>CM076570.1:1431659750-1432092908 GCA_034641835.2 Pinus albicaulis
CAGGCTAGACGACCGTTGGAGGAAAATCCGGGGTTGTGCGTATTGCCCAGAGATGGCAGTGCGAATTCTAGGCAGAGCGAGTTTGCCAATGTGAGGTTCGAGCAAGCCAGTAAACGCTGAGGGAGAAAATCTTCTCCAAATAATTTTGCCAATATATTTGCCGGAGGATTGCCAGTTGGGCATCCAAATTATTGTACTCTCCAATTTGCTGCACAATAATAAAATAAACCTTCATCTGCTGCACCGGTTTTCCCTTCAAGGTTTTTCTAGGGACTTTTAATCCAAAATAATTGTGTCGATTTTTATGTGTGTGCATCTATTTATCAGTTCTTGATTTTACTTCTGCGGCGTAATTTTATTGTGAAGAATTGGAGTGTAATTTACTTGTTGTAAAACAAATAAACTGCTAATCAGTTAGAAGAATAAACCCCAGTTGCTGCAATTTAAGCAATTTTCACAATGACATGATCAAGCGAGCCAGCTTCCTAGCTCATATTTTGTTGTAAAATTCCAGTATCAGCTATGATTTGTCTATGACAGTCTATTATAGATTATGCAATAGATTTATATATGTCTTTACAATTTAAGTGATATACTGGTTGCTTCAATGATAAACAATACAAAAATTTTGAATCTTTACTACTGACCTGGTTTCCCAAGTGGCAGACCAGTAGTAAAAGAAAAACAATTATGAAACATTTTTCTCGCTCCAGAAAGTTAATACAAACTGCCTGATCTTACCCAAAGAAAAAAAAAATTGAAAACAATATTATATCCACCCTAAAATAACATGGTGATCAACTACCCAGAATTGAAATCGTCCTACTCCAGCATAAATCTCGAAATCAAGGCCCAGGGAATAAATTTCAAATACACTGAAAAGTACAGTTACTCCAATGCAGCCTCATAGTATCAGAGAAAATTTAGCAGAGAAGAAAAGGCTACCCCTAATTTGGGGGAAGCAAGTTCAACAGCTAAATGATCTCCAACTTTCCTAAAAGTGAATGGAAAGGGCTAAAATATGCTTCATACAGCTTTCTGGGGAAAATCTGCGCATATACTGATCGGAGATCCTTCAGGGACGAAATACAAAAATGATAAAAGAAGATACAATGAGCATCTCCCGAGGTGGCTGAGCTGCCTTACTAACAAACTCTGTTCCTAAATGCTGAATTCTACCACCAAGCCGCAGCTACCAAAACAAAAGGGAAAGCACCATAAAAATGGCTCTCTGTTTCAAGTGGGGCTCTTCTTTGCACATCTCAAAGCTGCACTCTCACGCATGTTGGATACTTAATGTCATTGGGGTTTCAACTTGGGCCCATTAGGAACCCACTCGGGCAAACTAAGCCAACCTCCAACTGCTATTCACAAATAGCTCATTTCAAGTGATTTGTAAACATTCGAACCCCTTTTTTCCCTTTTTTTATCTGGGAATGAAATGCCACAAGTGGTTGCACCGCATAGAGAGAACACCCTGTGGGAAGTGCTTAATACTTCTTCAACCTCGCCAGTGAACCAATGCCCCATTAGCATAATTCTAAACCTCTTTTGATAGATTTTACATTGTGTTGGGGCATTGGCATAATTCTAGCCCCATTTTGATAGACTTTACATGGTGTTGGGGCATTGGCATAATTCTAACCCCATTTTGATAGAATTTACATGGTGTTAGGGCATTGGCATAATTTTAACACTCTTTTGATAGACTTAACATGATTTTTTCTAGGCATGGTGATCTCTGAGTCCCACCAAAGGTTATAACTTATTCAGCTTAGTCCTTCACTATATATAATGCTATTTCTGATCAAATAAACCCAGCATGTGCATGTAATATAAATAGATTGTTCTAAGTTTGAGTTGAATAAAAGCCACGCAGGCCCTATTAGTTTTGGAAGCAAATTGAGACTGGTAATGCAAAACTAGAATAATTGAACAAGAACCAGAATTAATAATTCACCCGAAAAATACTTAACAAATTACAATGCTTACAAGGCTGCATGTTCAATTGTATTCAGATTCAGTTGCTTGCAAAAACATCCATTAAACTTTCATATAATGTGAAATAGCTTACTGGGTATCTGAATTGCCATGTCAGGAGCTCAAGACACTTACCGGGTTCACGTTACACTTGACTGAGCAACGCAGCAGAGAATAGCGTGGTGTCGTGGAAGAGAATGCAAATGTAGAACGAGGATGGAAGTGTAGTTGCAGAGGCACTACCATCGCCATTACTCTCGGCCTTAGCCAAACTATGCCTTCTCGTAAGCGTGGGATAGACAACGCCACTGATGATAATGATGTTATACGTTATCCACCCGTATCAACGAGACATATCTAACATATCTAAAATGTTAATTCTGTGTAATATATATACATATATATATATATATACTTTGGGTAGATCTAACACTAAATCACATTAAATAGTTTGAAATGTAAACCAAATCTTAATAATAATAATGTGATTAATCTTAAATATTTTATATTTAAATAAATTATTAACTTTTCTATAATAAAAATTACTTTCTTCTTTTTAACTTAAAACTATATTTAATATTTATTAATGTTTATTATAAATATATCATAAAACTTTAAAATCTGATATATGCAATTATTTTTTGTAAGTATAAATATTGATTATTTTTTCACATAAATTTTAATCAATGAAAAAACTATTTTTTATTCATTGAGATTTATTAGTTTCTCCACTTTGTCCTGAGGATCAACCATGGTTTGAAGATTCAACCTAATTCTAATAATGTGATTAATCCGAAAGTTCTTTTATCTACATTATGGATCACAAAATTCTTAAATCTAACAAAACTATTTTTTAATATGTTTAAATATATAAATTCATAAAAAAAAATGTTTGTGATGATTATTAATGTGATTATGATTTATAAAATTATTATATTAAAAAATGGGGATCTTTTCTTAATAAGTATGGGTAAATTTTTTTTTAGTGATAGTCTAAAATATTACGCTACACACAACTTATATGAAGATTTATGGTTTTTTTCTATTTTGTAGTTACAATTGGTCTTTATAATTTATAAATTTAACTTTGGTAATGGATAATGAATTTGTAAGACATGTTTTCATGTTGGATTTAAAAGAGAAAATTTCAAAATTTGAATTATGAATTTTTGGATCCAAACTAGTCAAGTCATCCCTCCCTCAAGTCAAGTCAATTCAAATGAAGAGAGACACTCATTTGCGAAGACAAAACATTATATAAAGGCATTAGACCTCCTCCACAAAGGCACCATTTAATCACACACAAGCAAAACAATTTATTGGCATTCAAGCAAAGGAGAAGACGAAGAAGAATGAATTCATCTCTAGCATCTATCTCTCTATCTTTACCTCGCACGTATGACTTTATTTTCAGCAGTTTCTGGGCAGGCCAAAATTATAGCCAATTTTTGGACAAGCTGGAATTTTGAGCAGATTCTGGACAGGTTGAAATTTTGGGCAGTTTCTGGACAGGCTGAAATT
This sequence comes from Pinus albicaulis, assembly GCA_034641835.2. Lineage (NCBI taxonomy): Eukaryota > Viridiplantae > Streptophyta > Pinopsida > Pinales > Pinaceae > Pinus > Pinus albicaulis. The sequence goes on from CM076570.1 coordinate 1,431,663,252, forward strand.
CTAGGCAATTTTTGGGCAGCATATTCTAGGCAAGCCAAAATTTTGGGCAGGGCAAATTTTTGGGCATATTTTGGGAGGCTGAAATTCAGCTTACGTAGATCAAAGAGGGTTGAAGTTTGCAGGGCAGAAGTTTGACTTGAGTTGACTTGACTAAGAGTTACTTGACCAAGTTTGACCATAGCTTGTTGATCAATTGATGTCATAGTTGACTAACAACATTAGATGTATCTCTTGTTGAACTGAAGAAATTCTCTAAGGAAAAAGTTGTTGGATTTTTTCTCCAAGTGGGTTTTCCTAGGGTAAATCTTGTGTTCTCTGTGTGCATTGTGGTCTCTACTATCCTTATGGTTTTATGGTTGAATTTTTGAAGTGTAATTGCTTAATGATAAACTATAATTGTTAAAAGAAAATCTATATCATTAGAATTAATTATCAATATTCCAAAAATGTGTACTTGTATCTATTGCACTTGAAAAATCAACATTGTATTAGAGCTTTGGTGATGAAAAGGACTTTGAGATTGTAGAATTTTAATGTAGATTCGAAACTACTCATGTAATGTATTAAAACATAAGACTCAAATCTACTCTATTCATTTGCGGAAGAAAATTCATGATCGAGAACACAGATCAAAAACATGCATCATGATTTAATACACATATAGAGAGATTTATCTAGGGGAAAGCAACTGCTCAAAACCCCTTCCTATATGTATTGCATTAATCAAAGAATCTAGATGAATACAAATAGCTTGCTCAAGCTTTAGCATAATCTGCACAAGTATATTCTATCCTCTGTCTCACTGACTGACTCTTGGCCAACACTTAGCCAATTTCAAGCCTTCCCAAGCTCCTATTTTCTTACGTTGTTTGATGAGGAATTAGCCCCTATTAATTAGGGAAATTGTCCATTGAGAATTGAGCAATTCCTTTAGTACCTTCTTTGATTGTATGCACCACCTGTACAACTTGGAAAATTCTACAACTGATAGTACATTGCCCTTGAACTCCAATCTCAACTAGGTAAATCGAATTTCATGCATGTATGAGTTAATTTAGGTTGATTAATCAGTTAATTGGTTAAACACTGAAGTTATACCCCACTGTTAGACCTCCCACTAGTTCCTCCAACAGTTGGAACTAGTTTAACTGAATTAAATTGTTACAACTGAAATTAAGTCAATCTAGGCTCCTAAAATTTAGGAATCATTGTACACAACTCAAGTTCATGCCCCCAACTCGAATTAACAAAGCTAACTAAGTGATAACAACTATTTCAATGTAGTTAACTCATTCAAGTTGTCTAGTGATGTGGAATTTCGATTTTCTCTTAATTTAATCAAAGGCAAAATTAAAATAGGAATTTCTTGTTGCATTTTCAACACTCCCTCTCGGCAAGAAATGGATTCACAACTACCCCTATCATGCATTTGTGGAATTTGTTTCATGCAACACCTCTTATTGTTGATATTGCTGCTGCAACATTTGCAACTAAGAAGCATAAAACAAATAAAACATCGAATCAACTGTGTCTGCAACTGTCTACTGGGAAAATTGTGTTGTTCTTGACTCTGCTACTGAGCCTCCTTCTCTGTTGTCAACACTCCTCTGCACTCCTCAGTATCTAGCTGACATTGATCCTCCTGCTACTGAATATTGTGGGCCCCTGTAGCAAGGTAATGATCCATGAGAAGAAAACCTCAATGGACCTTGCCCAAATTTTTGCAACTCTTGGACTAAGGATCTACATCGCTCCACCTGTAATATTCCCAAATTTTCACATGATATTTGGAATATTAGAGTTCTCAATAAACTTAATTAAGTAAGTAAATAAAAGGGTGGAGGGACCCATAATCCTCAAGATGAATAAATATCGACTTATTGTGTGTGAATGTGGATTAATTAAGCATAGATCTAAAATCATGGAGTAGTGGAGAAACTCCATTAATGGAGATCATGTCTCATTTATGAGATAGATTATGGAGGATGAAACAGTCAAATAAGATCATGGATCTTAAATATAAAATTATAAGGATCTTTGATAAGGTCAATTAAGATCATAGTGCATTCAAAGAAGATCACAGAGCACTTATGATAAGTTAGTGGAGGAAGTGATGCATTTAATGCACACATGATGGAGAGGGTGATCACCCCATGTGAACATGATGGAGGACATGAAGCAACATCGCAGTCAAACATGGAGACTATGTCCACATGTACAGCACAGTTTTGGAGTGGGCCAAGGCTATGGAAGGCTCATGTATATAATGAAGGTGAAGGCACAATGGAAGGCATGATTTAGATTATTCATTTCTTGATCTTTATATATCTATATTTGTCTTAGGACATTTCTATGTAGGCTTGGGTTGTTTAGCAGAGTTTGTAGTGTTATTTAGCACAGGGTGTTCTCGAGCAGGAATCCCTCCTCTTTCATTGAGTAGCTCTTGAAAGAGGGTTGTTCTTCATTCCTTATCAAGCATTGGTGCTATCTTCAGGAGGTTGTTTCTAGCATTCAGTTAGGAAACCGGTGGAGGATTCATCCTACCACTTTGTTCTTCACATCCAGCCTTTCAAGAGCAGCAGATCTACATCTGGCATTCAGGCCATTGGGTTTTACCTCCATGTAGCAACAGTCCCTTCAAGGATTCCGCAGTCCAGTCCTGTAGATCTATTGGAGGAAGGAAGTTTCTAGTATTTCAGCTAGAAATCCTGTGAGGGATCATATCCTCACATTAGATCTATTGTTTCCATCATTCAGGAGCTGTATTGACACATTTAGTAGTAGGATATTGAGCCTCCCTCTCTGACAGTGCAATTTTCTGAAGTTGTTGTTCAACCAGCAACTTTTTTCAGTGGAGGAGATTGGAGGAGCTAGATCTTGAGCTTTTAGCCCAAGGATCTAGTGAAGGGATCATCCCTTCTTGCATAAATCTGATTGTGCAACATTACAGCCATCATATTATCAAATATATCTTCAGATCTGTATTCCCAGCAGCATATATGTGAAGCCCTAAGAGGGTGGTTTTCTTAGATTGACAGATCTGAGAAACCCTTTCTGGGTTATCTTGGGAATCCATCATTGAGCCCTGATCTACAATTTCAGCATCGTCGGAGCTCCCATTCTGCCTAGATCTGACTTTCTATCTTTCAAGAAGTTGCAGTCCCAATAGTTGCAATAGGGACAATGCAATTTACCTTCCAACAGTTCAGCAGTTATGCAGTCCCTCTTGTGGGATCATTGCAGGGTCATTCCAGGCCATCCCGTTGGCTTGAGTGTCTCATATTTTGAGCATTGTTGTAATTTCTTTTTCACCTCCTATATAATAAAATGGCTCAGCTATTTCTGTGTATTCTGATGTGTATTTATATTTATTGTTTACTTTGCCGCAGTTCTTATATTGTGTTTCAGTATTACTGCATTCTCCCTTTTTGGGATATTACACCACCTCACTCCTGGAGGTATAGTTGCATGTGCTCCCTCTACCCACTTGGATCGAACTCTCCCCCTGCTGGAGGTCTCTAGTTGAGTGGATGTCTCCACACTTCCTTCTCTCTGCCTCTCCATTTGTGGTTGCTCCACAATTTCCTGAGGCTTCTTATGAGGTTACATGTTGAGAGGTTTAACATTATCCCTCTCAACCACCACATCTCTAGTCTCTGCCTTGTTCCTCAAGGCTTTGCATGCATATTCTACCTCAAGTGCATACAGGTTCTTGACTCGAGCACCGATTTGCTTCACCTATCCTATGGAGATGTGCCTTAGGAATGCCTTTCCTTTATTGAATATCACATCGTAGCCATGGTCTTCCAACGCCGGGATAGAAACTAGATTCTTCGTTAGATGCGGTACAAACATCACATCCTTGAGCCTGAGAGGGGAGCTTGACTCCCTTTGAAAGGTGACTGTGTCGATCCTAGTCACGTTGTACCTTCCATCATCTCCCATCTCGATGTGCATCTAGAGATATTTATCCTCCAAGTCATTGAAAAATTATTTGTTCCCTATCATGTGGAATGAGGTACCACTATCCAGATACCACATGCTTCCCATCACCATGCTCACCATGCATGCAATGAGAGTAAATTCAAGCTCAAACTGTGAAGCCAAAGCTTCACTTGTTGTTGCTACTACAGACTCCTTGCTTACCTTAATTTGGGGACACTTCTTGGCATAGTGCTCGTATTCATGACAATTAAAGCACTTGATTTTGGACAAGTCTTTCTTCTTACCCTCTTGGTTGGAATCAACCTCACCTTAGGACTTCTTTCCCTTATCTTTCTTTCCTTTTATGACTAATGCAAAGTCCTCTTCCTCTTCTTTGGATAAGATCCCATCTCTGGTATTTCAATTTATCTCTTCCTGTACCAAATCGGACCAAAGGCATTCCCAATTTGGTAGCTTCTCCCTCCCATTTACCAAATCCTGGTATCTATGCCAACTCTTGGGAAGGCCTAGAAGTTCCAGGCTTACCAGATCATCTTCTACAATTGTAACGCCAACACTCCCAAGTTCATCACGACATTGTGTGAACCTGTTCAGGTACTGTGGTATTGCATCGCACTTTTGCATCTTGATATTCCGAAGCTTTTCTTTGAGTTCCATCGTCATGTGGTCACTATTGTTTTGGAAAACATTTTTCAATGCTTGCCACATTGCATACAGAGTCTATTTCCCGTGGATATTAGAGACAATATGTTCTCGTACTCCCTCCAATATGACCCTCCTCACCTTTGCTACACTCTTCTTCCAATATACTAGATTATGAGCATCAGCTATTGTCGGTCTCGAAATATCATTATCAATGAATTCCTTCAACCGATTATCTTCCAGGACTCTAGACCATAGAAATCCATCCTGCTAGCTCTAAAGGATTGATCCTATAAATTCGATCCTTCTGCAAAGACAACTTTGAATTCTCTTCTCTAATATGAATCCTACTCTGATACCCTGTAGAATTTTAATGTATATTCGAAACTGCTCATGTAATGTACTAAAACATAAGACTCAAATCTACTCTACTCATCTGCGGAAGCAAATTCACGATCGAGAACACATATCAAAAACATGCAACATGATTTAACACACATACATAGATATTTATCTAAGGGAAAGAAATTGCTCAAAACCCCTCCCTATATGTATTGCATTAATCAAAAATCTAGATGAATACAATATGCTTGCTCAAGCTTGAGCACAACCTGCACAAGTATCTTTTATCCTCTGCATGACTGGCTAACTTTGGCCATCACTTAGCCAATTTCAAGCCTTCTCAAGGTCATATTTCCTTGCACTATTTGATGAGGAATTAGCCCATATTAATTATGGAAATTGCTCATTGAGAATTGTGTAATTCCTTTAGACCCTTCTTTAATTGCATGCAACATTTGTACAACTTGGAAAATTTTACAACTTATAGTACACTTCCCTTGAACTCCAATCTCAACTAGGTAACTTGAATTTCATGCATGCATGCATTAATTTAGGTTGATTGATCAGTTAACTGGTTAAACACTAAAGTTACACACCACTGCTAGACCTCCCACTAGTTCCTCCAATAGTTGGAACTAGTTTAATTGACCATAACTCGATTTAACTGAATTAAATTGTTACAACCGGAATTAACTCAACCTAGGCCCCTAAAATTTAGGAATCATTGTACACAACTCAAGTTCATTCCCAAAACTCAAATTAACTAGGATAACTTAGTGATAACAACTATTTCAACTCAGTTAACTCATTCAAGTTGTCTAGTGATGTGGAATTTCGTTTCTCTCCTAATTTAATCAAAGGAAAAATTAAATTAGGAATTTTTTGATGCATTTTCAACAGAGATCACCCTTGAAGAAGATTTGGGAGGATATCATTCTTGAGGAAGACCTATTTCTACAATTTATTTTCTTATATGTAATCATGGGTTCCTTTATGAAGTCTGAAAATAAATTGGAAGGAGCTAAAAATTGCAGGGCTTCACAGACAAGGATTGATCATATCCTTGCAAAGAATGATCTCTTGGGTATTATGGAAGGCAAGGTCAATGAACCTTCAAATAGTGAAGGAAAAATGAAATATGAGAGGGATGACATCACAGTTACGAGCATCATTGTGGACTTTATAAAATATCATTTGATTCCTTATATTTCAAGTCTTCAATCTTCAAAATCATATGTATGATGCCTTGTATAGATTATACACTATCAACAACATTGGTAAAGTAATGTGTTTAAAGAATAAGCTTCTTGATGTTAAGATGACAAGAAATCATAATATAGCCTCATGTTTCATGTCGATTTCTCAACTAAGAGATCAACTTCAGGAAATTGATGAAGTCATTTCTGAAAAAGATCTAGTGACTACAACACTTAATGGTCTACTAGATTCATGCGACACATTTTCTTCAGGTATATGTGCCAAAGATGTTCCAAAGTTTGAAGAACTATGGTTTTCATGTAGTCAAGAAGATCAAGGATCATATCAAAAGGAAGGATTCAAAGGTCTGATGAAGGTGACACTCAAGCTTATGCAACACGTTTTAAGAAGGATGGAGGAAGATGGAAGTTTGGATCCCAAAGAAGATATGATGAAGAAGAAACGAAGGAAAAAGACCTACTCCTCAAAGGAAGAGAGATGCGTTGAAAGTTCAATGTTATCAGTTTCACAAAATTGGTCAATTAGACATGCTTGTCCTAAAAGATCGAATGAGAAAGAGAAAGGGAAAGTAGCATGCCACCATAGCAAACATCGATGAACTTCCAAAGAAACCTAAGAATGAAGATTCATGTACCAAATATTTCTTTTATTTCTATGCTCTTACAGGTTATATTGCAGATAAATATGATTTGTGTTAGTAGATAGTGGTGCCTCAAGGCACATGACGAGATATCGTGACAACCTCACAAGCCTAATGGAAAGAATACTATCTCAAAAGGTAGAACTAGGAGTCAATAACAATTATGCATTGAAAGGCATTGGGAAGACTTCTATTGAGCTAGAATTAGGTGAAAATGTTCATCTCAAAAACATATTATATGTACCCAGTTTGAAAAATAATTTGGTTTTCATTTCATGCTTGGAAGATAAGGGAGATAGAGTAGCATTTGTTGATGTCAAATTTCTTGTATGGCCCAAGGGTTCCAATATAGATTATGCTAGAGTAATTAGAGTTCGTGAAGAGAGGTTGGATAGAATTTTGAAACAACCTACTCAAACACTTGTACATAGTGATATTAATCCATGTGAGATTTGTTGATTTTTGTAGCTTGGGAGGTACTCCAAGCCCTAGGGTTCCGGGTTTGGAGGGTAAAGCACCACAAGGGTCACTTGTGGGCTTGGAACCCAAGTAAGGGGTTTTACACCCAATCATTTTTGGGGCATTTTCGAGAGAACATTTCTACATGTGATGGCATGAGAGGATAGAGGGCAAAAAGGAGAATCCAACACTTCAAGAATCGTCGAATTCCGAGTTGTAGAAGTGGAGAAATGAATTTTTTAAGTTGACAAGTAATTATTGGTTTTCAAGTCATGTAGGTTTGAAGCAAAAATTTTCCAATAGATGTGTCTCTTCACAAATTTGTGGAGCCCTTGTATTGGATATAAATACAAGGCGAATAAATGTCATTTCATCATCCATTTGTGCAACGTTCTCTTCTAAAGAAGGACTCAGTGGAGGAAGAGGGAGCTCGTTAATGAGAAGGAGGATATTATGTGCCCTAGCCACATAAAGAGAAGGAGGAACAACATAGGGTATACTTGTTGTTTCCAGGGTCTGTTTGAGGGCCGAATTGTTGTGGTGAAGGCAAAAGGTGCCAGCTATTAGGCCGAGTTCTTAAAGGGTAAAACACTATTGTTTGCTGATAGTTTGGGCATTATTTTGTAGCTCGTCTTCTATAAGAGTGTCAGTGTGCTAGATCGTAGGCCATAGCACAAAACTAGGGCTTGCGTAAAGGTTGTGAAGAGTTGACATATGCCCTAAGGAACCAACGTGGCAAGGGAAGAGGTCTACTAAGGTGTGTCACAACCCTTAAAGGGTATGTTTGTTGATTGTTGGGTGGATTTAGGGTTGCAACAAGTGCCCTAACTAGGATTGTCACAAAAAGAGAAGTGAAAACATATGTGCAACAATGTTTTGGAGGAGCGTTGGGTAATGCATTGACCAATTTGGATCAATTTATTATTGAAACCTGTTGGTGTCGTGTGGAGGAATTTTCGAGGAGGTGAAGAGTAAGTCCTAGGAGCAGAATTGACAGTGTAGTATTGGGTGCCATTTATCTAGTGGAGGGCAGTGTGTTAGCTACCCAAAGTAACCTTAGACAAGCTATCTTGACATGACAAAGAAGAGTTGAAGGTTGGGTGAAGTTTGGTGCCAAAGTGCAGCACTTTGGTGGACTAAAGTGGCTTCTATCCTGACAGTTAGAGCTCGGGAATTAGGCCTACCCAGAGAGAAGATTGGATCAGCTTGTGTACACTCTACAAAAGTGACTTGTAGCAGTGTTAGGTGGCAGCCCTCCTGGATTCTCGATGTGTAGTGGCCATGATGGACTAAGGCAGTACTAGTGAGCAGTACGGAAGTGAAGGACCAACAGGACGAGATACGACATCGAGTTTCTCATTGTATCTTGTATACCATATAATGTTGTATTATTCATATTTTGGTTTAATAAAACAAAGATTTGTGATTGTACATTATTGTACAATTTTGTTAAAACTATGTATATTTGTGCATATGTGATTTACTGCTATATATTTCCACTGTGCAAAGTAGTTCATGGTTGAGATTCTTGGTTTGATAACGTCAGTGATTTTAAGACTCTATTCTAGACCCAAGGTCGTGGAAATTCAACATGGTATCAGAGGGTGTCTGAGTTACTTTGGAAGTGAGTGAATCAGAGTTGTGCGCAATGAAGTATATCGTGAGAGGGATTTGGTCACATTGTAAGTGAAGGGCTCACTACAATGTCAAAGTTGCAGGCAGGTCTTCGGTATGAGGACATGTTGGAAGGGTTGTCCAAATATGCTCCTTGGAAGGAAAGGATTAAGATGGTCTTGCAAGTCAACGAGATTTGGGCTTTTGTGGTGAAAGAGATCAAGAAGCCAACTGACCCTAAGGAGCTAGATTTATGGGAAGATTTGGATACGAAGGCGAGGTTGATCATCCTTGATGGTGTGAAGGATTCCTTAATACCTAATTTATTCGGGAAGAAGAAAGCACATGAGATGTGGATGTCTCTTCATAACTTGTTCCAGAATAAGAACGAGAACCTAGTACTAGTATTGGAGGAAAACTTGAAGTCCACAAAGATGATAAAGGGTGAAGGAGTGACTTCGTATCTGACGAGGTTGTCTCAGGTCAAAGATGAGCTTGCTGCCACCGGTGTGACTATTTCAGATGGAGATATGGTGAGGATTTCCTTGAAAGGGTTCACCGAGGAGTGGAAGCCCTTCATCAAAGGAATCATTGCCAGACTGGAATAGAATGTGGGATGACTTAATTCAGGAAGAGTTGCGAGATGAGGATCTTCATCCATCAAGGAAGGTAGATGAGGATGTGGCACTTGCAATGCGAATGAAGGGTAAGTCAAAGAAAGACTTGAGTAAAGTCAAGTGTTTCAATTGTGGTGAGATGGTTCATTTTTTATCGAGATGTCTGATGAAGAGGGGAGATGATGAAAAAAGGAAAGGAAAGCACGTCGTTGATGTTGCCACTTCAGTTGAGATAGATGATCTCTCCAGGAGATTGGAAGAGGAGGACTTTTCTATGATTTCTCATTTCTCGCAGGGTACTATCAAAGAGGATGGATGGTACATGGGCAGTGGTGCCACGAAGCATATGACAGGGTCACATGAGGTTTTTGAGACTCTAGTTGAATGGGACTTGAAGTTGTACATGGTGTTGGGCGACAAGAGTCAGTTGGAGATCCAAGGATCAGGTATGGTGCCATTCAAGATGGAGACATGACATATGATGCGGGTCCAGGATGCACTATTTGTACCGGGCCTTCGATATAGCATGATTTTCGTCTCGATGATGGAGAGGAAGGGGTTTGAGGTCTTATTCTAAGATGGGAAGGCAAGACTCGGTCCTAGAGGCTCTAAGTCTGATGGATTGTACTCACGGTTAGAGGCATGGTCTCTACAGGGTTGACGGAAAACTGTGGATCTGGAAAGAAGCGGATGGATTAGGTGCAAGCTCCCGGAGAAGCGGGGAGCGAGGTGCGGGCTTCGAAGGAGCGGTTACGGGTTCAGAAGGCCCTTCCGAAGAAGGTCCAGGTTCTAGAGACTCAGAGGGAGTCAAGTTCTAGAGGGAGCTTGCAGATTCAGAGGGAGACTATGCATCCCAAGAATAGCACGTGGTCAATGGGGAGCAAGGGTGCATCAACATCTACCTAGAAGGAATCATGGAGGGACTGGAAATAGATACAGGAAAATAAGAAGAAGCAAGTGCTTCTAGTAGTGACAATGACACTTCCGAGAAGGGCGTAGTTCACCATACATGGATTGATCCGATTGTGAGCGCCGGGAGTTGGGAAAGTGTTGCAAGCAGTGATGATGATGATGAGTTACTTCCTCATCTTGGAGGTACCTCCCTCGCTAAGAGGGAGTGTTTATTTTTGTAGCTTGGGAGGTACTCCAAGCCCCAGGGTTTAGGGTTTGGAGGGAAAAGCGCCATAAGGGTAAGTAGTGGGTTTGGAACCTAAGTATGGGGTTTTGCAGCCAGTCATGTTTGGGGAATTTCTGGGAGCACACTTCTAGATATGATGGCATGAGATGATAGAGGCCGGAAAGGAGAATCCAACTCTTCGAGAATCGTCGAATTCTGAGTTGTAGAAATGGAGAAATGAATTTTTGAAGTTGACAAGTAATTATTGGTTTTGAAGTCATGTAGGCTTGAAGTAAAAATTTGTTAGGATATTCCGACACACAGGAAATAGTTAAGAACAACTTAGTCTAGTGTAGAGTTAGGTAAAGTGTTTTTCTTTACCATGTACATTTGTAACTTATAATCCAACGGTCACGATTTGTAGTGATCCGACGGTTATCTCTCACCTCAGTATTAATGGCACTTGATCAGTGGCTTAACACCCGATTGGTCCACGATCTCTATTTAAAGAGCATGGAGGGTCATTTGTCCGGTAACCGTTTATGAGAGAAACATATGTAACTTTTATTTTATATTAATAAATTCCCTGAAGTGGCCGCGTTGGCTCAGGGGTGTGGACTGTTTCCCTCTTTGAGGGTTTTAACCATGTGATTATACTGGTGTATTGATTTGTGATCTGTTTGTGAGCGGTGACCTTTGGTTCTTGATCTATGGAACTTAGCCTGTAAATTCATACATGGTATCGGAGCTATTTTGAGGGCCGCGCCCGTTGTTGATCAAAATCCGAAGCCGGTTTGACTACATGCGAATGTCGTTTTGTAGATCTACTATTTCTGAACATTTTTGGGCTTGGAGAACTGCTCAGTGGTTTGAGACCATAGAGAGACTCTAGGTCATCCTGTCTTCCCTCCGTTTTTGTTGCTCATAATGATGATGTGAGCAAACTTTGGCATGAGCGATTTGGTCACTTAAACTATCACTCTCTTCAAAATCTGTGTAAGGAAAATATGGTGACGGGCCTTCCTATGGTATCTTGTCGGGATGGTGTTTGCTTCGGATGTGTACTCAGAAAACATCATCGGGATAGTTTTGACAAACGTGCCTCTTGGCATGCTTTAGCCCCTTTGCAGCTTGTGCACAGTGATTTATGTGGTCCACTTCCTGTTGTTTCTTTCTCTGGTTGCAAGTACTTTGTAACCTTCATTGATGATTTTTCCAAACGCACTTGGGTATATTTCTTAAAACTCAAGAGTGAAGTTTTTAACATGTTCTTGGCCTTTAACGCCTTTGTTGAGAAACAATCTAGACATCAAATTCTTAAGTTAAGATCAGACAATGGAGGAGAATATGTTAACAACAAATTTATCAACTTTTGCACTCAGCATGGCATTCAATTGCAACATATTGTTCCATATACTCCACAAAAAAATGGTGTAGCTGAAAGGAAGAATCACACCTTAAAAGAAATGGCTAATTGTATGCTTCAATCTAAAGGACTTGGTCTCAATTTTTGGGCATAAGCCATTAATTGTGCAAATTACATAGTAAATTGCACTCCTACTAAGGTTTTAAAGAATATAACTCCAGAAGAAGCTTGGAGCTCAATCAAACCAGATGTAAGTCACTTTGTGTTTTTGGAAGTGATGCTTGGGCCCATATTCCAGATGCGAAACATAAAGCCTTAGAACCTAAGAGTGAAAAATGTATTTTTGTTGGATATTCTGAAGATGTCAAAGGATATAGACTTCTTCAACCCAAATCCAAAAATATAATCATTAGAAGAGATGTAAAGTTTGATGAAAATATATCGGCTTGCGAGCCTAGCTTGGTAGGTGTGCCACCTTTGGCCTGCGAGCCTGATTCGGCATATGTGCCACCTCTCTCTCTCTCTCTTCTATTTTTAATAGCATTCCTTCTAGTTCAGATGATGACAGCGAGGATGAAAATCCTCCTCCAGCTCATGAAATTGTTCCTTATAGTCCACCGCTTCCAAGATGGGTCCTCTCTACTCGGGATGCAGCAAGTTCTCTTGCAGGTGACCTTGCCGATCGACGACATACACGTTCTTAGCTCAAAAGAGTGTCTTCCTTATTGGCTCAAGTTCCAGAAAAAATTGATCCAGAAACCTTTGAAGAAGCCTCCGGTCATCCAGATTGGGATGAAGCTATGAATGAAGAGTATCGTTCCTTATTGGAAAACAATACTTGGGATCTTGTTCCTCTTCCAAAAGGAAGAAAACTTGTCAGATGCAGATGGGTTTACAAAACAAAGTTTGGACCAAATGGAAAAGTGGATAGACATAAAGCTCGTCTTGTCGCTAAAGGTTTTTCACAAGTTGAAGGCATTGACTATACTGAAACCTTCTCCCCTATTGCCAAAATGAATTCTATCTGCCTTGTTCTTTCCCTTGCTGCCTCCTTTAAATGGGAAGTCCATCAGATGGATGTTAAATCCACCTTCTTACATGGATATTTGCATGAATAAATCTTCATGGAACAACCCCCTGGCTTTATCCAAAAAGACTCCAGCCTTGTTTGTCACCTTAGGAAGTCTCTCTATGGTCTCAAACAAGCTCCTTGGGCTTGGTATGCCAAAATGTATAGATTTCTCTTAGATAATGGCTTTTCTAGGTGTCATTCTGACAACACTATCTACACCAAGAAGGTGGGTAATTCCTTCACCATCCTTACTCTTTATGTTGATGATCTTATCCTTACTGGTAGTGATCCAAACCATATAAACCATGTGAATTCTAGCCTCAAAAAGAAGTTTGAAATGACATACTTAGGACACTTGCATTATTTCCTTGGTCTTCAAGTCTTGCAATCCAAGGAAGGCATTACCCTCTCTCAGTCCAAGTATGCTTGTGATCTTCTACACCACTTTCACATGGAAGACTGGAAGCCCACCCCTTCTCCCTTTCAGTATGGAGTCAAGCTTTCAGTCAACTGTACTACCCTTGAAGTTGATGCTACCTTATATCGTCAACTTGTTGGTAAACTTTTGTATCTAACCCATACCCGTCCTGACCTTTTCTTTGCCGTTGGTCTTGTTGCTCGGTTTATGCACCAACCTCATGAAAGTCACTGGAAAGCAGCTAAAAGAATACTTCGATATATTCGAGGTACAGTTCAGTTCGGGATTCATTACAGTGCAGGAGCATCTCCCTTGTTGATTGATTTCACTGATTCTGATTGGGCTGGTGACCCTGATGATTAGAAGTCCACTACATGATATGTATTCACTCTTGGTTCAGGACCTATTACTTGGTCTTGTAAGAAACAAAGTGCCATCTCCCTTTCTTTAGCAAAAGCAGAGTATTGCGGTGCAGTTGAAGCCAGCAAGGAAGCCATGTGGCTTCATTAGATCCTGTCTGAATTTGGTCTTCATCAGCAGCATCCAACTACACTTTGGTGTGATAATCAGTGTGCCATTAAGCTATGTAAAGATCCAGTTCAGCATCAACATATGAAACACATTAAGCTCCACATACACTTCATCAGAAAGCTCATTCATGATCATTTTCTTGAAGTACAGTATTGTCCGACCAATGATCAAGTAGCCGACATCTTTACGAAGGCTCTCACAGAAGCGAAGTTTACCAAAATTCGATCCATGCTTGGAGTTTAGGAAAGTTGTCATTAAGGGGGGATAGGCTCTAATGCCTCCTTCCTTCTCCTATTGTGTCACTTTTGTAAATCCTTCAATCATATCCCAATTTGTTCTTAAGGGGGATGTTAGGATATTTCGACACATAGGAAATAGGCTCCTTTTGTGTCAACTTTGTAAATCCTTCAATCCTATCCCAAGTTGTTCTTAAGGGGGGATGTTAGGATATTCTGACACATAGGAAATAGTTAAGAATAACTTAGTCTAGTGTAGAGTTAGGTAAAGTGTGTTTCTTTACCATGTACATTTGTAACTTATAATCAAACGGTCACGATTTTAGTGATCCGATGGTTATCTCTCACCTCGGTATTAACAACACTTGATCCATGGCTTGACACCCGATTGGTCCATGATCTCTATTTAAAGAGAATGGAGGGTCATTTGTCCAATAACCGTTTATGAGAGAAACATATGTAACTTTTCTTTTATATTAATAAATTCCTTGAAGTGGCCGCATTGGCTCAGGGCGTGGACTGTTTCCCTCTTTGGGTTTTAACCACGTGATTATACTGGTGTACTGATTTGTGATCTATTTGTGAGCGGTGACCTTTGGTTCTTGATCTACGGAACTTGACCTGTAAATTCCTACAAAATTGTCCAATAGAGGTGTCTCTTCACAAATTCGTGGAGCCCTTGTATTGGATATAAATACAAGGTGAATACATGTCATTTCATCATCCATTTGTGTAATGTTCTCTTCTAGAGAAGGACTCAGTGGAGGAAAAGGAAGCTTGTTAAGGAGAAGGAGGATATCATGTGCCCTAGCCGCAACAAGAGAAGGAGGAACGACGTAGGGTATACTTGTTGTTTTAGGGGTCTGTTTGAGGGCCTAATTGTTGTGGTGAAGGCCGAAGGTGCTAGCTGTTAGGCTGAGTTCTTGAAGGGTAAAACATTGTTGTTTGTTGATAGTTTGGGCATTGTTTCGGATGTTAGATACTACAGGAGTGTTGTTGTGCTAGGATGTAGGTCGTAGCACACATCCAGGACTTGCGTAAGGGTTGTGAAGGGTTGACATATGCCCTAAGGAAGTAGTGTGGCAAGGGAGGATGTCTACTAAGGTGTGTCGTAACCCTTAAAGGGTTTGTTTGCTGACTGTTGGGTGGATTTAGGGCTACAACAAGTGCCCTAACCAAGGCTGTCACAAATAGTGAAGTGCAAACATATGTGCAACAATGTTTTGGAGGAGCGTTGGGTCATGCAGTGACCAATCTGGATCAGTTTATTATTGCAGCATGTTGGTGCCATGTGGAGGACCTTTTGAGGAGGTGAAGAGTCTGTCCTAGGAGTAGAATTGACAGTGTAGTATTGGGTGCCATTGATCTAGTAGAGGGGAGTGTATTTTCTACCCAAAATAGCCTTAGACGAGCTATCTTGACGTGACAAAGAAGAACTGAAGGTTGGGTGGAGTTTGGTATAACACTTTGATGGACTAAAGTGGCTGCTAGCCTGGCAGTTGGAGCTCGAGAATTAGGCCTACCCAGAGAGAATATTGGATCAACCCATGTACACTCTACAGAAGTGACTTGTAACAGTGTTAGGTGGCACCCCTCCTGGATTATCGATCTGTAGTGGTCTTGATGGACTAAGGCACTACTAGTGAGTAGTACAGAAGCGAAGGACTGACATGACGAGATACAACATCGAGTTTGTCATTGTATCTTGTATACCATATATTGTTGTATTATTTAGATTTTGGTTTAATATAACAAATATTGGTGATTGTACATTATTGTACAATTTTGTTAAAACTATGTATATTTGTGCATATGTGATTTACTGCTTTATATTTCCACTTTGCAAAGTAGTTCATGGTTGAGACTCTTGGTTTGGTAGCGTCAGTGATTTTAAGACTCTATCCTAAACCCAAGGCCATGGAAATTCAACAAGATTTGGCATAGAAGATATTATTACCTTCACTATAGATATTTTCTAGCCTTAAAGCAGATGGTTGCAGGTGTCCCAAGTTTGCAGGTAGAGCAAGAAGGAGTATGTAAAGGTTGTGTGCTTGAGGAGAATGTCAATAAGCCATTTCCAAGTAGGGAAAGTAAATCTAAGGAAATTTTGAATCAAGTCCATTCTCATGTATGTGGTCCAATGCTACTGAAATATCATGGAGGGTTTTTGTGCTATGTAACCTTTATTGATGATTTCTCTCGCAACATGTGGATCTACTTTATGAAGACAAAGGATGAAGTCTTTGACAAGTTTCAAGAATTTAAGGCTAAAGTAGAGAATTTGTAAGGAAAGAATATCAATATCCTAATATTTGATAATGGTGGAGAATATACCTCCAAGGAGCTCGTTGCCTTCTGTAAAGAAGTTGGGATCAAGAGGGAACTAATAGTCCCTTGCAATCCATAAAAAAATGGAGTTGTTGAAAGAAAGAATACAACTATCGAAGAATTTGTTAAGGCAATGATGTGTGATTAAGACTTGCCTATGTTTCGATGGAGTGAAGCATATATGACAGTTGTGTAAATAAAAAATAGAATTCCTCATCGAATTTTGGAAGACAATACTCTTGAAGAATAATTCACTTGACATGAACCTCAGGTTGGTCATTAGAAAATATTTGGTTGTCCTATTTATAGCCATGTGCCCAAATATAAGAGAATGTAATGTCCCTTAAATGATTTTGGAACATGATTTATTTCAACATTTTGGGGGCCAATTTTGGTGAAGTCGAGGCCCATTTGATTTTTATTAGAATACTTAGGAGTCAGAGGCAATTTATTTTATTTTATGTTGCTTTATTGGTGTTATGTGGGGACCACCCACATAATAAATACACACTCCCTAAGCCACTAGTTCGAAATGCATGAGTGTGAAAGCGTAGGCTTGGTGAGGGACCCACGAAGGAAGAAAAAGCGGGAATAAAGACTCCATGAAAGTTATAAAAGCAAGGAAGCTCACTTCATTTGGAATTATTGGCCTATCAATTTTGTTTCTGCTACTTAAGCCATTTAACCGGGTCAATTGCTGTTTGGAAATAGTTTTCCAAGCGGAGAAATCACCCTTTCTTCGAGGGACTTCGAGTTCCACCCTAGAGAGGCTCATCCATTGTCATCTGAAGGAGTTTCATAGAGATATTTCTAGCATTTGCATTCATTTGTCCCCAACAATGCTTATTTATAGAGGATGTAATAATGGATCTTGTGTGGCGATTTCAACATTATTCTAGAGGTCTATTGCTGGGAGAAGTTTGGAGAAGAAGGCTCAATAGATTTGTCGGCTATGGTGAGTTTGAGGGCTGGAAGTGGCAACAATATTCGAGATTTATTTTGCAGTCTCTGGGGCTAGCACAGAGGAGAGAAACGAGGCACACATGGGAGATAGAATCCCAGCCATTGGAGTTATTGCTTGCCAGGATAAATAAGGGAAGCATTGGTGCAGTTGATTGTTGCATTTTTGGAGTGTTGGTGGAGGATTTTGTTGGTGTTTGAGAAGACTGCGTGCTTCAACAAGTACTAGAGAGCATAGGGCCTTTAGAGGCCAATTTTTGGAGGTAAATATTTTTCCAAACCATTTATGGGTTTTTTTGGGGTTGGATTGAGGAGCATAGAGATATTTTTTTTCAAAATTTTATGAGCCTCGTAGGTGGGGTTTTCAGCCATTTCTTTGCAGCAAACAATGCATAACTATTCAGACAGTGCAGAGAAGCAGTTAGAAAGTTTTGGGATATTATTGTTTCACCTGGGTATTTCTTCGCTTGCCAAAAAGGAAAGTCTAGGTGCATTTCTTCCATATATTTGTACTCTTACTCCATTATATAATACAATGGCTTAGTTGCTTCCATATTTATGATTGTTCTAGGTGTTTAATGAATTGTTTAAAATTTTTTGTGGTGCAAATTTTTTATTTTCTTGCATATCATTGTTTTTCCTATTTTGGAACATTACAATGGTATCAGAGCCTAGATCTTAGCTCAGTCGTGGGAGGACTCTCATATGAGAGAGGAGGACATAAAAAATATTACTTACATAAGGCAAAGGTACCAGAGCAGAGAGAAGGAGCTAGAGATCACTCCAGACACTGAGGACCATGGGAAGGTGGTGATAGTAGAGGATATGTGGGAACCAAGGGCAAGGAAGAGATGGTATTTGATAGTATCTTGAAGGATTTGAGTGATTTGGCAAAGGGGCAGAAGGATATGTTAAGTGAGATCAAGATGCAGAACTGGGAGCAGAGCACTCACCGGGATTTTCTATTTGGAGAGACTTTTAGAGCCTCTCAATAGTACACCATCCCTCACCTACTGCACAACCACCATCCTCTAGTGGGAAAACTAGAGCTACACTGCCTTCTTTCATACCTTTAGCACCAGATGAACAAGGAGGATTTGATGATCAGATGCCTATGGGAGATTATTTCAGAGAATGGAAGTCTATGGGAGAAGATTTCAAAGTAGCACTAAATTTTAGAGATTATTGCTAGCTCAAGCAGAATGAGAAGGGAAGGAGCTATGGAGGCCAGGGCACGCAAAGCTCTGAATTACAACGTACCAATGGGAGGATGTTATTCCCTACTTATGATGGCACTACCAAGTGCATAGCTCGTGCTTGAGTGGAGAAGTTGGACACATATTTCCAGCTCAACAGGATGATGGAGGTTGAGGCCATTAAAATGGACACTTTTCATTTGGAGGGAGAGGCACACTACTGGTGGTTTCATGGCTTGTACACTCTCGGGCATGCCAATATGACTTCCTATGAGGATTTCACGGTGATAGTATTGGAGTGTTTTGATCGAAGGGATCTAGAGGCTCACTTCAGGGGTCTGATCTAGCTCAGGCATACATGACATCCAGAGAATATTAGAGTTCCTACGGTTTTCATTCATGGTGCCTGTTTTTTTGGATTCTAGGAGGGTGTACACATTTGTAGAGGGGTTGATGGAACCATTATGTGGACTGGTGAAGTCACATAGACCTTCTACTCTTCTGGAGGTTGTGACTTGGTCATCCCCAAAACCCGGGCACCTTTTCCACCACGCAATCCCTACCCTCGGAAAAGGGGTGATACTAGACCACCACCAACACAAAGAGAAACTCCAGGGTGAGGGTAGTTGGATGAAGAGACTAGAAGAAATTTTCAGGCGGAGGAAGCTGCATTTTACATGTCAGGAGCTGTGGGCACCAGGCCATCGGTGCACAACGAGCAAGGCCCACTATATCAAGGTCTTCTCAGACAATGATCATGACGATGAGGTAGAGTTGGAGTTCGATGGGGGAGATTGTGAGGGGCCATCAGAGAGAGCACCACCACCACCACCTCCACCAGGAGGAGCATCATTTACACCATCTGGGGGATTCCTTGTATCTTTGTGTAGGGTACCCAAATTTCTGACCATGAGGATCAAAATAATTGTGTAGGGGAAACCTGTCTCAGTCTTAGTTGACAGTGTGGCCACCCATAATTTTATTGATGCTCATATAGTCCAGACTCAGAGGCATCAACACTGTAGATTTTGAGGGGTTTTCAGTGATAGTACTGGGGGGCAAGACTATGCAGTGCAATCGATATGTTCTCGCTTTGACAGTGACCATGGGGAACTATTCAATGACAAATCATTTCTTTGTGGTGGACGTACCAGACACCAATGTGGTGATGGGTGTCCAATGGTTGTATTCCCTTGGCCGAGTTACCACCTATTGGAGGCAACTCATGATGGAATTTACCGGACTGGATGGTAAGCTAGTATTTCTTTGGGGTATGCACTCATATCCCCCACAAAAAAAATTTAGCTCACTAGATGGAGGAAAAATTGAGGCATGGAGACATAGCGTGGGAAGTAGAGTTGAGGATTTCAGAGGCTGGAACCAAGCCACCACATCTAGAAATACATGCCATCATGGACAAACATTAAGTAGTATTTGGAGATAGACCACCTAGACAGCCACTAGACAGAGGGTTCGAGCATACCATGGAGTTGGAGCCTGGTGTACAGGTAGTCATCACCACCCCTTATAAGCATCCCAAAGCCTATAAGGATGAGGTTGAGCAAGCCATTCAGGAGTTGTTGGTGTTGGGCCATATTAGGTCGAGTTCCAACACCTTCGCTTCTTCAGTTGTGTTGGTGAAGAAGAAGGATGAGACTTTGCGCATGTGCATTGATTATAGGGCACTTAACAAGAGGACGTTGAAGAATCAATATCCCATACCGCGTATTGATGAGTTGATGGATGAGATTAGAGGAGCTAAATTGTTCTCTAATATAGATTTGCGTTCGAGGTATCATCAGTTCCGGGTGAGGGACCAGGCATCTTGAAGACAACCTTCAGGTGTCATTATGGACATTTCAAGTTCTTGGTCATGCCTTTTGGGTTGACTAATACCCTTGCCATTTTCCATTCATGCATGAACCATGTGTTTAGGGGCCAATTGAGGAGATTTGTGTTGGTTTTATTTGATGACATCTTGATCTACAAAAGGACGTGGAAGGAGCACCTGCAACACTTAGAGACGATGTTGCGCATTCTGGAGGAGAAACAGTTCTACGCCAAGTTGTCCAAGTGTGAATTTGGGCTAACATAGATCCTATATTTGGGGCACATTATTGGCACAGATGGGGTCAAGGTTCATGAGGAGAAGATTAGGGCCATTCAGGATTGGCTAATACCTAGATATGAGACAACATTGAGGGGGTTCTTGGGAATTTTCACTTATTATAATAAGTTTTTTAAGGGCTTCTCACAGTTGGCAGCACCCCTCACAAATATGACCAAGAAGGGGGATTTTGCATGGATAGATGGAGCTCATGCAACTTTTGATCGCCTCAAGGAGGTGATGAGTAGTTTCCAGTATTGGCACTCCCGGATTTCACGAAGTCTTTCACATTGGAGTGTGATGCATCAGATGAGGGGATTGGGGCAGTCTTGTCCCAAGATGGGCACCCCATTTCTTTCGAGAGTCGAAATCTCTTACGGCATGAGAGGTCATATTCCATATATGACAAGGAGATGTTGGCCATAATGCATGCATTGGCCAAGTTCTTGCAGCATTTGGTGGGTAATCGGTTTCTGATGAAGACAGATCATAACAGTATTCACCACTTCATGGGGCAACAAGGCCTCAATGATAGGCAGCAGAGGTGGGTCAACAAGGTGCAGGCCTATGATTTTGATATTGAGTATGTATAGGGGAATCACAATGTGGTCGTCAATGCACTATGCAAGAGACTTGCAAGACTTTCACTACTGAGCATTTGACAACACTGGAAGGTACAATTGTACTTGAGTACTCCAAATATCGACAGTTATGTGAGATATTTGAGGGAATTCACACAGATGAGCGCTACTGGGTGATGGCTAAGATTATCTACTACAAGGGGTGCATATTTTAAGTTTCGGGCTTGTAGTTGATGGAGCAGATACTTCATGTAGCTCACGATTCTCCATTTTTAGGGCATCAGGGGTTCAGGAAGACGTACATGGCTATGAGAGAGAACTTCACATGGAAGGGCCTCAAGGGGGATGTGTTGAGATATGTACAAGAGTGTGAGGCCTGTCAGAGGAACAGGGGGGTGTTGACTCACCCAACAAGATTATTGCACCCTCTCCCCATTCCTGAGGGGAAATGAGAGAGTATCTCTATGGAATTTATCACAAGACTTCCCAAAGTGCAGGGTAAGGATTGTATTTATGTGGTGGTAGACTCACTGAACAAGTATGCACATTTCTTTTCCATTCTGACATGGTATTCAATTTCTCAGGTAGTAGAGTTATTCTTTAGGGAGGTCTTCCGCCTCCACGGACTCCCTAAAACTATAGTTAGTGATAGATACACCCGATTTGTGGGGGGATTTTGGCAGGATCTTTTCAGGATAGTGGGCACAGAGCTCAACCCAAGCACTAGTTACCATGCACAAACCGATGACCAGACAAAGAAGGTGAGCAAGTGGTTATAGGGTTATCTCAAGAACTATGTGACCGGGAAACAAAAGGCATGGATTCGTTGGTTGCACTTGGGAGAGTACTGCTACAACACCACACATCATATGTCCATCATTATGTCTCCTTTTCCCTGATCTATATGGATATGATGCTTTGTCTTTTGTTGACATCATTTTTGGAGACAGTCTGGTCCTAAAGGCAAAATATTAGATCCAAGAGAGCTAAGACATCCTCAAGGCTCTTACGGATAATTTTATGACAGCTCAAAACCAACAAAATTTATATGCTGACAGACAACAAGTTGAGAGGAATTTTGAGGAGGGGGACTTCGTATTCCTATGATTGCAGCCATATCGATAGTCCACTTTGAAACATAAGGGGGACAAGAAGCTGCAACCACGATTTTATGGACCTTATATGGTTATCAAGAGGGATGTAGAGGTAGCTTATGAGTTAGAGTTTCCACCAGGGAGCCAGATCCACAATATTTTTCATGTTTCATGTCTCAATAGGGTGTTGACGAAGCATGTTAAAACAGTTGTGGAGTTTCCTCCGCTTGATGATGAGGGGCATCTGGTTTTGGAAACAGAGGCCATCCTAGAGACTAGGGAGAGGAAGCTTAGGATCAAAACGATCAGATAATACTTGGTGCATTGGAAGAGCTTGCTGGATGAGGATGCCACTTGAGAGGGTGAACACATACTTGAGCATCCAACATTGAAGTTGCTTGGGGACAAGCAAAATTTGGGAGGGGAGGACCGTAATGTCCCATTTTAAATTATTTTGGAACATGATTTATTTCTACATTTTGGGGGCCAATTTTGGTGAAGTCAGGGCCCATTTTATTTTTATTAGAAGACTTAGGAGTTAGAGGCAAGTTTATTTAATTTATGTTGTTTTGTTAGTGTTATGTGGGGACCACTCACATAAGAAATACACACTCCCTAAGCCACTTGTTCGAAATGCATGAGTGTGAAAGCGTATGCTTGGTGAGGGACCCACGAAGGAAGAAAAGGCAGGAAGAAAGGGTCCACAAAAGCTATAAAAGGATGGAAGCTTATTTCATTTGGAATTCTTGGCTTATCAATTTTGTTTCTATTGCTTGAGCTGTTTGGTCAGGTCACTTGTTATTTAGCAAGAGTTTTCCAAGCAGAGAAATCACCCTTTCTTCGAGGGACTTCGAGTGCCACCCTAGAGAGGCTCATCCATTGTCGTTTGAAGAAGTTTCATAGAGATATTTCCAACACTTACATTCAATTTGAACTAGCATTGCGTATTTCTAGAGGACACGGTAGTGGATATTGTGTGGCCATTGCAGCATTATTTCGGAGGTCTATTGCTAGTAGAAGTTTGTATAAGAAGGCTTAATAGACTTGTAAACTATTGGGTGAGTTTGAGGGCTGGAAGTGGCAGCAATATTTAGGAGTTATTTTGCAGTCTCTGGGGCCAAGACAGAGGACATAAACTGGGCACACATGGGAGATAGAATCCTAGCCATTGGGGTTGTTTCTTGATGGGAGAAATAAGGGAAGCGTTGGTGGAGTTGATCGCTGCATTTTTGGAGTATTGGTGGAGAATTTTGCTATTGTTTGAGAAGACGGTGTGCTTCAGCAGCTACTAGAGAGCTTAGGGCCTTTGGAGGTCAATTTTGGGAGGTCAAGGTTTGGCCAAACCATTTCTAGGTTTTGGTGGGGTTGGCTTGAGGATCTTAGAGATAATTTTGGAGAATTTTCTGAGCACCAAAGGTGGGGTTTTCAGCCATTTCTTTACAGTAGACAATGCATAACTGTTGGGACAATGCATAGCAACTGCTACACAATTCTGGGTTATTATTATTTCACTTGGGCTTTTATCTTTCCAAAAATGCAAGCCCAAGTGCATTTCTTCCATATATTTGTACTCTTGCTCCATTCTATAATAAAATGGCTTAGCTGATTTCATATTTCTGATTTTTCTGGGTGTTTACTGAATTGTTTAAAATTTTTTGTGGTGCAAAGTTGTTATTTTCTTGCATATCACTGTTTTTCCTATTTTGGAACATTATAGAGATGAAAGTTAGAGCCTTCAGGAAATAAAGGGATATTTTTTGGTTATAGTGAGTCATCAAATGCATATAGAATCTATGTTCAAGGACAAAAGCAGGTTGAAGTTATCAAGGTTGTGACCTTTGATGAAAATGTTGCTTATTGGAAATCTAAGGAAGTTCCCATGGACTCCAATGAGGAAAAAGAACATGAATCTCCCAAGGAAGAAGGATTATGTCTTTTAGAACATCTAGTAGGTCAACAAGAAGAGACAAAAGGACCTAGTAAGCTCCTGAAATCAAGAAAAGGCTAGCATGTATTAGTCCTTCTTTGCAGGGAGCAAAAGGACATGCAACACCTTATGGCACCTTTATGGAAAGCAAGAAACAATTTTTTTATTCTGGTTATGTAGCTTTGATGACCAATATTATTGATTTTGAACCTTCCACTTATGAAGAAGCGGCCAACCAACAAGTTTGGAAGGATGTGATGTTGGAAGAATACCAATCAATTATGAAGAATGAAACATGGTAGATTGTGTTGAGACCTGAAGGAATTTTTTTGGTAACTTCCAAATGAATATTCAAGATTAAGCATGCAGTGGATGGAAATATTGACAAATACAAGGAAATATTTGTGGATAGAGGGTTCTCCTAGAAAGAGGGAGAGGACTACAATGATACCTTTACTCTAATTTCCAAGTAGACTACCATTAGATCTATTATTTATATTGCCTCTTATATAGGTTGGAGTTTACATCATATGGATGTAAAGACTGCTTTTCTTAATGGCATGATCGAGGAAGAAGTGTATTGAGAACAACCTCAAGGTTTTGAGGTTCATGGAAGAGAATCTCACATTTGTAGATTAAAGAAAGCCATGTTAGACTTAAGCAAGCAACTAAATCCTGGTACTCTCGAATTGATAGTTATCTAACAAGACTTAGCTTCTCCAAATGTGATGTTGATCTAAAATTGTAATTCAACGTTGAGAAAAATGAACCTATGATTCTACTATTGTATGTTGCTGACTTATTTCTAACAAGTGTGGAACATCTCATTATTTGATGTAAAGTGGAGTTAGCTTATGAATTTGATATGAAGGATCTTGGATTGATGCACTACTCTTTTGGGATAGAAGGATGGTAGAAGCCCAGTGAAGTATTTCTTGGTCAAGGAAAATATATTATCAATATCGTACAAAAGTTTGGAATGCTCGACTATAAGTCGATGCTTACTCCCTGTGTCAAGTATATTGACTCAAAAGGGATAATGGTACAGTAGAGGAATGAAATTATTCATGTGTCAAGTATGAATTGAATTACAAAGAATGGTCTTGAAGCATCGGGTTCATTTAACATCAGGCATTAAATTGCTCTGGTAGAGTGTGGACTTTGTAAATTTAGCTTGTGGAAAAGATGTTGACCCAAATGATGGTGAACCAAGACTAGTGTGGATGACAGTGTCAAGTATTGACTTAAATTATGACGACTAGTTGATGTTAAATGATGTACCATGTGTTTGAAGTATTGACCCAAATTATGGTGAGGATATACCATAGGTATGAGGTATTGACCCGTATTATGGTAACGTGATGGTGCTATTGATTTACCATGTGTCAAATTTTTTTGACCCGATTATGGTAATTGATTGATGTTATTGGT
Source organism: Pinus albicaulis (assembly GCA_034641835.2). Lineage (NCBI taxonomy): Eukaryota > Viridiplantae > Streptophyta > Pinopsida > Pinales > Pinaceae > Pinus > Pinus albicaulis. Next base: position 1,431,689,093 of record CM076570.1, read on the forward strand.
TTACCTGTGTCACATTTGTGACCCGATTATGGTGATGATTTATTATAACCTTTTCTTAGTGAATATTTTTTTAACATGAAGAACATTTGTCTAGTCATTATGAATACCTCCCTAGCTAAGATGGAGTGTTGAATTTTGTAGCTATGGTTGGTTTTTATAATTTTTTTTTTTTTCCCTTGTAATGTATAATAAATTTGTAAGACATGTTCTTCATGTCATTTTCATTGATTAACCCTTGAAATAATTATTATTAGACATGTTCTTCATGTCAGATTTAAAAGAGAAAATTTTGAAATTTGAATTTTGAGTTTTTGGCTCCAAACAGTCAAGTCGTCCCTCCCTCAAGTCAAGTCGGCTCCAGTGGAGAGAAACGCCCATTTGAAAATATAGAACACTATATAAAGGCATTTCACCTCCTCCATAAAGGCACCAATTGATCGCACACAAGCAAGAAAATTTATAGGCATCCAAGCGAAGGAGGAGAAGAAGGAAAAACTTATATCTAACATCTATCTCTCTCTCTCTTGACCTCATACATATGACTTTCTAGGTATTAGTCTCTAGACAGGCCATAATTCTGGGAAATTTTTGGACAAGCCGAAATTGTGGGCATTTTCTATGCAGCATATTCCAGGGCAAGTCGAAATTCTGGGCAAGCCCAGTTTCTGGGCATATTTTGGGAGGTCTTAATTCAACCTAAGAAAATCAAAGAAGGCTGAAGTTTGCAGGATTGAAGTCTAACTTGAATTGAATTTACTGAGGGCTGCTTGAGCAGAGTTGACCATAGATTGTCGATCAATTTTTTTGTCATAGTTGACTAGCAGCATCAGATGTATCTCTTGTTGAATTGGAGAATTTATCTAAAGAAAAAGTTGATGGGTTTTCCTAGAGTAAATATTGTGTTCTCTTTGTGCATTGTAATCTCTATTTTCCTTATGGTTTTATTGTTGAATTTATGAATTATAATTATTAATGATAACCTGGAATTGTTAAAAGAAGATCTATATCATTAGAAATAATTATCATTATTTCAAAAATGGATACTTATATTTATGGCACTTGAAAAATCAACACTTTCTATTTCATACATAAATAATAGGAGCCTATTTCCTTATAAATTGTTACAAATTCCCTTCAATAACTCATATGGGTTAAATAGAGAAAATTTATAAATCAAAGGTCAAGATATAATACCGCATTGAAATAAAACATATAACAAAACTGTTCTTCGACACGTTCAGTTAATGCTAACTTTACTAATCCTGAAAATGAATTTTAAAAAATAATAGAAGTTCAAACTTGGGCTCAGACTTTCAAAATACTAAATGCACATAGCGGGCAGTCAATGGCTCTTATGTCCGTTAAAGAAACAACACCGAAATTTGAGTTGAAGTTGATCACAGTATTGACTCTAAAGTTGAAGTCTTGTGGTTGCTGAGTCAGAGAGATCGCCGACGCAGGTGATGGATCAGTCCAATGCAATGCAATACACTGCAATCGAGCGGGACAAATTCTAGCATAGAGCCAGGCTTCAAGAAATAAACATTGACTCAATGCAAAAACCCACCAGAAAGCTGTCTTCTGCGCCTGTAATTATCTGCAATTCGATCCAATTCTTGCAGGATTTGTATCAAGGCTCTTCATGAACTGCAACAAATTATAAACAATCTCTGACAATTGCATCAATTTACCACTACGTGACTTTTCAGTGATCCATCAATCGATCCACATCCCAAATCGGTTTTAATCGTCTTCTTACGCAACTTCAAATTAACAATCCTGCCAGTTACGCTTGCAACTCTTGCCACACCTAATAGAGCCTTCGATCTTTACATTTTCTCACAGAGGAAACTTCATTAACACAATATCTTCACAGGCTTTGATCTTCAACATGCAGATCTAATCTTCCACTACACGATATTGAAAATGGCGAGTGGATAGAAGTGACAGACTAGCGATCGAGCAAGCAGTTTTAATAGTGCACTGTGCAGATCGATCCATAGAAACAAAGGGACTTCCAATAAAGCAAGACCGACCACGTTCATTGTGGCAGCGTTCATCGTTCACAGGCGTAAGACCTTTTCTCCAGCGCTTTACCACAATGCGACAAGGGCTCACCCAACAAAATCGAGCATCTAACCTCAGCTACAAGACTATCCTATAAATCTCAATGCACCTCAGATACCACATATTGAAAATTAAATCACTAATAAAATACATAAACACACATAACAAACCAGAGACAAGATATTGGCGAAAAAGGCTTCACCCTCACAACTTCCTCACATATTTTCTCATTATTAAAAGAATGTAGTGTTACAATTAAATAGATGAGGACACAGTTTCTCAAGATAGTGCGTGCTATCTTGGACACCTTGGTTGAGATAATTTCTCAACCAAACACACACCAATATAGGAGCTACCTAAACTAACTCCTATCTTAGAGGAACAACCCAATCTAAAGAGTTAGGCATAAATTCCTAACTTTTAATATTTAATTTATTTATTTTATTTTGGATTTATTATTGTTTTATGAGAGAGGCCAACAGATTCATTTGGAGCAGATCAATGGTTGCTAAGTCAGTGGCCTCCATAGTCCATAACTTAAGTTCTTGATGTCAAAATTTGGAAAACCAAAGCTCGATGTAAAGCTAAAGAAGTGAAGAACAACTTCGAGATCACTTCCATGGCTGAAATAGCATATATCATGCTAATAAAATTAAATTATAGGCCTGACCATTTCTGACATGGAAACAAATTACTTCAAAAAAATGACTAATTTAGGAAATTTTGAATGTTTCAAGTTGGAATTTCTTTGGGGAATGAGTATTAAAGTTTATATTTATGAAAGGATAGCACAAAGAGAAAAAAACCATGGTTGTAAAACAATTCCAAGAAGATGAAGAAAGGACTATAAAAAAGATGTGCAAAACATTCAGAAAAAGAGAAATCTTTAACCTCCTAGTTGAGCCTTATGATATATTCTTCTCAGTTAGAAACCACCATGTATTTCATTTTAAAGTAATTTTGAATGAAAAAAACCAATTTCTGACTATTTTCCTCTTTTCTCTTATAAATGTTTTCATTTCCAAGGTCCATGAGAGCCCAATCAGTTTGTTTTGGACAAATGAATTTAATTTTTTGAACATTATGAAATCACTTTAAATATTTGTATTTAGGATTCCACACAGAACTCTTAGGAGTTCATAGCTAGTGTAACTTTTTTATTTTGAGTTTTAAGCTTAAGATTGCACATGTGTACTTACATCCATTTGATTTTAAATGGAAAGAACATGTTAAGTTATTGTAAATATGGTCTAATTCGTTTCATATTGCTCAATGACATGGCGTTTTTTACTCACTGCTATGCTCGAATCCAATTTGTCAAAACATTTACTCTTTAAAAGTCTTTTGATGTAAATGTTACAATGTGAATATCATTTTTAATACCATTTTCATGAGAAGAGTCTTTTTAGTTTTCACATGCAAATCCTATAGATAAATTCTTTTGTATTCATATTTATTCCTTTTTTTCTTTCCATGAATAAAATGATATTCTTTACAAGTAAGTATGCTATATCAAAGCTTTGATGGAAGACTTGATCAAAGTTGTTCTTTAGCACTCAGCCACTGCATTCATTTGAGAACAAATAGAAGAATTTTCCATCTATCAAGAGAGGAGTACCACCTCTATAATAATGAAGAAAGTTTTTCTTATTCCCCAGAAAATTTTCTCTTGATATTGGATATTGGTTGTTTTATTGGTTGTTGGTTGTTTTATTTTGTCAAAAAAAAATGATCAACATAAAATATAATTCATTTGAGACACATAAAAAATTTTGAATTTTCAAACCTTCACTAATATTTTGAGTTTATTTTTTTCTTTATTATCATCTTTACATTCTTTCACATCGTAGTTTGCAATTCACCAAAATACATGACTATAAAGCACATCCTACATGTGTGACTTCCAATTGCAGTGGTTTTGGCTTGAAATATTATATTATGAGTCAACAGACCAGATGATGAAGTCTAACTGGATTGCTTTTGGAAGATAGAGAGTTTGAGTAGGTGCACATTTCATGTGAACTTCCCACAAGAAGAAATATATTCCCTTTTATTTTAATACCAAATTATTATTGCCCTACAAATATGTGTAAATGCATTATTGTATTCCAAGAAAATCTTGTTACTTCAAATAATTTGTGAGTAGTTTGTTACGCGACAAACTGCTACTTCCATATGCCTTTGCATCTAGGTTGTATAATGCAAATTAACTTTTATTTCTAATATATATATATATATATATATATATATATATATATATATATATATTTTTTTTTTTTTTTTTTTTTTTTCCCTGGTTTATTTTTCGTTTGTATAAAAGAAAAATTTTGAACTTAACACTTCTTATAATTCAAGAGTTTTAACAATACTCCCTTTTAATAAGGAATGAGAACAAATTTTAGATTAGAAAAGAAAAGAAATATTTCTTTTAGATTTAAAATTTGAATCAAATGAACCATAACTATATAGATAGTATGTTTTTTTTTGTTTCATGATATAAGGTTGTAAATAGAAAATGGAAAGTAGGCCACTAAAAGTAATAGATTTCCATCCAGAAAAAGACTAAAATCTACATCTAGAAGGGTTCCCACTCAAACTTACTACAATAAAATTCACTTTTAATTATGTTTTCATGGAATTACTTTCTATGTTAAATGTTGAGGATAGATTCACTTTTAATTACGTTTTCATGGAATTACTTTCTATGTTAAATGTTGATGATTGTAGTAACAAGCATGTACTTCTGCATTGGTTAAGTGTCAAGCATGTAGGATTTATCCAAAATCTACTTAGTATACTTGCTCAATTTATTGAGTAAGTTATTTCTGTAATTTAGCTTAAGTTTAACTTATGAAAAAATGCATAATTAATTATGTTGGATGTTGAACTAAATAAACTAAGGAAAAGAAAATTAGTTACTTTAGTCAATTTTTTTTTAATCGCAACCGTTGATTTCAAGTGAGTTAGGATTTAATCCTAGACATCCATCATTTTGGAGATTAAGGTTAGGGATTTAAGTCAATGAGAAATTATAAAAGCGAGGGAAACGAGAGGAAAAATACACAAGAGTAAGTGTGATACTTAGGGTTGGAGAGAGAAGAAGTTGATCCGGATTTATGCAGGAACGTAATAATATACAGAAATAAACATAAACACAAAGATGCAGCAGAAATAAAAATTCATTTCATTAATATAATATAACAAAAATATGCTTACATACATAATGGAAATAAACTAGCTTGGGCACTGGTAGGCTTATCTCTGAGAAGAGATGTGGTGGCTACATGCCTCCGAACTAGGTTACAATCAGGCTAGAAGGCCTATTTATTATTGAGGAACAAAGGAAAACCCTAAACATTCAAAAACCTAACCCTAGGAGATGAAGCACCAAAACTGTAGGCCCCGTTTGGGTAAATTGGTACATCAACTTCCCGAGGACGTAACTTTGGCATATGATCTTTTTTTACGCGCTCAATACCTTGTTAGAAATATCTATCCAAAAACTACAAATTTTGAGTGAGCAACGAACTTCTATGTTGCTCTTGGTTTTCCCAAAAAACATCGTTTAGGGCCTCAAAATGGCTTTGGAAGTTTAGGACTCGAAAAACTGCTAAAAATAGTAAATTGTACAAAAAATGAAAAAATGAAAGAAAAAATGGTGGGGGTCCAAGTGGAATAGGCAGGTGGCCACCAATATCCACCTGGATCATTCCTCCCCCTTAGGAAGCAATGGTCCCCATTACATTGAGTTCCTCCATGAGATGAACAAAATTCTACTGAACATGGTCCCTAGTGAGCAACTTGCCTTAGTAATGGTGTATGACCCATATCGGAGCGGGCGAAGCTTACGGTGGGGTCCAGCAAGGTGTTCCTTCTACAAATGTAGCCACACTTTGTCACCCACCTGGAAGTTGTGTGGCACTCGATGTTGATCATGGCGCTGCTTGTACTTGGCATTGGATTTGTCCAAGATGTCGTGGACCTGCTCGCGAACATGTTGGATGCGTTCAATAAATTTGGTTGTTTTATTAGCCTCAAATAGTACATGTGTGGATTCTGTCTGTGTGGTCGCATGTATGGAAACATTAGGCGGCGGTGCACTTGGGGTCAGATCAATGGAGTGCTTGACCTGACAGTGTAGAGGAACCTCTACGGGTGAGGAGAAAATGTCCTTGTATTCCTCCATTACTTTGTCCATTTGCTGCTGCCGTGCAGGGGAGCCCTGTTTTGAGGTTGTGGCCACAATATTTTTCTTGCCATGTGGGCGAATTGTAATGAAAATAAATTTCCTTGTTTGGGAAATAATCTTACTACGTTGCTTTGCAGTAATCAAAGAGATGGCGAGAGGCAGTACTACCTCCGATATCTTGTACAACTTATTTCCCAAAGTAATAATAATAGAACGAGGCCTAAACTCATATACAACATGTCACTTCCACAAGTATGGTTAGCCCAATAATACATTAGACACATCAAGAGGAGCAACATTAAATAATACCTCATCCATGAAGGCAACACTATTAGCAGACGCAAAGATATCTTCCTTGGTGAAGCAACCCAATGGTATACGGTTGCAGGTGTGCTATGGTCGGTAGGCTGAGCCGCTTCACGACCTCTACTGAAATGAGGTTCTTTTACCTTCCGCTATCGACAAGGAATTGTAGTGGAGAACCCTTCGCCCACATCTGGGAATGGAAGAGGTGCTCCCCCTTTTCTAGATCCTTAGGTTCCTCCCTCCGGAGCTTGGTGGTGGCAACTGTTAAGAAAGGTTGTCATTGATGGAAATAGGATGCTTGATGATCCTGGTGAATGATGATGAATGACCATACTGAAGGATTAGATGATCATCTGGATAATGGAGGAATCATGTAGACATATCATTATGGCATGATAACCTTATGATAAAGTAGGCTATAATGGAGAATCAAACCATAAAGAACCTCCCGACATTCTGTCCTACCTCTATTTCTGCACCTGTAAATTACCAGTCACATTAAAAATTATATTTTCACTACCTAGAGGCAAAAAATTTCTATGAAACCTTCACCATCACTTAGAGCATAATTTTAGCTTTCATATGAGCTCTTACTTGGCCCAAAATTCTAGATAGTTTTGGAGAAATAATTTTTTCAAGTCAAGGATATTTATCCGGTCCTTGAGCCGACCAGTGCTAGGTCTCTCATGTTGGCCTCAGTATTATTGACGTGCCCTTTCAAATCATTAAAAAAAAAAAAAAAAAAAAAAAAAAAAAACACTATAAATACTTGTTTCAGAGCTCCATTATGGATAGGGAAACTCGGTGAAGAAGTTAGAGCACATAAAAAGGAGCAGGTTCACATCTTGTGAACCCTTAAGGAGAAGAACAACCCAATTCTCTAGCACCGTAGGTTATTTTCTGTGTCATCTATTCAGATAGGGCTACTTTTGCAGAAGACAAACTCTTCGGACGTGATTGAGATAACATATAGCTGATTTGGAAGCTCTATCCCCTCCACAGAAGCTACAGGACTATGGATCAATATAGCAAGGGCTCAGTATTGTGAGAAGCTTCAGAACATAAGTTTGATTCCACTTCAGGAACTCGGATTTTGTATTTGTGATCTCACTACACCTCGAAATTGTAGCTCAGGACAGTCAAGTTCCAAAATTGTTTATCCATGGGAGAATAGTCCTATTGCTCGGTGCTAGAAGGAAAATCATTACTGTCACCCTCGGATTTGGAATTGTGAACAAGCACATCCTGTTTAGGAGGCTTGAACCTGTGAGAATTCAGATTTGTGATTCAAGCATATACGTGGTGCAACAACATTTCTTACCTTGGCTCCGTGAACACAAAAGTATTACTAACTTTGGCTCAGATAGTTCATTGGATCAAAATCGAATCTCCTCATTGACTCTGTGATTCAGACAATTTCTCTTTTTGGACTTTGAAGAAAACAACTTTGATGAGTTAATTGAAGTGCAGTGATGAAAAAGTAGACAGTGAAGAATTTTTAAGTGATTAGACAGTAAAGAATTTTTGAAGTGATTAAACAGTGAAGAATTATGTCAAGGATGTTCAAGTAAATACTATTCACATTCTCTATTAAAAGAAGACAAAAGGATTGGTGTCCTTGGAGTAGGAGCTCCTAAACACAAGGTTGGTGCCTTGAGAAGATAGGGTTGAAGCCCTAGAGGTCGAAGCCTCATCAAAGTCCAAGTTGTTGCTTGGAAATAGGTTGGTGCCTGATTCATTAAAGGGTTGGTGCCCTCACACATCTATTGTACTCAATTATTTGAAAAAGGATTGAAGTTCTTATTAATCCTTAATAATAATATTATTATACACCTCTCTATTTCCAATTATGAAGAATCTAACTGGAAAAAATTAACAATTGAAAGGAAATACCGATTCACCCCCCTCTCAGTATTTCCAACAATTGGTATCAGAGCAAGCTTCTTCATTACCAGCCTAACATCTGGAAGAAGGATTCTTAGGCACAATGAATAACATAGAAGCAACAGGGAAGTTGCCTATCTTTGATGGAACAAATTTTGGTTTTTGGAAAAAGAGGATGTCCTACTATCTAATGTCTCTTGGTCCTGAAGTATGGCACTCTGTTTTGGATGGGTATAAAGCTCCCTTTGGTCTTCCAACAAATCCAGACGAAATAAAAGCCTACATTGCTAATGCCAAAGCTTTAAATTCCATCACTAGTGGAATTACCAATTCCGAATTCATGAAAGTCATGAATTGTGACTCAGCCAAAGAAGTATGGGATAAGTTGGTTTCCCTGTATGATGGGGACTCCAAAGTGAAGAAGGCAAAGCTTAAAACTTATAGAAGAAAATTCGAGAGTCTGAAAATGGATGATGAAGAAGATATTGCATCATACTTCCTCTGAGTAGCTGAAGTGGTTAACTCTCTTAAAGGGCTAGGAGAAAATAATGAAGAAAGCACTATTGTTCAAAAAATCCCGAGATCACTTCCTAACAGATTTGACTCCAAAGTAAGTGCCATATAAGAAATGAAGGACCTAGATACTCTCAAGATGGATAAAATTCATGGAATTCTCATTGCCTATGAGATGAGGAAAGGAAGTCCAAATTTCAAAGAAGCAGCATTCAAAGCCTCAAAATAAACAAAAAAAAGGAAAAGGATGGAATTGCAGCAACGATGAGTCTGATGCTGAAACCGAATTAGCTCAATTTGTACGAAGCCTTAAGAAGGGATCTAATATAAAAGGTAAGTACCCTATTATTTGTTTCAAATGTGGAAGAATAGGTCATTACGTTGCAAAATGTGCTCATAAACATGATAGTGATGATGAAGAGGACTCTAAAAGGATGATGTACAAAAAGAAATGGTTTAATAAGAAGAAATTCTTCTCCAAACAATATGAGTATGATGAAGATGAATTTGTAGTCATAAAAAATAAATCAACTAGAAATATGTGTCATCACAAAGAAAGTGATGATGCATCAGATGAGGAAAGTAACTATGTTGGAAGCAAAGAAATGTTATTCATGAAATTTACAAATGATGATGATTCAAAACTGGAAGATGAAGCAAACATGGATAGATTACTAATGAGTGCCATTGAAGAAAATGAGAATCTATGAAAGAAGATAATTTCTCTCAAAATCGAAAAAGAGGAAGCAAAAATAATTTAAAAGAAAAGGATGATATATGTGAAAAACGTGAAGTTGAAATAATATCTCTAAGAAAGGAATTGGAGCAAGTCAAAAGGAGTTGGAAAAGCTCTCTAGCACTTGATAACATTATTAATACTCAAAAACCTCAGCATGACAAATCTGGAATTGGTTTCAAAGGAGAATCATCAAGCACAAAGAATACTGCAAGGAGTTATGCCGACATACTCTCTTGCCATCCAAAAGAAGAAAAGTCATCTTGTTAGGAACAAAGCCCAATCTCAAAACCAAGAATTGAAGAAAGAAAAACTCCAAGGAAAAATTTTGGTTCAAGCTATGGCTATTACAACAGGTACCAAACTATTTTTCTTGGGTATTGTTACTATTGTAAAAACTTTGGGCATATCAAGCTAAGCATTGCAAGGCTCATAAGAATGAAGCACTAAGATTGAAAGATCAAACAAACAAACTAAGTGGTCCTAAAGAGAAAGGACAAATAAAAACTTACAATTCCTTTAATCCTTTGGCTAAGTTTGATCCATCTTGCTCATTATGTAATAATTATGATCATAATGAACAAAATTGCCCTCTCAAAGGAGAGGAAGCTAAAAGTTTAAATCTCAAAACTGATAAATGTGGCCTAGCTCTTTGTGCTCATAGTGAAGAAAATCATTGGTTCGTGGATAGTGGATGCTCAAGACATATGACAGGTGACCAAAATAATTTTATCTCATTGAAAAAGAAAAATGGAAATGTATCCTTTGGAAGTGGATCCACTAAAATCACTGGAAAAGGAACTGCTACCCTTGTCAATGGACAAGGAAAGGCTCAAAATACCTTGCTGGTAGAAGGGCTCAAACACAATCTCTTAAGTGTTAGCCAAATTTGTGACCAAGGACATAATGTTATCTTCAGTACTAAAATTTTTGAAATAAGAGACTCATCCTCATGAGAACTTGTGGCGAAAGGAGTAAGAACACCAGACAATATTTACATTCTTAAAATCCAAGGAGATAAATGTTACATATGTCAAACAGATGAAAGTTGGTTATGGCGCAAGTAATTGGGGCATACAAGTTTTGATAACCTGGTCAACATCAGCAAAATTAATGCAGTAAGGGACATTCCAAAAATGTGCAAGCCAAATCAAGTTGTATGCGGTCCATGCCAACATGGAAAGCAAACCAGAACTAGCCAAAAAACTAAGGAGTTCTCAACATCAAAACCTCTGGAAATCATTCATGCAAATTTATGTGGGCCAACTAGAACTCTAACTCTTCAAGCTGAAAGGTACTTTGCTCTATTTGTTGATGACTATACTAGAATGATGTGGGTATATTTCATAAAATATAAATCCGAAGCACTTGAATGTTTTAAGAATCTTAAAACTCTCATTGAAAATGAGAAAGAATCTAAGATTAAATGTCTTAGAATGGATAGAGGATGAGAATTCACCTCAAAATAATTTGATGAATTCTGTAAAGATCATGGAATCGAAAGAGAACTCTCTGCTGCTAGGACACCCAAGCAAAATGGAGTAGTTGAAAGAAGGAACCGAACCATTCAAGAAATGGCAAGGACAATGCTACTAGTAGCTGATTTGCAACCAAAATTTTGGAGAGAATCAGTTGGGACGAAATTTTATACCTTAAATCGAACTCAACTAAGACCAAATAATGAAAAAAATCCTTATGAATTATGGAAAGGAAGACTTGCTTCAGTAAAATATTTCAGGATTTTTGGAAGCAAATGCTTCATAAAAATAAATGATGACTCACCAGGAAACTTTGCTTCTAGGGTTGATGAAGGAATATTTCTTGGATACTCCACAAGAAGCAACGCTTACAAATGTTACAACAATAGGCTACGGAGAATAGTGGAAAGCATTGATGTGAAGATTGATGAAGGCCTTCCAAAAAAGAGAATTGAAGATCATGAAGTTGAGCCTTTCCTTGAAGAAAGTGAAGAAGAAGAACCTGAAAAAGAAGAGGAGGATGGAGAACCTCAAAGTGAACCTTCAAAAACTCCTTCTAAGATCAAATTTATTCAAAAACATCATCTGGAAGGACAGGTTATCGGGAATATAGATGACGAATTCAAACTCGAAGAAGGATGACAAACACTCCAAGAAAAGATGATGTTGCGCTACTATCTTTAATAGAACCTGAAATTTTTTCTCAAGCAAGCAAATATCCTTAATGGATAAAGGCCATGGAAGAAGAAATGCCTCAAATAAAAAATAATGATACCTGGGAGCTGGTACCTCGACCAAAAGATAAAATATAATTGGAACAAAACGAGTATTCAAAAACAAGATGAATGAGGATGGGAAAATCATCAGAAATAAAGCCAGACTTGTCTGCAAGGGATACTTGCAAATTGAAGGAATTGAATTCGAAGAAACCTTTGCACCAATAGCTCCATTGGAAGCCATAAGAATGTTTTTGGCATTTACTTGCTGAAAAGGATTCAAGGTTTATCAAATGGATGTAAAATCAGCATTCCTAAATGGAGATCTCAAGGTAGAATTTTACATGGAGCAACCAGAAGGATTTGATCTTGCCGAAGGGAAGGAATTTGTATGCAAGATAGAAAAGGCCTTGTATGGATTAAAACAAGCCCCTAGAGCATGGTATGCAAAGTTGGATCACTATCTGCTACAAGAAGGTTTGAAAAAGGGAGCAACAAGTAGCAATCTCTACATGAAGATGGACACAGACAAAATTTTGCTCACTCTTGTATACGTTGATGATCTAATATTTGCTAGAAATGATGACAAGGTGAGCCATGAATTTGCTCTAAATATGTCCAAAAGATTCGAAATGTCAATGATTGGTGAGCTGTCTTACTTTCTTGGGCTATAAATATCTCAAACCTCTGCAAGCATGTTTATATCTCAAGAAAAATATCTTAAAGACATGCTCAAAAGATATGGGATGGAAGATTGTGCACCAATGAGCACACTAATGACCATCGATTGAAAATTAAGTAAAGATGATGATACCCCTCCCATATATGCAACTCTTTACAGGTCAATAATTGGAGCTTTCCTATACTTAACTGCTACAAGACCAGATATTATGCAACAGTAGGAATGGTAGCAAGATTTCAGTCAAGTCATAAACAATCCCATCTAGCAACTGTGAAGAGAATTCTCAGATATCTGAAAGGAACGACTGATTTCGGTCTTTGGTATCCTAATAGTTCAACTCTTATTGTGACAGCTTACTCTGATGCTGATTGGGCCGGAAGCATATATGATCGAAAAAGTACCAGTGGAAATGTATTCTTTATGGGAGATTGTCTTGTATCTTGGCTTAGAAAAAAAAATCATCTATATCCCTTTCTACAACTAAAGCTGAATATATAGCTGCTGCTGATTGTTGTACACAAATACTATGGATGAAGGAAGCCTTGAAAGATGTCAACATAGAAACTAAGCAACCAATCACTATTTTTTGTGACAACACTAGCACCATCAGTCTTTCAAAGAATCCAGTGATGCACTCAAAGACCAAACATATTCCAATCAAATACCACTTTCTCCATGAACAAGTTGCTGAACAAAATATCAAGTTGGAATGCGTCAATACAAAAGAGAAAATTACAGATATCTTTACAAAACCCCTTACATGAGAAGCATTTGAGTATCTTCGCCAAAAGATGGGGGTCATTGCTCTTGCATCACATTAAAACATGCAGCTCGTTAGGGGGAGCAACATGATAGGGGGAGCACATTGACACCCCGTTGCCATTGATGTCAAAGGGGGAGAGAAGAAAAATATTGCCATCCAATGACAAAGGGGGAGATTGTTAAGCAAGCTTGTCATTGATAGCAATAGGATGCTTGATGATGATGAATGACCATACTGAAGGAGATCATCTGGATAATGGAGGAATCATGTAGACATATCATTATGGCATGATAACCTTATGATAAAGTAGGCTAGAATGGAGAATCAAACCATAAAGAACCTCCTGACATTCTGTCCTACCTCTATTTCTGCACCTGTAAATGACCAGTCACATTAAAAATTATATTTTCACTACCTAGAGGCAAAAAATTTCTATGAAACCTTCACCATCATTTAGAGCATAGTTTTAGCTTTCATATGAGCTCTTACTTGGCCCAAAATTATAAATAGTTTGGGAGAAATAGATTTTTAAAGTCAAGGATATTTATTTGGTCCTTGAGCCAACCAGTGCTAAGTCTCTCATGTCAGCCTTAGTATTATTGACGTGCCCTTTCAACTCATAACAAAAACAAACACTATAAATACTTGTTTCAGACCTCCATTTTGGATAGGGAAGCTCAGTGAAGAAGTTAAAGCACATAAAAAGGAACAGATTCACATCTCGTGAACCCTTAAGGAGAAGAACAACCCAATTCTATAGCACCACAAGTTATTTTCTGTGTCATCTATTCAGATAGGGCTACTTTTGCAGAAGACAAACTCTTCGGACCTGATTGAGATAACGTATAGATGATTTGGAAGCTCTGTCCCCTCCACAGAAGCTACATGACTGTGGATCAATATAACAAGGGCTTAGTATTGTGATAAGCTTTATAACATAAGTTTGATTCCACTTTAGGAACTCAGATCTGTATTTGTGATCTCACTACACCTCGAAATTGCAGCTAAGGACAATCAAGTTCTAGAATTGTTTATCTGTGGGAGAATAGTCCAATTGTTCAGTGCTAGAAGGACAATCATTACTATCACCCTCGGATTTGGAACTGTGAACAAGCACATCCAGTTTAGGAGGCTTGAACCTGTGAGCATTCAGATTTGTGATTCAAGCATATACTTGGTGCAGCAACATTTCTTGCCTTGGCTCAGTGAACATAGAAGTATTACTAACTTTGGCTCCGACAGTTCATTGGATCGAAATTGAATCTCCTCATTGACTCTGTGATTCAGACAATTTATATTTTTGAACTTTGAAGAAAACAACTCTGATGAGTTAATTGAAGTGAAGTGATGAACAAGTAGACAGTGAAGAATTTTGAAGTGATTAGACAGTGAATAATTTTGGAAGTGATTAAACAGTGAAGAATTATGTCAAGGATGTTCAAGTAAATAATATTCACATTCTCTATTAAAAGAAGACAAAAGGATTGGTGTCCTTGGAGTAGGAGCTCCTAAACACAAGTTGGTGCCTTGAGAAGATAGGGTCGAAGCCCTAGAGGTTGGAGCCTCATCAAAGTCCAAGTTGGTGCTTGGAAACAGGTTGGTGCCTGATTCATTAAAGGGTTGGTGCCCTCACACATCTGTTGTACTCAATTATTTGAAAAAGGATTGAAGTTCTTATTAATCCTTAATAATATTATTATTATACACCTCTCTGTTTTGAATTGTGAAGAATCTAACTGGAAAAAATTAACAATTGAAAGGAAATACTAATTCACCCCCCTCTCAGTATTTCCAACAGCAACGGTGGCACTGGGTTCTGCATCAATGATTCTCTTCCCTTTGTGATTGCCCTTGTCTGGTTCTGACTCGGGATCAAAACATGTATCTGATTCAGATGCCTTCAGTTCGGCCACCAACGACTGTTTGGCCTGAGACTCACTTGTGTTTTGAGTGGGGCTATTATGAAATTCACATCACTTCCACGTGTCCTTATTTGGATTTGTGCTTTTGTCTTGAGTCGCCATGCTTTGGCTTTGCACCTTGTTTTGTGGTTTGGGGGCACCTTTTCCTGGATTTGGATTTGCGGATCCAAAGTCTCGCTTCTTTTTCTTAAATTTCTGATCGATCTTGGAGGCATATCGGTATACTATGCCAAGTGAGGTAATGTTGAGGAACTTCATTTCCTCCTAAATGTATTTGTGCAAACAACTACAGTTCTTGAGCACTAAATGTTTCTCTGAATAATCCCTAACTTTGTGCGCAGGGTATGGAACAAATTCGTCAGCTCGTGCACATCTTAATCCCTTTGTTGTCGCAGCGTGGTCCATTGGATGTACTTGTCCTCATGGCTCCCCACAGGGTAATATTGTTCCTTGATGTCATCTTAGAATGAATTCCAAGTGGGTGTGGCCAAGAATAGTGAGTGTTCCCTCTCGTCCTTTTGCTCACAGTAGTTGTCCCACTAGTCTTTGACATGGGGGGCAGCTTTAAGGAGTGCAAAAGTAATATTTTCTCGATGGGAGAAATCATGGACCGAGAAATACCCTTCCAGAAAATTCAACCATATATCTACAACACCTACATCTATCTGGCCTTCAAATACAGGAATGTCGAAGTTGAATTGTACCTTGAAAAGAGTGGCACCTCTAGAGTGGCTACTGGATGTAGATGCACCGCCGATGGGCAATCGTTGAAGGATATGGGAAAATTTATCCATATTCATGTTCGTTTCTTTCTCGAGGGCAT
The DNA here is from genome assembly GCA_034641835.2 of Pinus albicaulis. Taxonomy (NCBI): domain Eukaryota; kingdom Viridiplantae; phylum Streptophyta; class Pinopsida; order Pinales; family Pinaceae; genus Pinus; species Pinus albicaulis. Next base: position 1,431,705,172 of record CM076570.1, read on the forward strand.
CCTCGAGGAATATTTTGATAGGATCTCTTGCTCCCTCATCTTTCTTTTCTTCTGCTATGTGAGTTCGTGGGGGTTTGCGAGGTTGATCTTGCAAGGGTTCAACCAGATCGAGCCCTAACTCCTTATACCCTAACCTTGTTGGGGACATGCAAAGAAAAATAGAGAAAGAGTAGAGTGCTCTGATACCACTAATCCAGATTTATGCAGGAACACAATAATATTCAAAATAAACATAAAAATAGAGATGAGGCGGAAATAAAACTACATTTCATTAATATCATATAACAAAAATATGCTTACAGACATAATGGAAATAAAATAGCTAGGGTGTCGATAGGCTTATCTCTGAGAAGAGATGTGGCGACTACAGGCCTCTGAACTGTGTTACAATGAGGCTCAAAGGCCTATTTATTATTGGGGAACAATGAAAACTATGAACATCGAAAAACCTAACCCTAGGAGATGAAGCGCCAAAACTATGGGCCCCGTTTTAGTAAATTTGTACATCAACTTCCTGGGGACGTAACTTTGGCATATGATATCTGTTTGATGCACTCAATACCTCGTTAGAAAGATCTATCCGAGGAATACAACTTTTGAGTGAGAAACATAAAATGAAATTACATGTTTCTCCAAGGTTTCCCAAATTAAGTCGTTTAGGGCCTCAAAACGGTTTCGGAAGTTCAGGACCCGAAAAAATCCTAAAAATAGTAAACTGTACTAAAATTGAAAAACTGAAAGAAATAATGGTGGGGGTCCAAGTGGAATAGGCGGGTGGCCACCAATATCCACATGGATCATTCCTCCCCCCTTAGGAAGAAATGGTCCCCATTGCGTTGAGTTCCTCCATGAGATTAGGAAAATTCTACTGAACTTGGTCCCCGGTGAGCCACTTTCCTTGGTAATGGTGTATGGCCCATATCGGAGCGGGAGAAGCTTGCATTGGGGGTCCAACGAGGCGCTCCTTCTGCAAATGTAGCCACACTTTTTCGCTCACCTGGAAGTTGTGTGGCACCCGATGCTGATCATGACGTTGCTTGTATTGGCATTGGATTTGTCTAAGATGTTGTGGACTTGCTGGCGGGCGTGCTGGATGCGTTCAATAAAATTGGTTGCTTCATTAGCCTTAGATAGTACATGTGTGGATTCTGTCTATGTGGTTGCATGAGGTATGGAAACATTATGCGGTGGCGTGCCTGGGGTTAGATCAATGAAGTGCTTGACCTGGCAGTGTAGAGGAACCTCTGTGGGTGAGGAGAAAATGTCCTCGTATTACTCCACTAGTTTGTGCATCTGCTGTTGTCATACAGGGGAGTCTTGTTTCGAGGCTGTAGCAACAATATTATTCTTTCCATGTGGCCGAATTGTAATGAAAAGAAATTTCCTGGTTTGGTAAATAATCTTATTGCTTTGCTTTGCTGTAATCAAAGAGATGGCGGGAGGCGGTACTACCTCCGGTATCTTGTACAACTTATCCCAAAGTCATAATAAAAGAGCGAGGCCTAGAATCATACACAGCATGTCGCTTCCACAAGTATGGTTTTCCCAATAATATACCAGGCACATCAAGAGGAACAACATCACAAAATATCTCATCCGTGAATGACTTGATGATGTACAAAAGGCGGCACTGCTGGCGGACGCGAAGATCTATTCCTTAGTGAAGCCACCCAATGGTATACGGTTGCGGGTGTGTTGTGGTCGGTAGGCGGAGCCACTTCATGTCCTTTGCTGAAATGAGGTTCTTTTGGCTTCCATTATCGACAAAGAATTGTAGTGGAGAACCCTTCACCCACATCTCGTAATGGAAGAGGTGCCCCCCTCCTCTAGAGCCTCAAGCTCCTCCCTCTGGAGCTTAGTGGTGGAAATGATGGCACTGGGTTCCGCATCAATGATTCTCTTCCCTTTGTCATTTCCCTTGTCTGGTTCTGACTCATGATCAAAACATGCTTTTGATTCGGATGCCTTCAATTCAACCACCAGCGACTGTTTGGCCCAACGCTCACTTGTGTCGTGAGTGGGGCTGTTATGAAATTCACACCACTTCCCCGTGACCTTCTTTGGATTGGTGGTGTTGTTCTGAGTCACCCCGTTCTGGCTTTGCCCCTTGTTCTATAGTTCGGGGGAACCTTTTCCTGGATTTGGATTTGCGGATCCAAAGTCTCGCTTCTTTGTTTAAATTTATGCTCGATCTTGGCGGCATATCGGTATGTCATGCCAAGCGAGGTAATGTCGAGGAACTCCATTTACTCCTAAATGTATTTTTGAAAATAACTGCGATACTTGAGCACCAAATGTTTCTCTAAATCTTTGTTACACAGGAATTTTTCACCGTCCCTACAATCCCCATCCCACACATTGGAAGGCTCATTCCGTGACCTGTGGGCAGAGACAAGACTTGAAAATACTTTCATTGCATCCCTCTGAAGATGAGCTTTAATTTCCCTGAAGACATCTCCTTGCAAAAAACCCTAAAAATAGCTCTTTCTTCATTGGCGCGGTTCCATAGTTCAACCCTCGCGCCAAGGGGGCAAATCCTCCAAAGAGGGCACGCCAATTGGCGCTCTGTCATAGAGCCGCACCCGCGCCAACCATATTAAGAGGTGTTTTTTAAATATAAAAGGCTGAAGTTTCATCCTAACAAATTCCTAGACTGATATCTATCTTGAGTTGGGTGGTTTGGCTACGGATTTCCATAGAGAGGAGATGGGTTTACCCTCTCTGTAGAACTTCTTAGTATTGGGTTGATCCCATAATTATAGGGATCCTAACAACTATCACCTTATAAGCTTGCCATTTCCCTTACCACAGCTAGTTCCGAAAATCTCCAAGTTCTCAGAAGTTTTCATGTTAGCATGACGCCTTGATTCCCTAGACGAATCCGGCAGAGACTATTGCCAAGTATCCGAAGAGAGATGCTTGTCCCATCCTTGACGGGCTTTATCGAGACATGTTCTGCTGACGACCTGCCAAAGGAGAATTTGGCGTCGAAGCTTTGGTTGTATTCTTATTTTGACTCATTAATGATAAGCGACTATTGGTTATGGTTCCACTCTTGTTTCTTGATCTGTCTGGAGCTGAGTTCATATATCTTCAAGGTGACACTAGTTGCATGTAATGGATTTCTCTGTTTATGCTTGCGTTGTTACTAGTTACACTTCGAATTATGCACGATCACGGAGATCGACAAAAAGTTGACGATGCTGCCAGACAGAATGAGGCCCTCTTCTAAATGGCGTTGGATTCCAGGTAAGCCTTCCTCGCAAGTCGGTTTATTTACAATTAGGAACCTACACTGTAGCGTGTTTGATTGTTGCTAGACCCGATCTGGGCTAGTAGGGATCGCCTCTGTCCGGAGAGGGGATTTACCTCCTCAACAATTTGGCGATTCCGCTGGGGAATCAGCTTATTCTTTGATTTGTAAGCTATAGACGGAGTCTGAAGCACAGCCAGATAGCCTTCGAAACGCTTTTGCTCTGCATTAGCACAGTAGATCAATGCTGCTTAAGTCTATCTCCGGTTTGGTTTACGGACTGAACAACTTGGAGTTTTGTCTTCTCTTTTCGGTCAATTTCTTGATGCCCTTATGGTCGGCTCTTTGTGTTTGGATTTTCTGTGTGTGTTTTGCTTGTAATCATCTTTCATCACAATACTGAGATTATTGTTTTATTTTTCCATGGTAAACTCTGTTTGACCGCGCTTCCAGTATGTGATCGCGTGGCGCGAGGTTACTGTCTCTCTGCATCGTGCGTTTGGCACTTAATTTCAAGCCCACATTCTCCATCTTTGTTGAGCTATTGCGGCAGTTTAACATCATTTCCTTCTTTCCATTTGACTTGTGTGATTTTGATCTTGTTTTTTCGGCTGTTTGAGTGCACTGGAGCCTAGTTTGACTGGTTGGAACCTCCTTCCTTTGGTTGTTTGCCTATTTTTTTCGATTTTGCATACGAGCCCTAGGGCATCTAGGTGCCTTTGTGAGTCGAGCCTCCCTTGGGAGTTTTTGGTTTTCGTTCGTTCAATCGACTTTGGGATTGCTTCCTTGCATTCGTTTGACAGTTGTCTATCATCTTATTGCGCTTTTTGAGTGACTGATTTCGTTTTCATTCGAATTTCGCTTTGCTTCATTCTGGGCCTAGATTACACGGCTCATCGGTGTCTTTGGGACTTTTCTTTATTTTGAGAGACTTTTGGTTGATTTGGGATCTGATTGTTCGTGCCATTGAGTGAGATCTGTTTGTTTTTCTCTCTTAATATCATTTCTCGAATTGCTTCTCATTTGTTTTCGGTTTGTTTAGTGCATCTAGCTATCAAACATTGAAAATAAAAAAAAATCTCTTTTGCTTTTGGTTGATTAGTGAAAATTGAAATCTTTTCGATTTTACTAGTAATTAGTGAATTTGAAAGAAAAGTTTTTAGTTTCATTAGTTGCATTAGAGATATCATTGATTGTATTCTGATCATTTTGTTCGTGTAAAAATCTCTCAACTCTTCTGTAGCTAGCTTTCATCGAACGAAATGTTGTACTGTGGTATGTAGTTTTGCATTTAGGAGATTTTTGAGACAACACATTCGTTAGGGCCTGAAAACTGAAACGTAATTGAAGATCAACTTTAAAATCTACTCAATTTACACTAAGGCAGCATTGAAATCTAACGAAACATATTTAGTGGTCTAGGCTAGAGACGTGTTCCGGCGTCTTTAAACCTAGCAGTTGTCGCTCGCCTTTTGGTTTTAGACAGCGCTAGTACGGACTTGTGCTCCCGTACCGTCGCGTATATAAAGGAAGACCCCTCTAGGTTTTCAATCCTTTATCCACAGGAAGCCGAGTCCATGCCTGCCATTGATACACCGAACATAGCATTGAAATTTGCTGTAGTGAGAAGGTCCTTGGTTGATTTCTCTTTCATTATTCAGGCAGGTGTATATTTTAGGTTCACGTTATTTGTTTGCCTTTTTTAATATTCTGGCGGTCATTTGATCTTCAGCAAACATACATTGAAAAAAGATCATCGACGCTTGTCATACCTACGCTTATTTAAATACGACGATAGAGTCACCTTTTGCCAGTTTCTCGACTCTTAAAAGATAAAACGGTAGAGTCTTGTTTCAATGTCATAAAAATTAACTGCCCACGAAATATTCCTGGTTAAAGTTAGTTTCCTTAGGGTGTTGTTCTGAAGATCGTTTCTAATGGCAACTTTTCCAGAGTACACCAACCAAGGAATCCCCTCCAATGGGAATCCTGGTCATTTTACTCCTTTTGGAAATGTTGGCGCTCCTTATATGGCAACATTGTCCCTTCCTGGGTTAACTGTTGAGTTGCCTATTTGGTTTTTCTCAACCTTTGTGGTCCCGAATGTCTTAGCTACTGGTCAATCAGTTCCTCTACCTGAACAACATCATGTTGATTCCAAGGTGGACCTCTCTATACTACACCATTTCGTCCTCTTCTTCACAGTGAAAGTACGGATTCTGCTGCTTGGGGTGGCTAAGAAGAAGAAGAAGAAGACAAATAAGAAGAAGTCCGATAAAGGAGAGGCTAGCTCTGCGGCTATTGCGCCTAAGAAGTCTCCTCTTGATAAACCTTCCAACCCTCCACGGAAAGTCAAGTTCCCTTGCATGTTGTGCTCGGGAGACCATCTTCTTCGAGACTGCCCTGGCATTCCCAAGGTGCTCAAAGTATGGTCCAACGGTCGCCCGCCATTGCCTTTGGCTTCTGGGAGTCAGGTTGGGGGCACGTCTTCAACTGGTGCTGGTAAAAATCCTAAGAAGCATGGTAAGATTACCAATCCCTGTAGGTTGTGTGAAGGGCACCATGCCATTCACCTTTGTCCTTATATGGATGAAGCCAAGCGAGTGTTGGACAGCCCGACTGTTTCTACGCCGTGCCTTCCGGCTGGTTATAAACAAATTTCTTTGAGTCCTCCACCAGCTGATCCTACGATTGGTCAAGAGTCATCCTTGGTCGATCCCACTCCCTCGGAAATTCAAATTCAGAAATCCGTTCCTGACCAACCATTGGTCGTGGGATCGGTTGAGCTGGCCCCGTCTACGGTGCACCAGGTCTTTTCCATCACGAGTGGATCTCACATCCCTCAGGTTCTTCTTGTTTCTTCAGATTCTTCAGACTTGGAGAAAGATTCTCCTATCCCTATACCTTAATAAGCTGCTCCTCCACCTCCCGTGATGGAGGTCCCGGAGGATACCCCTCCCACCTTCGAGATGGAGGTCGTGGAGGATGCTCCTTCTTCTTCCATAACACCAGGGGAAGACCATCTCGGTTCGATGGTAGCCCCTCCAAGTAGTTTGGTCGCTTCCTTCGATTGGAATCGATTTTTAGGATACCGCCTTCCATCTTATGTGCCTTTCGAGATCATAGTACAGGCTTTTGGTCTGGTTGTATCCAACACCATTATAGACGAAGGTGCATCTGTTAGTGTTCTATCCTCAACTACTTGGCAAGCTTTTGGCTCACCGCCACTTGCGCCTGTTACACAGAATCTGTTGGCATTTAATAGAAGAATGAGTCAACCATTAGGGATCCTTCCAAGGTTACCTGTTACTTTGGGAGGTAAAACCATCCATATGGACATGATGGTTGTTCCAGGCCCCTTGGATTTCAATTTGATCTTAGGGCGCGATTACACCTATGCCATGGGAGCACTTGTCTCCTCCCTTTTTCGTGTGGTCTGTTTTCCACATGAAGGATGGATTGTGACCATTGATCAACTTTCGTTCTTTGGTCCTGATGTGGCAACTGGCCCGCCATCATCCCTTCCTGGTTTTTGTCCACCCGTTGTATCTGCCCCACCACAGGTCAACTATGTGGCTACCTACCCCGTGCCTGTACCCAGTGATAGTGCCACTGTGCATCAGGTGCTGGGGGCATTGGGTCCTAATTTCCAGGATGTTTTCCTTCCATCGGGAGTGGAACTCTTGGAAGCGATGACTTCTTGTTCACCGACCATATTAAATTCGAAGTACACAGGAACACCGGTTCGTTTTCTTGTGTCAAGCTCCTTAAAAAATGAAACAAGCTGGTCGGAGCACAGTTCTTTTTCTTGTGTCAAGCTCCTTAAAAAATGAAACAAGCAGGTTGGAGCAGAGCTCCTTGTCTTGTGCTAAGCTCCTTAAACCATGAAAAAGGGTGTCCTGAGGATAGTTCTTTTAATTTGTCAACCTCGTTAAAATAATGAAACACATTCCTGTTCAATTCGAGTCTCTGATAAGTTCTCGTAAAATCCCAGTCGAGTCTTTCTCTTGGTCTCGTAACTTGAACCTTCACTCCATCTACCTTACATATGGACTGAAGCTTGGGGGGCATGTACCTCGAATTGAGTCACCACGCTGGGGGCATGCTTAATTTTTCAAGCATAGTTTATCTTTATTTCAAGCTTGTGTAAAAATGAAACCAACTTCAAGCAAATTTTCCTGATTTCGAGCTTGTGTAAAAATGAAACCAACTTCAAGCAAAGTTTCCTGATTTCAAGCTTGTGTAAAAATGAAACCTTTCCCATTTTACCTCTTATGATTGTCATTTTATCAGCCTGTTTTGCCAGATGAGCCTTGGTTTTCTCACTCCCTCGTCACTATCTTCTTGGCCGATCATATGCCTTCACTTGGTTGTTTTACTCGTTCCTGAGGAACCGCTGCGATGAGTGGTCTTGTTAGCCAGCCTCTCAACCTTTATTTGTTTTGAGCAGTTCCACCATTGCCGGAACCAGTTGCTACCCTTTATACCACTCGTTCCTCCAGGAGGAGTCATCTTTCAACGCTTTTCAAACTCTCTAAACATGAAAATACGCCGAGTTTGTCCTTTGTCAGACTCGTTAAACCTAAATGACATCGGAAATTGTCAATCGTGACGTTATTCGAGTTTCTCCTTCCTAGGCCTCGTTAAATGTACTAGGATGGATTCATCTGAAGGACGGATTTATATGAAAAGCATATGGTATCCTCTTCAATATTGTGTAAAAATAAAGAGGTACTCACCAAAATGGTGGGGAAAAAATTGAACCAACATCATTGTCGTGTCGGCAGTATGTCGCTCTTGAACATGGCACTCGTCTGCATTCGTGTCGGGTTGGGGAAATCTCATCTCTTTTTTCACTTGCCTCCGTGGGTTTGGGTAATCCCTTTTGACCTCTCATCTGCTCTTTGCCTCGTCACTATGACCTCTGATCTTTTGATGTCAAATACTGCCAAAGCCACTGTCGTGCCGTCAATATGTTCAAGAGAAGTTGACCTCTGCAAATATCAACCTCCCTCTGATTCTAATTTGATCCTAATTCACAAAAAACATCATGTTTCTCTGTCTCATGTCGATGATGTGGGAAACACTATGGCCCACCTTCGATCAAGGTCACTTCTTGTCGACTTCAGCTCATTATCCAAGAAGCTGATCTAGAGACTCCCTTATGGTACCTTGGAGCCTGCATGCCTCAATGGCAGGTTCTTCACATTCGACGCGAGGTTTTCATTATCGGCCTCCGATTGAGTGATTCTACGGGTGTTCGACGCCAGCTCATTGATTCACACGTCGTAGATTGTACCTATAGTACCTTGAGATCCATTGTCATTATTGGTGGTTCCTCTCGCGTATGTTAACAACTTTCATCATTGGCTGGTAATCAGGCGATGTTCTTGCATGTTCGACTTCAGCTCACATATTCACATGCCTGAACTTGTACTTTGTTCGAGTCGAGATGGAGCGCAAGACCCTAGATTCTTGTCTGTTATAATCCAGGCTGCGATTTTGTGGATTATTATGATTATTTACATGACTCGCTGATTGGATGGCTGCGACCATACCTGAGTCTATTCTCAATAGCAAGTTGGATGAACACGTCCATACTCCATGTCGTAGTGTGTACACTCTGTTGTGGATGGCTACGCCCATACCACGCATATATATCATGTATACGAGACATCGGTTGTACTTCGCTCAACGAGTTTCCGATGGCATTTTTTGGTCGGCATGTTCTCGTCAGCATTCCACCCCTCTCTCTCTCACCCAGACCTCCTGCTTTAGGGGGCATCGCTTACCTGCAACTCTGGTTTGTCATCATCCCTACAATCCCCATCCCGCACATTGGAGGGCTCATTCCGTGACCTGTGGGCAGAGACAAGACTTGAAAATACTTTCATTGCATCCCTCTGAAGATGAGCTTTAATTGCCCTGAAGACATCTCCTTGCAAAAAACCCTAAAAATAGCTCTTTCTTCATTGGCGTGGTTCCATAGTTCAGCCCTCGTGCCAAGGGGGAAAATCCTCCAAAGAAGGCGCGCCAATTGGCGCTCTATCATAGAGCCGCACCCGTGCCAACCATATTAAGAGGTGTTTTTTAAATATAAAAGGCGGAAGTTTCATCCTAACAAATTCCTGGACTGATATCTATCTTGAGTTGGGTGGTTTGGCTACAAATTTCCATAGAGAGGAAGTGGTTTTCCACCTCTCATGGAAGCTTCCTTGATGATAGGGCCAATCCCATAATTATAGGGATCCCAACTTCCCTTCCTCCTTCTATAAAAGCTTGCCCATTTCCCTTGCAAGCTAGTTCCAGAATCTCCAAGTTCCCAAGAGCTTTCATGCTGCAAGAGCCTTCTTGATTCCCTAAGGCCAAATCCAAGCAAGGAAACTATTGCCAAGTATCCGGAGAGAGAGGCTTGTCCCATCCTTGATGGGCTTTATCGAGACATGTTTTGCTGAGGACCCGCCAAAGGAGAATTCAGCGTCGAAGCTTTGGTTGTATTCTTTTTTTTGACTCATTAATGTTAAGCGACTATTGGTTATGGTTCCACTCTTGTTCTTGATCATGTTCATGAGTTATTTCCTCTTCGACTGACATATAGTTGTATATACTGGATTTTATGCTTGCGTTTGTGTTGTTTCTTGCATGTGCAGGTGTCCGATCATGAAGATCGTGAGGATTGTGATCTGCCAGGGCAAAGGAATGGGAGCACCACCTCTTCTACAAACAACAACGTTGGATTCCAGGTAAGCCTTCCTCACAAGTCTGTTTATTTACAATTAGGAACCTACACTGTAGCGTGTTTGATTGTTGCTAGACCCGATCTGGGCTAGTAGGGATCGCCTCTGTCCGCAGAGGGGATTTACCTCCTCAACAATCTTTAATTCCCAACTTTGTGCGCAGGGTATGTAACAAATTCGTGATCTTGTGCACATCTTGGATCCCTTTACTGTCGCAGTGTGGTCCATCGGATGTAGTTGTCCTCATAGCTCCCCACGGGGTAATATTGTTCCTCGATGTCATCTCGAAACAAATTCCAAGTGGGTGCGGCCGAGAATAGAGAGGGTTACCTCTCGTCCTTTTTCTCACAGTAGGTTTCCCACCAATCTTTGACATGGGGGGTAGCTTTTAGGAATGCAAGAGTGATATTTTCTTAGTCGGAGAAATCATGGACCAAGAAATACCCTTCCAGAAAATTCAACCATATATCTATGGTGTTTGCATCTATCTAGCCTTCAAATATAGGAATTTCGAAGTTGACTTGTACCTTGAAAGGAGTGGCATATCTGGGGTGGCTGCTGGATGTAGATGCATCATTGATGGGCAGCTGTTGAAGGATTTGGACAAAGTTATCCATCATCGCGTTCCTCTGTTTCTCGAGGGACTCCTCAAGCAATATTTTGATAGTATCTCCTACTCCCTTGTCTTTATTTTCTTCTGCCATGGGAGGTCATCAGGGTTTGCGAGGCTGATCTTGCAAGGGTTCAACCAGATTGAGCCCTAACTCCTTATACCGTGACCTTGTTAGGGACATGCAAAGAAAAATAGAGAAAGAGAAGACTGCTTTGATACCACTGATCTAGATTTATGCAGGAACACAATAATATACAAAAATAAACATAAACACAAAGATGCAGCAGAAATAAAACTTCATTTCATTAATATCATATAACAGAAATATGCTTACAGACATAATGGAAATAAAGTAGCTAGGGCGCTGGTAAGCTTATCTCTAAGAAGAGATATGGCGGCTACAGGCCTCTCAATTGTGTTAAAATGAGGCTCGAAGGCCTATTTATTATTGAGGAACAATGGAAAACCCTAAACTTCCATAAACCTAACCCTAGGAGATGAAGTGCCAAAACTATGGGCCCAGTTTGGGTAAATTGGTACATCAACTTCCCGGGGACGTAACTTTGGCATATGATCTCCATTTGACATGCTCAATACCTCATTAGAAAGATCTATTCGAGGAGTACAATTTTTGAGTGAGAAACATCAAATGAAGTACCATGTTTCTGCCAGGTTTCCCAAGAAGCATCGTTTAGGGCCTCAAAACAGCTCTGGAAGTTCAGGACCCGAAAAACTACTAAAAATAGTAAATTGCACTGAAACTGAAAAATTGAAAGAAATAATGGTGGGGGCCCAAGTAGAATAGGCGGGTGGCCACCAATATCCACACCAATCATTCCTTCCCCCTTAGGAAGCAATGGTTCCCATTGCGTTGAGTTCCTCCATGAGACGAGGAAAATTTTGTTGAACTTGGTCCCCAGTGAGCCACTTGCCTTGGTAATGGTGTATGGCCCATATAGGAATGGGAAAAGCTTGTAGTAGGGTCCAGCGAGGCGCTTCTTCTGCAAATGTAGCCACACCTTTTTTCCCACCTGGAAGTTGTGTGGTGCTGCTTGTACTTTTCATTGGATTTGTCCAAGATGTCGTGGAACTGCTGGCAGGCGTGCTGGATGTGTTCTGTTGTCACCCCTAGAGATAGTCTTGAGTTGTAGGAGACCAATGCCTAGGAAATCTTAAGAATATGAGGTTTTCTTATATTAACTTTCACTTTGAGGAGACCTCCCGGAATGTAACCTCTGTAGGATTTATTTATTTGGTGGTCTAGATAACAATGGGAGCAATGGTACTAACTCTGATGTATGCTGGACATAACTCAGAATGGGCCTGAGGCCATATGAATTTCAATTGCTGCGAATGGGCCAGATTTGAAACTGATGAACAGACCTTAGGGGTAAAATGGGTGAATGCTCAGATGAACAGAGGAGGAGAATTTGAGGGAGGCGAGATTATTGAGGATTGAGAATCCGCCCTTCTTAGACTTAAAGAAGAAAGTGGTCGTTATAATATTTATGAAACAATAATCCTGCGTCGAGCCCGATTAAGGTGACCAAGTGATTAGTCCACGAGTACCATTTCCAACAGCGGGATATAGGTAAATTAATTTATTAAACATCAGTGACCAACATTCGAAAACAAGATAATTGAAGAAGCATTTAGCGAAATAGAATAAGAAAGTTAAACAAACATACGAAAGATGCATAGATACTATTCAAAAGTCCAATTGGAATCCATTTGCAACAAGTTGTTATTATATTATCTTCTCAAAAAAGCTCTTCAAGATATGAATTTATAGCTTATCACAGTCATTATAAAATGGGCTATACAATATGTAAACTCAGAACTTCCACGAAAACTAGAACCCTTATATACTTGTTGAGTTCACTCTTTATAGTTTTTTTACATTCAAGGCCATCAGCCTCTCAGACAAATATTCTTTCTTGATCTTGATATTTCCTATCAAAATAAAAAAATGATGTGCTATAACTTTATCATACCAAGAGTACTACTCTTCAACACTGATTACAACAAATACACAACAATAAAACAATACTTAGGGTGAAATTGAGATTTCACTCGACCTTAAAACATAACTGAAACTAAAAAGGAAATGTAAATAAAAGGTCGCGTGGGCCTGATCCTAACATTTTTAACGAGGACGACGAGGAGTGGCAGAAGGCCTCGAGTTATGTGGATGCGCTGAAGAAGCAGAAGAGATAGAGTTTCGGGATAACTGAGGTGGCATTTTCTGCGAAGTAGATGGAGCTGGAGGGTGTGAGTACTCATATCATCTTTGCCATATAATGTCCGCGGGCAAAGGTGTGGAGCTAACAAGCTCGAACAATGCCCGAAGTTGAGTCAGCTCAGAGTAATCAAGGTGGGCCACAAAAAATATCTTGACCATGGCAAGGAGAAATAATTCCTTGCTTAATGCTGCCACCAAGGTCTTAGCCTTCAAACGAGAGGTCTTCTCCAGTGTCAAATCTGCCTTACACTTGATCTCGGACAAATTCTGATCATAAGTGGTCTAGGGGAGCAATGCCCCTAACTGATCCCATCATGGAGGGAGACCGACTTCCACTAAATTACCCCATTCACGATCTTGTCACGAGTGCTAAGTATCCCAATGTATTTACTCATGCTTCTTCTCTCTGAATCATTTTGGTGACCTCCATAATGGTTCTGAATCGGTCGACCACTCTGCGCATGCCCATGACTTGCCTCCAACTGTACCTTACAATCTCGGATGGTGTTCTTCTTATCATTTGCCAACGTGATGAGCTCCCAATGCTCTTTCACCTATGCTATAATATTTGTCCAGACTATTTGCTTGGATTCCACCAAAGACATATTGCCTTTAATTTGTGCCCTCAAATCTTGGATCGACTTCTGGTGCTCCTGAGCCTCTTTGCGAAGGATCTGTACCTCTTTCTGGAGGGATGAAACCGTCTTTTGATTCTTTGAGTAGGCCGCCTTGGCTTCGTCCATGAGTTGTCAAGTGCTACGAGCTTCATCCTCAGACATCTTCAAGTCCACCAGAGCCTTGGTCAAATGCTCTAGAGCACTTTGAGGGTCCTCCGGTACTTGCACTAGACATACATGGCTATCATGAGCCTGTTGTAGCTCATACAACTTCTCCTTTAATTCTTCATTCTCCTCCTCTTTTTGAGCAAGCGACTCATCTCTTTGAGAAAGTGCCTTAGTTAGGGCATCTTCTCCTTTTCAACCTGGGCTAGCTCCTCTGTTTGGATATGTTCTGAACGAGGGATGTTTAGCCTATGCCATAGCTCCTGCACTTCCAACTCTGATTTGCGTAGAAGAGTCCGCACTGCTGAGTTAGGATCGACTCCTTTACCTCTTACCATCTTTTTGAATTCCTCCACCTGAGTGGCGAGAGCCTTCACACTTGCTCTTTCCCTTTGCAGAGTGATCTTCATCCAAGCCAGTCTCCTTTCGGATTTCTCCCGAGCGATGGTGTGTTTTATCACCTCTGTGTGTGGCATTTCCCCTATGGACTTATGCAAATTCAGCTTATCAGAAAAGGGGATGGAATCCAACTTCAGAATCATTTCCAAGGCTTTTTACTTGAATCCCGAGGGTATGGGATGAGAGGACGAGTGTTGGAAAACAACTATAAGCTAGTCCTTTTCCACATCTAAAGCTATAGTGAGCCTAGTGTGATGCTTGTCCTCAAACTGAGCTAATTATACTCTCATTTTCTCTCTTGCAGATTGGTTCTTTGCCTCAATCTTCTCTCTTCTTTCCTCCTTACCCAAAGTGATGGCCTGTGAGAGCTCTGAAGGTGCTGAAGAAGAAGCAGAATCATAGGAGAGCTGAAAACATGGTCTTTATTTACCATGACCTGTGACCTGTGAGGTTTCATCATCGATATTCTTCGTGTCCTGTCCTCCTGGTGATTCAGTTCTCTGTTTCTTATTGAGGTGATCCTAGTCCTCCTCATTTGTGAGTTCCTGATCCGTCTAGTGGTTCTCCTGTTCTGAGATCTCCACTTCACCGTGTGCACTGTCTCCTTTTACTTCGGTAGCTGGGGATTCAACCTCCATCTCTGTATCCAAAGGCCATGAATCAAAGTTATATTTCCATTCTATTAGAGGCCTAAGTTCTAGCTCATATGCTGAAGACTTAATATTCTTCTTTCTGTGCATGATGAACCCTTTAGGATCATAGTTCCATACATCTTCTCGTGGGAAATTCATCTTTCGCAACATCCCATCCACAGAGTGGAGTGCGTGCCTTGAATTGATAGTGAAAGGGCCTACAACATTTGGAAGCCTCAAGATATATCCCTTATTCGCGGGCACAAAGTGGGTTTGGTCGGCACTTAGGACTTGGCGGATAAACTCAAGAGCGAAAATCCTCATGGACATGAACACTGACAGGTCGTAAGGAGGCAATTTGGCACCATAAAACCTAATCTCAAAATGATCTTCAAACAAATACCAATCCCCGACATAATCTGTTTCACTGAACTGGAGCCACTCCTTTTTCTCAGGAAAAATCCTGGGCAAGGGCTATTGTGTATGACTGCATAAGCCCTGGACATGAAATCCATGACAAATTTTGTGTACCCCTTTCCCTATAGGTTCTAGCGAACTAACTAAGTCCATTTGAAAACAAATTTTTTCTCGAAGTTTCTCATGGAGAACTTATCCAGGCCTAAAACCTCGAACTTGTCTGCATGCTTGAAAATGAATAGGTAGAACACCAGGTAGCAGTATCTGAAGAAACAAGAGGATGACAGATCTTGGAACTGAGCTTTAATATTCGAGCCAAGAAGGTAGGGATGTCCAGTAGAACCCCGAGTTGCATCATGAGCCATAGAAACCCTAGGCTAGCTTTTGTTACCCTATCTACATTGTCTAAACCCAACATTCCTAATATGACCACTAGGATAGGCTGTATAGTGTCACGAAAGAGGGACACAAGAATAGTCTCTGTAGGCGGGAGAGCAGAGAGGCACGAATTGATGATGAGCTTGAGGAAACCCCTCTATTTTTCCACGGGCAAGTTTGAGAAGTGACAAAAGAGGGTGACTTCAGTAAATTCAACTCACTCTTGAGCAGAGGGTTAGCATAGGGCCTTTCTAATGAGATGAGTAATTTTTAGGAATTTGACCCCATGAGAAGAAAGGAAAATATCCTTCCGTTCAATGTAGGCGTCGACGAGCCAGGCTATGAACTCAAGGAAGGCATGGATTATTGGGGAAATTTTGTAATAGAGCCTTGAGTTGACAACTCTGAACACATCCTCATCCCGTCGCTTAAAATCTAAGAGCTCGGCCTTTATACATGCCACATTGAAAGGGTAGACTATGTCACAGAGCTGGGAGTGGGCATCCATGAGTGGTTCGAGACCAGGAGAAATCTTGGCTTCGCAGGCTTGCAGGGTTTCAGGGGTGGAGTGCTTCATTTTTTCCATAACAATTTGAACAAAAAATAAAGGGAAATAATGAAAAGGACTCGACCAAATACCTGAGGCAACAGTGAAAGCGACTCGAAGGGAAAAGAAACTAGTACTGTGAGTTTTACCAAGGCGCCCAACTGAGTAATAAATGTCGGTAAATGGTGACCAATTGAAATGGTCAGGAGTAAAAATCAGGGTGGAGACAGGTTTTTATTGGGTAGTGGAGCGGGGTGACAACTATAGGGTTGACGTCATGGAGACGTTAGCAGAGGGGCACGTGGCACGCGGTGGTTGGCTGACGACGATCGGGTAGGTAAGAGGCCACGTGCCTGACACAGAGGTACCAACCTTGTACCTTGGGTGGAATTACCTTAACTTAGACTTACATACGCCAGTTGTGCATGCGTGGGGCTTGCCAACTTTTGTTGGGTCAGAATTTGAGGGAAAAGCCCCGCCTTGCCCCCCCGGAGCTCCTCTGATTGGCTCAAGGGGAGGCTGACGTCATCCCCTCCGACTGGTTAGTTTCGCAACCCTCTGCGCTCTTGAGTGCAGTCAGAACGATTGTGGCCTACTATTTTGTGGGTGGCATTGCTGCTTCCGCGGGTTGCGCTTCTTGTTTGGAGGAGGTGCGACCATGGTGATTGGTATGCACGAGAGGTGTGCCAAAGGAGTTATGATAATTCCTTTCTAGCCTTCCGATTTGGCCATTCCAACTCTTCATTGGTAAAAATATCTGTGTTGCCTTAATCCTTCATGAAGGCCACAATCCAACACGTTCAATAAATTTGGTTGCTTTATCAGCCTCAAAATATACATGTTTTGATTTTGTCCATCTGGTCGCATGAGGTATGGCAACATCAGGCAGCGGCGCGCCTGGGGTCAGATCCAATAAAGTGCTTGACCTAACAGTGTAGAGAAACCTTTGTGGGTGAGGAGAAAATGTCCTCGTATTCCTCCACTACTTGTCCATCTACTTCTGCCGTGCAGGGGAGCCCTGTTTCGAGGCTGTGGCCACAATCTTTTTCTTACCATGTGGGAAAATTGTAATGAAAATAAATTTCTTGGTTTGGGAAATGATCTTATTGCGTTGCTTTGTAGTAATCAAACGAGAGGAAGAACTGCCTCGGGTATCCTGTACAACTTATTTCCCAAATTAATAATAACATAATGAGGCCTAGACTCATACACAGCATGTCGCTTCCACAAGTATGGTTGGCCCAATAATACATCATACACATCAAGAGGAGCAACATCACACAATACCTCATCCATGAATGGCTTGATGATGTACGGAAGGCGACACTACTTGCGGACGCAAAGATCTCTTCCTTGGTGAAGCTAACCAATGGTATAAGGTTGCAGGTGCGTTATGGTCGGTAGGCCGAGCCACTCCACGTCCTCCAGTGAAATGAGGTTCTTTTGGTTTTTTCTATCGACAAAGAATTGTAGTGAGAACCCTTCAACCACATCTAGGATTGGAAGAGGCGCTCCCCCTCCTCTAGATCCTCAGGCTCCTCCCTCCGGAGCTTGGTGGTGGCAATGGTGGCACTGCGTTCTGCATTAATTGTTATCTTCCCTTTGTCATTTCCCTTGTTCGGTTCTGACTCAGGATCAGAATATGCATCTGATTCGGATGCCTTCAGTTCGGCCACCAACGATTGTTTGGCCCGACACTCTCTCGTGTCATGAGTGGGGCTATCATGAAATTCACACCACTTCCCCATGTCCTTCTTTGGATTTGTGGTGTTGTTCTGAGTCGCCCGCTTTGGATTTTCCCCTTGTTGTGCAGTTCGGGGGCACCTTTTTTTGGCTTTGGATTTGCAGATCCAAAGTCTCACTTCTTCTGATTAAATTTCTGCCCAATCTTGGTGGCATATCGGTATGCCGTGCCAAGCGAGGTAATGTCGAGGAACTCCATTTCCCCCTGAATGTATTTGTGCAAACAACTGCGGTACTTGAGCACCAAATGTTTCTCTGAATCTTTAATTCCCAACTTTGTGCGTAGGGTATGGAACAAAATTGTCAACTCGTGCACATGTTGATCCCTTTGTTGTCACAGTGTGTTCCATTGGATGTACTTGTCCTCATAGCTCCCAATGGGGTAATATTGTTCCTTGATGCCATCTTGGAACGAATTCCAAGTGGATGCGGCCGAGAACAGAGAGGGTTACCTCTCGTCCTTTTTCTCATAGTAGGTTTCCCACTAGTCTTTGACATGGGGGGTAGCTTTGAGGAGTTCAAAAGTAATATTTACTCTGTCGGAGAAATCATGGACTGAGAAATACCCTTCCAGCAAATTAAACCATCTATCTACGATGTCTGCATCTATCTATTCTTCAAATATAGGAATGTCGAAGTTGAACCTTAAAAGGAGTGGCGCCTCCATTGTGGTTGTTGGATGTAAATGCACCACTAGTGGGCAGCCGTTGAAGGATCTGGGCAAATTTATCCATCATCGTGTTCCTCTGTTTCTCTAGGGACCGCTCAAGAAAATTTTTGATAGTATCTCCTGCTCCGTCATTTTTATTTTCTTTCGCCATGGGAGGTCGTGGGGGTTTGCGAGTGTTGATCAGTGGTTATCATTGATGTTTACCCAAGCAGAACTAGGGGATACCCTGATCTTGCATGGTAATTTTGACCTACAAAATTACTATATTCTGGGTCAATAATAATATTGATGGCTTCTAATTGTCTAGATGTTTCTGTTGATATATGGCACGCCATGTAATTCTTCACGGTTTGAGAGATATTCATGTTTGAAGTTTGAAATACTAGTTAGTGGGCTAAAACCCAATGGGGTTGTGGCATGGGTCATTGAAAAGTCAATAATTAATAATTTTAAGCTCTTAAAATACTTCCCATGTTCAGTGGTTCAAGCCCCTCTCAACCTAAGCATTTATATGAATGGTTTTTGCTACCTGAAATAGGTCATCGTGGAATTTTCGCTCTAATTTTTTTTCTACGAAGGTTCAGAAGCTGAAATTTTTATGAAGAAAAGATGAAATCCCGAGGAAGATCTTGTAAAAATTTCAGATCGAGGTGAAAAATATTTTCGGAGATATGATCTGTGGAAGCAGGCTCCTGAACTTCATCTCAAAGAAGTGATCTTGGGAAAATCATCATAACTCTCTCTCTGAGTATCGGATTGGAATTCTGTAATAAGTGGAAGATAGTGCACGGGATTTTGTTTTCTCTTGATCAATTTCAGATCTGAATGAAGAAACAGTGACACGTTGCATGCCATACAAGTTCACTCTACTGAACCTGTCCATAATTAGGTCATTGTGAGAGATTGGGATAACTCTCCCTTGAAGAATCCAAATTGGGTTAGACATGTGGCATTGGAAAGAAGAATTAGAGGAATAATATGGAACATAAACTCACATATTGGGGATCTGAAATAACAGAGATACACCAGATTCAATATCGAGCTCCTAGAAGGCAAGAAAAAGCTAGATCA
The DNA here is from genome assembly GCA_034641835.2 of Pinus albicaulis. NCBI lineage: Eukaryota > Viridiplantae > Streptophyta > Pinopsida > Pinales > Pinaceae > Pinus > Pinus albicaulis. The sequence goes on from CM076570.1 coordinate 1,431,724,656, forward strand.
TGTGTTGTCAAGGGCTGCAAAGGACCAGACTTTCTAGGGCAGCAAAGCAAAGAAAGGTGCATTAGAGGGTAGCATGACAAGAGCAACAATAAAGGTGTAGAACAGAAGAAAGAAGTTAATCACATGAATACTTCAAGTGGGAAGCACTACATACAGTCACTGTAAAGGTATCATTGTACTAATTCATTGTAAATGCATCATTGTAAAAATTGTACAAGTGTCTCTCTACCAAGAGTTGAAGAGGAAGTGTAGGGAGGTCTAGGATCATCATTAGGTGGTTGTGTCATAGTTAGGGTTATGGTCTAGTGTGTCTTCTTCTTCTACATCATTCTATATCATTGTAAAGTGGACCATTTTCCTTGGTACGAGAGTCCATTTTTCTTTTATTCTTCTATAAGGTGGTAGGGTGGCGCTAGGCTGGTGCATGAAGTCACCAATAGGTTCAAGCCTGTGAAAAATTCAGGGTGGTAGGGTGAGTTGTATCTCATTTGGTGTTGGGGCATCCATTTAGTTGACTACTAAAGAATCTCGGGCATTGGAGCGTCCATCCAGTGGGAGCTGGAGAAGAAAGCTTTTCTAGATTCTAGGAAGTTGGAGATTTATTTTCAATTGGAGTTGAATATTAAATAATTATTAGAAAAAAATTCAGGTGGTTTTTGTCCTGGATAGGGTTTCCACCTTAAAAACTGTGTGCATTTGTGTTCCTTTTGTTTACTACTATCATTGTACAAACACTGATAATAATTGAAGATTAACTAATGCTCTAATTGAAAGGAATACTAATTCACCCCCCCTCTCAGTATTTCCAACAATTTGTATCAGAGCTTGGTTCTTTCAATAGCATTTTAACAGCTGGAAGGAGGTCATGGAGCATACCAATAATGGTGTACCTCTGTTCAATGAAAATAATTATGCACTATGGAAAGGAAGAATGGAGGTATATCTCTTGGTGTAAGGTTATGAAGTATGAGACACTGTTCAAAATGGATTTACATCAACCGCGGATGAGAAAGGTAAGAAGAATTTGGTAAATGATGCAAAAGAAAAGAATATTATTATCAATGGACTTATTGAATTTTCTTATCATAAGGTGTTGGGTTGTAAAATCGCCAAAAATGTATGGGACAAGCTTTAGAATATATATGCAGGTGACTAAAATGTCAAAGAAGAAAAGCTTCAAATCTACAAAGCAAAATTTGAGCAACTCAGAATGAAAGAAGATAACAACTTTGCTGCATACTTCCAACACGTTGATGAAATAACCAACACTATGGAAGGATTGGGAGAGCCTATTGATGAGAAGACTATTATACGAAAGATTATTAGAATGTTACCAAGGAGATTCAACCCAAAGGTATCGGTCTTATAATATAATGCAAATTTTGACAAACTCAGCAAAGAAGAATTACATGGATTTCTCATACCATATGAAATGAGACTTGATGAAGAAGAGGGTACTTCGCATCTAGAAACTGCGTTCACTACATATAAGGAAACCAATGAGGAGAAACAACCTTCAAAGGCACAGACCTGCACTTGCAAGTGTGAAGAAAAGGAAGATGATGAAGAAGGTATTTTAGATGGATAATATGCTTACTTTACGAGAAAACTAAAAATTGGTAAGGGAAAATTCAAGGGTAAACTTCCATTGATATGTTTCAGTTGTGGTGAGGTTGGGCATTTCGCAACAAAATGTCCGAAACAGAAGTGATGGCAACTCAAAAGAAAAGAAAGGCTTTAATAAATTCAACAAGAAAAGAAAATATAAAGGTTTTAAAAGGAACTTTATCTCTTAAGAAGATAGCTCATCATCTGATGAAGATAATGACAGTGAAGAAGAAGCAAATGAGAGATTATTTTTTATGGCCAAGCACATTAAACAAGAGGTATCAAACAATGAAGAAGAAGGGATGACCATAGAAGAATTTTCTAAGGAGGCCATCAAGCTTATAAAAGAGCTCAAGGCTGAGAAGATTCGTACCAATACTCTTGAAGAACAAGTTCAAGGTATCAAAATTTAAGTTGAAGAACACAAACGTATTGAAGAGTCACTTCAAAAGAAGTTGGAAGAAAGCAACCAAGAAAGGGAAGCATTAGAAGCCAAAGTAGTCTCGCTGTGTAAGGAAGTGAAGAAGGGAAAAACTATGTAAAACTATGCCAACAGCTCAAGGGCATTGGAAGAACTCATCAACAATCAATGATCTTACAATGACAGAACTGGCCTTGGTTACAAAGAAGAAGAAGCAACACCTTCGACAACAAAATACAATGAACCTATGAGATCTGACATGCATGTAGACTTCATTGGACAAGATTCGCAATAACATCCTTGGAAGACGATTCCTCAATGAATATTTGCATCCAAGTACCAACATATTTTTGATGGCTATTGTTATTCATGTGGAAAATTTAGTCATAAAGCTATAGAATGTCGCACATACCCTAGGAACCAATACAATTCCAGGATATTTGCCAAATATGAATCTCCCAGTGCTCAACAAAACATCAATATATTTTAACATTTAAGAAATAATATGGAATGTTACAAGTGTCAAAACCTTGGACACATAGCTAGAGAATGCAGACTTGAAAATCCTCTAGAAGAATCTTTGAAGCCATAGAACAAACGGACATGGAAGAAGAAGAAGATTGATAATTGTGCTCTCGCTCTCAGGGCTCAAAACAAAAAAGATGTGTGGTGTGTTGATAGCGGTTGCTCAATGCATATGACTGGAGATAGAAAGAAATTTGTATCTTTGAAAGAGAGGAAGGATGGAACCGTGTCCTTTGGAAATGATGGATCTTCAAATGTTATAGGATCAGGTACTGTCACTCTTAGAAGCAAATATGCTCTAGCCAAGAATGTTCTATTGGTTTAAAACGTGAATCACAATCTGCTCAGTGTTGGACAAATGTGTGATCAAGGACACACAATACTATTCAACTCCACAAAATGTGAAATCAGAAAAGGCAAGTATGGTGAAATTGTGGCTACAACAAGTCAAGCTCCAAATGACATATATGTTTTGGATGAAGCAACTAAATCATGTCTAATATCTAAAGAGGATGATATAATATTTGGTAGAAATGATGATCGACTAAGTAAGAACTTTGCTACAAAGATGCAAAGTGAGTTCAAGATGTCTTTACTTGGTGAGTTGAAATACTTCTTAGGGATTCAAATATCTCAGCAAAAGAAAGGAATATTTATATGTCAAGCCAAGTACATCAAGGAAATGCTCAAGAAATTCAAAATGGAAGATTGCAAACCCATCCTTACTCCGATGGTAACAGGTTGCAAATTGAGCATAGACGACTCATCTAAGGATGTGGATCAAAGGTTGTACATATCTATGATTGGTAGTCTTCTATATGTAACATCCTCCTGGCCAGATGTTATGCAAGCAGTTGGACAAGTAGCAAGATTCCAAGCAGCACCAAAAGAATCACATATTATTGCCGTCAAAAGAATTCTTCAATATCTAAAGGGAACAACAGAATATGGCTTGTGGTATCCCAAGGGTAACAATCTCATTATTCAAGCCTTTACAAATGAAGATTGGGTAGGAAGTGTTGATGATCGCAAGTGTACTCGTCAAGCATTGGAATATCTTCACCAAAAGCTTGGGATTCCCCCAAGTTCTCATTAGATTTTCCTTATTCAGAATACAAAGGGGGAGTGAAAGTGTGTACAGGTCCACAGGATGGTTGTGTGTCAGGGGGAGTTACACTTCGCCATTGATGTCAAAGGGGGAGATTGTTAATCAGTGGTTGTCACTGATGTCAACCCAAGCAGCACCAGGGGCTACCCAGATCTTGCATGGTAATTTTGACCTACAAAATTACTATATTCTGGGTCAAGGATATTTTTTATGGCTTTTACTTGTCGAGATGTTTCTGTTGATATATGGCACACCATGTAATTCTTCACGGTTTGAGAGATATTCATGTTTGAAGTTTGTAACCCCAGTTAGTGGGCTAAAACCCCATGGGGTTGTGGCATGGGTCATTGAAAAGTCAATAATAATAATTTTTAAGCTCCCAAAATCCCTCCCACGTTCACTTGTTGAAGCCCCTCTCAAACTAAGCATTTATATAAATTGTGATTCTCATATCCTCCTTATGTAGGGTTTTCACTACCTGAAATAGGTCATCGTGGAATTTTCACTCTAATGTTTTTTCTATGAAGGTTTAGAAGCTAAAATTTTTATGAGGTGAATATGAAATCCTGAGGAAGATCCTGTAAAAATTTCAGATCAAGGTGCATAACATTTTTGGAGATATGATCTATGGAAGTCAGTGTTTTTGCAGGCTCCTGAACTTCATCTCAAAGAAGTGACCTTGGGAAAATAGTCATAAATCTCTCTCTGAGTATAAAATTGGAATTCTGTAAAAAGTAGAAGATAGTGCATGGACTGTAGTTTTATTTGTATCAATTTCAGATCCGAATGAAGAAACAATGACACGTTTCATGCAGTACAAGTTCGCTCTACTGAACCAGTCCAGAATTAGGTCATTGTGAGAGATTGGGCATAACTCTCTCTTGAAAAATCCAAATTGGGTCAGACTCAGAGGAATAATATTGAACATAAAATCACATATTGGGGATCTGAAATAATAGAGATACATCAGATTCAATATGGAACTCCTAGAAGTCAAGAAAAATCTATATCATGTGTTGTCAAAAGGACCAAACTTTCTAGGGCAGCAAAGCAAAGCAAGGTGCAACAGAGGGTAGCATGAAAAGAGCAACAATCAAGGTGTAGAACATCAGTAAAAAGTTCATCACATGAAGACTTACAGTAGGCAGCACTACATACAACCACTGTAAAGGTATCATTGTACTAAGTCATTGTAAATGCATCATTGTAAAAATTGTAGAAGTGTCTATCTGCCAAGAGTTGAAGAGGTAGTGTCGGGAGGTCTAGGATCATCATTAGGCAGTTGTGCCATAGCTGGGGTTATTTTACGGTGTGTCTTATTCTTCTACATCATTCTATATCATTGTAAAGTGGACCATTTTCCCTGGTACGAGAGTCCATTCTTCTTTTATCCTTCTATAGGGTGGTAGGGTGGTGCTAGGCTGGTGCATGAAGTCACCAATAGGTTCAAGCCTGTGAAATTCAGGGTGGTAGGGTGGTGCTAGGGTGAGTTGTAGCTCATTGGGTGTTGGGGAATCCATTCAATTGACCACTGAATAATATCGGGTGTTGGAGCGTCCATCCAGTGGGATATGGAGAAGAATGCTTTTCTAGATTCTAGGAAGTTGGAGCTTTATTTTCAATTGGAGTTGAGTATTAAAGAATTATTAGAAAAGAATTCAAGTGGTTTTTGTCTCGGAGAGGGTTTCCACCTTAAAAAGTGTGTGCATTTGTGTTCCTTCTTTTTGCTCATATCATTGTACAAACACTGATAATAATTGAAGATTAAATAATGCTCTAATTGAAAGGAATATTGATTCACCCCTCCTCTCAGTATTTCCAACAACGAAGCTGATCTTGCAAGGGTTCAACCAGATCCAGCCCTAACTCCTTATACCCTGACCTTGTTGGGGACATGCAAAGAAAAAAAGAGATGGAGCAAACCGCTCTGATACCACTGATTCAGATTTATGCAGGAATGCAATAATATACAAAAATAACATAAACACATAGATGCAGCGGAAATAAAAGTTCATTTCATTAATATCATATAACAAAAATATGCCTACAGACATAATGGAAATAAACTAGCTAGGGTGCTGGCAGGCTTATCTCTGAGAAGAGATGTGGCGGTTACATGCATCTGAAAATTGTTACAATGAGGCTTGAATGCCTATTTATTATTGAGGAACAATGGAAAACCATAAACATCCAAAACCTTACCCTAGGAGATGAAGCGCCAAAACTATGGGCCCCGTTTGGGTAAATTTGTACATCAACTTCCTAGGGACGTAACTTTGGCATATGATCTCCGTTTGATGTGCTCAATACCTTGTTAGAAATATCTATCCGAGGAATACAAATTTTGAGTGAGAAACATCAAATTAACTTTCATGTTGTTCCTAGGTTTCCCAAAAAACATTGTTTAGGGCCTCAAAACGGCTTCAGAAGCTGAGGACCCGAAAAACTACTAAAAATAGTAAACTGTACTAAAACTGAAAAACTGAAAGAAACAATGGTGGGGGTCTAAGTGGAATAGGTAGGTGGCCACCAATATCCGCCTGGATCATTCCTCCCCCCTTAGGAAGAAATGGTCCCCATTGCGTTGAGTTCCTCAATGAGATGAGGAAAATTTTGCTGAACTTGGTCCCCGGTGAGCCACTTCCATGGTAATGGTGTATGGCCCATATCGGAGCGGGTGAAGCTTGTAGTGGGGTCTAGTGAGTTTCTCCTTTTGCAAATGTAGCCACACTTTTTTTCCCACCTTGAAGTTTTGTGGCACCCGGTGCTGATCATGGCGCTGCTTGTACCTGGCATTGGATTTGTCCAAGATGTCATGGACCTGCTGGTGGACGTGTTGGATGCGTTCAATAAATTTGGTTGCTTTAATAGCCTTAGACAATATATGTGTGGATTTTTTCTGTGTGGTCGCATGAGGTATGGAAACATCAGGCGGCAACGCGCTTGGGGTAAGATCAATGGAGTGCTTGACGTGACAGTGTAGAGGAACCTCTGTGGGTGAGGAGAAAATGTCCTCGTATTCCTCCACTATGTCCATCTGTTGCTGCTGTGCAGGGGAGCCCTGTTTCGAGGCTGTGGCCACAATCTGATTCTTGCCATGTGGGCTAATTGTAATTAAAATAAATTTCCTGGTTTGGGAAATAATCTTATTGTGTTGCTTTGCAGTAATCAGAGAGATGGCGGGAGGCGGTACTACCTCCGGTATCTTGTACAAGTTATTTCCCAAAGTAATAATAGCAAAACAAGGCCTAGACTCATACACAACATGTCGCTTCCACAAGTATGGTTGGCACAATAATACATTAGACACATCAAGAGGAGAAAAATCATACAATACCTCATACGTGAATGGCTTGATGATGTACAGAAGGCGACACTGGTGGCGGACGCGAAGATATCTTCCTTGGAGAAGCCACCCAATGGTATACGGTTGCGGGTGTGCTGTGCTTGGTAGGCCAAGCAACTTCATGACCTCTGCTGAAATAATATTCTTTTGGATTCCACTATCAACAAGGAATTGTAGTGGATAAACCTTCACCCAGATCTAGGAATGGAAGAGGCACTCCCCCTCCTTTACATCCCTGGGCTCCTCCCTCTGGAGCTTGGTGGTGGAAATGGTGGCACTGGGTTTCACATCAATGATTATCTTCCCTTTTTCATTGCCTTTTTCTAGTTCTGACTCAATATCAGAACATGCATCTAATTTAGATGCCTTCAGTTCTGCCACCAGCGACCATTTGGCCCGACATTCACTTGTGTTGTGAGTGGGGATGTTATGAAATTCACACCACTTCACCATGTCCTTCTTTGGATTTGTGGTGTTGTTCTGAGTCACCCCGCTTTAGCTTTTCTCCTTGTTCTTCTATTTGGGGGCACCTTTTCTTGGCTTTGGATTTGCGGATCCAAAGTCTCGCTTCTTCTACTTAAATTTCTGATCGATGTTGGCGGCATATTGGTATGACATGTCAAGCAAGGTAATATCGAGGAAATCCATTTACTCCTAAATGTATTTGTACAAGAAGCTGTGGTACTTGAGCACCAAATGTTTTTTTGAATCTTTAATACCCAACTTTGTGCGCAGGGTATGGAAAAAATTCGTCAGCTCGTGCACATCTTGATCCCTTTGTTGTCACAACATGGTCCATTGTATGTACTTGTCCTCATAGCTCCCCATGAGATAATATTGTTCCTAGATGCCATCTTGGAATGAATTCCAAGTGGGTGCAGCCGAGAAGAAAGAGGGTTCCATCTCATCCTTTTTCTCACAGTAGGTTTCCCACCAGTCTTTGACATGGGGGGCAACTTTGAGGAGTGCAAAAGTAATATTTTCTCGGTTGGAGAAATCATGTACCGAGAAATACCCTTCCAGAAAATTCAACGATCTATCTATGACATCTACATCTATCTGGCCTTCAAATATAGGAATGTCGAAGTTGACCTGTACCTTGAAGGGAGTGTCGCCTCGAGAGTGACTGCTGGATGTAGATGCGGCACTGGTGGGGATCCGTTGAGGGATCTGGGAAAAGTTATCCATGATCGTGTTACTCTGTTTCTTGAGGGCCTCCTCGAGTAATATTTTGATAGGATCTCCTGCTCCCTCGTCTTTCTTTTCGTCCGCCATGGGAGGTCGTCGGTGTTTGCGAGGTTGATCTTTCAAGGGTTAAACCCGATCGAGCCCTAACTCTTTATACCCTGACCTTATTGGGGATATGCAAAGAAAAACAAAGAAAGAACAGATCGCTCTGATACCACTGATCCGGATTAATCCACGAACATAATGGTATACATAAATAAACATAAACACAGAGATGCAGTGGAAATAAAACTTCATTTCATTAATATCATATAACATAAATGTGCTTACAGACATAATGGAAATAAACTAGCTAGGGAGATGGTAGGCTTATCTTTGAGAAGAGATGTGGCGGCTACAGGCCTTTGAACTGTGTTACAATGAGGCTCTAAGGCCTATTTACTATTAAGGAACAATGGAAAACCCTAAACATCCAAATACCTAACCCTAGGAGATGAAGCACCAAAACAATGGGCGCCATTTGGGTAAATTGGTACATCAACTTCTCGATGACGTAACTTTGGCATACATTAGGGGAATTTTGAGGTCTAAAATGGGCCTCCTAAGAAAAATGTACAACCAAAATAAATTTTATAAGAACCAATAGGATTCAAGATGATGATGTCAACCATGGGGGATGATTCACCATTTTTTAAGTAAAAGGGTAAAAAGATTAAAAAACAATAAAATAATAAAACTACTTTTTCAACTCATATTTTCAACTTATCTCCCAAATTTTTTACTCAACTTATTTCCCTCTAAAATTTGATGATGTAATCAAATATTATTTTATTATTTCCACTATTATTTTATAATTTCCTTAGGAGGCCCATTTTAGGCCTCAACATTCCCCTAATGTGATCTTCGTTTGACGCGCTCAATACCTCGTTAGAAATATTTGTACGAGGACTACAAATTTTTAGTGAGAAACATCAAAGGAACTTCCATGTTCCTCTTGGTTTTCCCCAAAAAACGTCGTTTATGGCGTCCAAATGGCTCCGGAAGTTCAGGACCCGAAAAACTGCTAAAAATAGTAAATTGTACTGAAACTGAAAATTGAAAGAAACAATGGTGGGGGTCCAAGTGGAATAGGCGGGTGGCCACCAATATCTACTTGGATCATTCCTCCCCCCTTAGGAAGCAATGGCCCCCATTGCGTTGAGTTCCTCCATGAGATGAGGAAAATTATTTTGAACTTGGTATGCGGTGAGCCACTTTCCTTGGTAATGGTGTATGGACCATATTAGAGTGGGAAAAGCTTGCGGTGGGGTCCAACGAGGCGCTCCTTCTGCAAATGTAGCCATACTTGTTCATGCACTTGGAAGTTGTGTGACACACGATGCTAGTCATGGCACTACTTGTACTTGGCATTGGATTTTTCCAAGATGCCATGGACGTGATGGATACATTCAATAAATTTGGTTGCTTTATCATCCTTAAATAGTACATGTGTGGAATATTTCTGTGTGGTCTCATGAGGTATGACAACATCAGGTGTCAGTGCGCCTGAGGTTAGATCAAAAAAGTGCTTGACCTGACAGTGTAGAGGAACCTCTGTGGGTGAGGATAAAATGTCCTTGTATTCCTCCACTACTTTTTCCATTTGTTGCTGTCATGCAAGGGAGCCCTGTTTCAAGGCTGTGGCCACAATCTTCTTCTTTCCCTATGGGAAAATTGTAATGAAAATAAATTTCCTGGTTTGGGAAATAATCTTACTGTGTTGCTTTGCAATAATCAAAGAGATGGCGAGAGGCGGTACTACCTCCGGTATCTTGTACAAATTATTTCCCAAAGTAATAATAACAAAACGAGGCCTAGAATAATACAAAACATGTCTCTTCCACAAGTATGGTTGGCCCAATAATACATCAGACACATCAAAAGGATAAACATCACGCAATACCTCTTCCATGAATGGCTTGATGCTGTATGGAAGGAGACACTACTGGCGGACGCGAAGATCTATTCCTTGGTGAAGCCACCCAATGGTATATGGTTGCGGTTGTGCTGTGGTTGGTATGCCGAGTCACTTCAAAACCTCTGTTGAAATGAGGTTCTTTTGGCTTCCAATATAACTAAGGAATTGTAGTGGAGAACCCTTCGCCCACATCTGGGAATGGAAGAGGTGCTCCCCCTCCTCTAGATCCTCGGGCTCCTCCCTCTGGAGCTCGTTGGTGGAAATGGTGGCACTGGGTTCTACATCAATGATTCTCTTCCCTTTGTCATTGCCCTTGTCCAGTCCTGAATTAGGATCAGAACATGCATCTGATTCAGATGCCGTCAGTTCGGCCACCAACGACTGTTTCACCCGACACTCGCTTGTGTCATGAGTGGGACTGTTATGAAATTCACACAACTTCCCCATGTCCTTATTTGGATTTGTGGTGTTTTTCTGAGTCGCCCCTCTGTGGCTTTGCCCCTTGTTCTGCAGTTCATGGGCACCTTTTCCTGGCTTTAGATTTGCGAATCCAAATTCTTGCTTCTTCTGCTTAAATTTCTACTTGATCTTAGAGGCATATCGGTATGCCATGCCAAGTGAGGTAATGTTGAGGAACTCCATTTCCTCCTGAATGTATTTGTGCAAAAATTTGTGGTACTTGAGCACCAAATGTTTCTCCGAATATTTAATACCCAACTTTGTGCGCAGGATATGGAAAACATTCGTCAGCTTGTTCACATCTTGATCCCTTTGCTCTCGTAACGTGGTCCATTGGATGTACTTGTCCTAATAGCTCCCCACGGGGTAATATTGTTCCTTGATGCCATCTAAGAATGAATTCGAGGTTTGTGCAGCCGAGAACAGAGAGGGTTCCCTCTCGTCCTTTTTCTCATAGTAGGTTTCCCACCAGTCTTTGACATGGGGGGAAACTTTGAGGAGTGAAAAAGTAATATTTTCTTAGTCGGAGAAATCATGGACCGATAAATAACTTTCTATCAAATTTAACCAACTATCTATGGTGTATGCATCTATATGGCCTTCAAATACAGGAATGTAGAAGTTGACCTGTACCTTGAAAGTTGTGGCGCCTCCACAGTGGCTGCTCGATGTAGATGCGCTGCCGGTGGGCAGCCGTTGAAGGATCTGGGCAAAGTTATGCATCATCACGTTCCTCTCTTTCTTGAGGGCCTCCTCAAGCAATATTTTTATAAGATATATTTCTCCCTCATCTTTATTTTATTTTGCCATGGGAGGTCGTCAGGGTTTCCGAGGCTGATCTTGCAAGGGTTCAACTGGATCGAGCCCTGACTCCTTATACCATGACCTTGTTGGGGACATGAAAAGAAAAATAGAGAAAAAGCAGACCGATATGATACCACTGATCTAGATTTATGCAGGAATGTAATAATATACAAAAATAAACATAAAAACAGAGATGCAATGGAATACAACTTCATTTCATTAATATCATATAACAAAAATATGCTTACAGACATAATGGAAATAAACAAGCTAGGGCGCTGGTAGGCTTATCTTTGAGAAGATATGTGGCGGCTACATGCCTCTGAACTATGTTACAATGAGGCTTGAAGGCCTATTTATTATTGAGGAATAATGGAAAACTCTAAACATCCAAAAACCTAACCCTAGGAGATGAAGCACCAAAACTATGGGCCCTGTTTGGGTAAATTGGTACATCAACTTCCCGGGGACGTAACTTTTGCATATGATCTCCGTTTGACGCGCTCAATGCCTCGTTAGAAAGATCTATTTGAGGAATACAAATTTTGAGTGAGAATCATTGAAGGAAATTCTATTTTTATCCTGATTTTCCCAAAAAAAAATAGTTTAGGGCCTCAAAACGGCTCTGGAATTTCAGGACCCGAAAAAATGCTAAAAATAGTAAATTGTGCTAAAACTGAAAAACTTAAAGAAATAATGGTGGGTGGCCACCAATATCCACTTGGATCAGAAGTGTTGCAGCAGAAAATTTCCAAATAAGGATACTAAGTAGAGGCTAATGTCATGCTAATTCTGAGCACAAGTTTGTTGAAGGTCACACGTGTGAAGGAAATTTTGCAGAAGGTTGTATATGTGAAGGAGAGAAAAAAAGGGGTTTCATGTGTGAGGTAGACTATCCATGGGTCACACATGTGAGTGCATAGGAGTTGTTATAGGCTGCACATGTGAAGGTTCTAGGTTCTAGAGGCAACATGAGTGGGAAAAAATCAATTAGTGCGAATATGGGGCTTTCAAGGAACCATTTTTCCCAACTTTTATTTTTTTAAAAGTTCTATATTTTCTTTATGGGCCGTTTTCCTAGTAAGGAATCCCTCATTATTTTAGATAATAAAAGTGAAGAGTAATTGGAGGGTTATTTGTTTTGTGAAATATTTTCTGTGTGTGTGCTTCCACTATTTAATTTTCTATTAAAAATTCTAGTGTGTTTAACATTCAGTAATTTAGAAATAATTTTGGTGTATAAAAAATTGCTAAAAATTAAAAAGATATCTGAAATTAAGAAATTAACATAGTATTAGAGCAATAAATCTAAAGGAAGGAGATAAAATTTCATATAGGTTACAAAAAATGTTTTATTTTCCTAATAACAGATTTTCCTTTGGGTTTCTGTGTAATATCCCAAAAGGGAGACTGCAGTAATACTAAAACACAATATATGAACAACAACAAAATAAAAAATTAATCTAAATACAACATCAAAGTGTATAGAATAGCTGAGCCATTTTATTAATAGGAGGTGGATAAACTAGTACAACAATGCTCAAAATATGAGACACTCAAGTAAAAGAGATGGCCTAGAATGACCCTAAAATGATCCCACAAGGGGGATTACGTAACTACTAGACTTCTGGAAGGAAAAATGTGCTGTCCCTGCTGCAAATGATGTGACTACAACTGCCAGCAAAATATGAAATGTAGATCTAGGCAGTTCTGGAGCTCCGATGATGCTGAAAATATAGATCCGGGCTCTATGATGGATACCCAGGATAACCCAGAAAGGATTTTCCAAATCTACCAATCTAGGAAAATCACCCTCTTAGGGCTTACACATATACACTGTTGGGTATGTAGATCTACTGCATGAAATGAAGAATAGATGGCTACAATGTTATAAAATAAGCTCTATGCAATAAGGGTTGATCCCTTCACTAGATCCTTGGGCTAAAAGCTCAATATCTAGCTCCTCCAATCTCCTCCACTGGATGTGGCTACTGATCACTCAAAAACTTCAAAAGACTGCGCTGTTAGAGAGGGAGGCTCAATATCTAGCTACTGGATATGTCAAATCAGCTCCAGAATGATGGAAACAGTGAATACAAAGTGAGGAGATGATCCCTCACAGGATTTCCAGCTGAAATACTGGAAACTTCCTTCATCCTTTGGATCTACAAGACTGAACTACGCAATCCTTGAGGGGAATGCTACTGCATGGAGGTAAAATACAATGGCATGAATGCCAAATATAGATCTACTTCTCCTGAAAGGCTGAAAATGAAGCACAAGGTTAAAGGATGAATCCTCCACCGGTTTCCTAGTAGAAGTGCTAGAAACAACCACCACCTCTTAAACCCTTGAACATAAATTGCGTTATTCCTGCAGTTGGAAGCACATATGAGTGTGGCTAAAGATGGCACCAATGCCGGGTGATGAATATAGCTCAATAGAAACCTTCCCAGAGTAGGCACTCGAATTCCCCAGTGGGTAAGGGTGGGATTTCCACTTGGAAACACCCTATGCTAAACAACACTGCAGACTTAGCTAAACATCATAAGCGTGCATAGAAATGTCAACCGACAAATCTAGATCTAAACATATCAGAAATAATAATCTAAAGCCTCCTTCTATTGTGCCTTCATCTTCATTATATATATTATGAGCCTTCCATAGCCTTAGCCCACCTCATAACTGCGCTGCCTATGTGGCCACTAGCCTCCATGAAGACTACATTGTCTGTCCATGATCTCTATCATGTTCTACATTAAATTCCCACTCTCTCTATCATGTGTGCATTAGATGCACCACTTCCTCCACTATCTCATCATATGTGCTTTATGATCTTACTTTGAATGCACTATGATCTTAGTTGACCTCCACCAAGATCCTCATGATTTTACATTTAAGATTCATGATCTCCACACTTCCTTCATTTAAAAAGCTGCTCCACTACTCCGTAATGTAGATCTAGATATGAAATACCCACATACACACATAAAAAGTGTATTTTATTCATCTATGGGGTTTTTGGGTCCCTCCACCCTCTTATTTACTTAAATAATTATGAAAATTAAGAACTCTAATATTCCAATTATCTTGTGGAAAATTGGGAATATTACAGTCCTCCTCGCCAAAATGTTGTTTGTCCTCAAGCAAATGAAAAAGTGGATACTACAACAAACATCCTCCCTCTAAATGGAATCATCATATGGAAGGCCTTCCCATCTTCCACAATGTGTCATGCATGTCCATCTCCAAAGTTTCTTCTCTAGAATGGCCTCCAACTGAAAAGTTAGATACCCTTCCTCATCAATGAATCTTCAAGTGGAAACCATATGATGTCTAAAGATTTCCTATATACATGAGATACATGAAATGAAGTGGTTTATTCCCAAAGTGGAAAGTCCCAACTCATGGACTATCTCTCCAACCCATGATACATAGAGTAGATTGCAACTATCAATGCTATCATCATTAGCCCTGTTGGCCATGTAGGAACCAAACATAACATCAACATAGTGAAAAACAAGAAGTAGAGACACATGGATAAACATGAACAATGTCAAACCATATTATCCCAATAAAAACCACTGTAGAAAAGCCTTTTTCTGCCATGCTATATCATTATGATGCCAAGTAAGAGAGTCATACTCTCTCAATAGAAGCCATCGCAACAATGCTTCTTGCAGCCATGCCAAATCTGCATCAATATATATATATATATATGAGAGCCATACTCTCTCAATAGAAGCCACCGTAACAATGCCTCTTGCTGCCATACCACATCATCATCGTACCAAATGTAGTGGCCATATTCTCTCAAGAGAATCCACCATAGTAAGGCATCTTGCTACCCCATCACATTATCATCATACCAAGTACAATGACCATAATCCCCCAATAGAAGCCAATGTTGTAAGGCCTCCTGTTTCCATCCTCCATCAATGTCATGCAATGTATGGGAAGAAATCAACCCATACTCTCCCAATAGTAACCAAATAAACAAGGATCCTTGCTGCCTCCTTACATCATCATGATGCAAGTCATGGAGCAACAAAAAAATAATGGACATGTGGAATGTCTCATCAGAATAATAAAAATAATCTCCCTTATGCCACATCATGTGAGACTTATGCAATGTCCCAAACCCAAATACATACATGAACATGAGATATATCCCAAACATAAATACATGTAAGGACATGAGACATATCCCAAACAAGAGAAAATACATGGAAATAAGGTACATCATGAGTTTTCCAAACTCTCTCATCAACAACCAGCGCAACCATGCCTCCTATTGTTGCATGTCATGAGTGATATACATGGCATGGATCCTGGAAATGTGAGATGTTTACTCACCCAAGAGTAACCAACGCAACCATGATTCTTGCTTCCCGATATCATAGATATGTAGGAAGGTAGGCAACCTCCTGCTCCTCATCCAAATCCATTCATCCCAATGTGGATGATGAATCATGCCAAGATCAACCTTGGTATCCTCCCAATGTAGAATACCAACATCGTCCATGTGAATAGCTTTGCACTCCATGAAATGTTGAATGTGCACCTCCATTGAGGTCTCTCCATGGGATCCTCTCATCAATAGCCCATTGGAACCCATAAGGCTCCATACATGTTGTAGGTAGAGATTCCTCTTTGAGCTGTGAGATGATCATCAAGGAAACTTCATCTTGGAAATGGAAAGTTCTCTCCATCAAAATATGTCTACCATCTATCATCTGTCCCTCCAGTGCTTCATGAGTGAAGATACCTTCAGAATGCTCTGAGAATAATGGGGCCCTCTCATCATCACTGCTGCTAAGTGACAGTGTTGTAGATATGCATGGTGATACATGTGTTGTCTCATGGCCACATAAAATGCTAAACTCATAGTTTGGCACTGTAATGAATAGGAATGTGCTCCTCCCATCTTCTGAAACTCCACACTTCAACACAAAGTGTTGGGTGTAGCTCAACCATGAAAAACTGGGATAGCAATACATCTTCTCCTTGATCAAATCAAGGATACTTATGCAATGATAATTTGCTGCTCCAAATCATCAAGGTGCTCTAATCCTTGGTTATGCACTTACCCTAGTGGCATGGTCTCACATATCTCAATTTGAGGTACTGAAATAATATGTGAATAAAGTATATGCAAACCTTGGATAAGTTGAATCTGGGGAATATATTTCACATCTACAAGCGTTCCTCCAATTGGTGCAATAGTCTTTCCAACTACTGGTAATGATGATGGATGCTCTTCTATAACTGTACCAATGCTGGTATATTCCTCCTCCTCATGCATCTCATGAATCATGCATAGGGATCCAAATTTCAAGAACTCAAGACCATATTGCAAAGATGTAAGTGATCCTGCTCCTGATGTAAGTACATCTGCAGATGGTGGTGGGGGTAGAGGCTCCTCCTCCTGAGTGATAATAAGGAAATATTCCTTGGGCTCTTCATGCACTATCTCCTCAATGATGGGAGATGTATCTATGTGAGAAGTATCTGGTTTCTTTCTACCATACCTCTTCTTCGGTCTTTGAATGAAATCTACATAAGAAGACAGTCTCATGTGTGACAAGTGACTGAACCACCAATCTCTTGGTTCACCTTCCAGGTGCAGTGCTGCAATCTCCATAGCCTCTCTTTCTGCTACTGGATATAACTAAAATAAGGTAGCCAATTATTCCCTCCAAGCTCTCAATGTGCTTGTGGAAGATCCATAAAATGTAGGCAAGAAGAATCTATGCCTCTTTCTTCTATTGCTGCTTCGGGATCTTCTTTCTTCTTTGATTTGAAAGAACTGTTGGAAAGAGAGATTCTCCTTCAAAGCTGTAGGTTGTGCTTTGTACTCAAATAGATATTTACTTAGGTTCTCATGCCCCAAATCTCCTTCATATTCAGACCAGTCCTCTCTCTTATCAAAGAGAGTGGATATAGTAGAATGATTTGAATCTCTTTGCTTCTTCGATTGCTTCTCATGCTGATAGGAAGCGTTGGGACATTCCTCATCAAATATTCTTCTTAGATCCTTCCTTTCCTTTCTCTCTTCATTTAATTGACCTCCTTGAAGAGATCTTGCAAATATCTAAAGAGAAGAGTGGAAAAATTGCAATCCTCCTTCATGATAGATCTCTACTATCTGCTTCTTCTTTTGATGCAAAAGATGAAGTGTCCACAAGCTGAGCCAAAGATCATGCTCTGATACCACTGTAATATCCCAAAAGGGAGAATGAAGTAATACTAAAACACAATAGATGAACAACAACAAAGTAAAAAATTAATCTAAATACAACATCAAAGTGTATAGAATAGCTAAGCCATTTTATTAATAGGAGGTGGATAAACCAGTACAACAGTGCTCAAAATATGAGATACTCAAGCCAAAGAGATGGCCTAGAATGACCTTGAAATGATCCCACAAGAGGGAATGTGTAACTGCTGGAAGGAAAACTACACTGTCCCTGTTGCAACTACTGGGACTACAACTGTCGACAAAATATGAAATGTAGATCTAGGAAGTTTTGGATCTCTGATGATGCTGAAAATATAGATTTGGGCTCTATGATGGATACCCAAGATAACCCAGGAAGGATTTTCCAGATCTAGAAATCTAGGAAAATCACCCTCTTAGGGCTTGCACATATACACTGTTGGGTATGCAAATCTGCTGCATGAACTGAAGAATATATGGCTGCAATGTTATACAATCAACTCTATTAAAGAAGGGTTGATCCCTTCACTAGCTCCTTGGGCTAAAAGATCAATATCTAGCTCCTCCAATCTCCTCCATTGGATGTGGCTGCTGATCACTCAACAGCTTCAGAAAACTGCATTGTCAGAGAGGGAGGCTCAATAGATTACTGCTAGATATGTCAAATCAGCTCCGGAATGATGTAAAAAATGAATGCAAAGTGAGGAGATAATCCCTCACGGGATTTCCAGCTAAAATACTGGAAACTTCCTTCCTCCTTTGGATCTACAGGACTGAACTGTGCAATCCTTGAGGGGACTGCTGCTGCATGGAGGTAAAATACAATGGTATGAATTTTGGATATATATTTTCTGCTCCTGAAAGGCTGAACATGATGCACAATGTGAAAGGATGAATTCTCCACCAGTTTCCTAGCTGAAGTGCTAAAAACAACCACCACCTCTCAAACCCTTGAACATGAATTGCGTTATTCCTGCAGCTGGAAGCACATATGAGTGTGGCTGAAGATGTAACCAATGCCAGATGATGAATAAAGATCAATAGAAACCTTCCCAGAGTAGGCACTCGAATTCCCCCATGGGCAAGGGTGGGATTTCTGCTCGGAAACACCCTGTGCTAAATAGCTTGCAGACTTAGCTAAATAGCATAAGCGTGCATAGAAATGTCAACCGAAAAATTTAGATCTAAATAGATTAGATATAATAATATAAAGCCTTCTTCCATTGTGCCTTCATCTTCATTACATAGATTATGAGCCTTCCATAGCCTTGGCCCAGCTCATAACTGCGCTGCCTATGTGGCCACTAGCCTCCATGAAGACTGCGCTGTCTCTCCATGATCTCCATCATGTTCTGCATTAAATTCCCACTCTCTCCATCATGTGTGCATTAGATGCACCACTTCCTCCACTATCTCATCATAAGTGCTTTATGATCTTACTTTGAATGCGCTATGATCTTAGTTGACCTCCTCCAAGATCCTCGTGATTTTATACTAAGATCCATGATCTCCACTCTTCCTTCATTTAAAAAGTTGCTCCACTACTCCATAATGTAGATATAGATCTAAAATATCCACATACACACATCAAAAGTGGATTTTATTCATATATGGGGTTTGTGGGTCCCTCCACCCTCTTATTTACTTAATTAATTATGAAAATTAAGAACTCTAATATTCCAATTAACTTGTGGAAAATTGGGAATATTACATTATGATTTGGGACATGATCACAACTGTGTTAAGGTTAAGGATAGATTAGAGGGTGCATCCAAATTCTTCCCTTGGAAGGAAAGGTTTCATCAACTCTCATGGAGAATGACATATGGGAGTTTTCAATCACCAAACTCACCCCACCTATAGATGTTGGAGAACCAGTCATCCACAATAAGAAGGATGTGAAATCCAAAAGGATTATCTTGGATGTAGTGAAGGATTATGTGTTTCCTTACATATTCAAGAAGAATACGTTGAGGGAGATGTGGGAGTCTTTGGGTGAATATATAATAGAGTGATAACACCAAGAGGAAGATGGTGCTGACAAAGAAACTCAGGTACATCAAGATGACTAGATCAGGTACCATGATCTCTTATCTCACCAATATCATAGAGGTTCGTGATGATTTCACTGTAGCTGGGAAAACTGTTATAGATGGGGAGATGGTAAGAACAACCCTCAATGGTTTCACTAGACCATTGACTTATTTCTTCAAGGGCATTATAGCACGAGATCAAATTATTGACTGGGATATATTGTATGATGGTTTCATCCAAGAAGCGATTTGGGAGGAAAATC
This sequence comes from Pinus albicaulis, assembly GCA_034641835.2. Lineage (NCBI taxonomy): Eukaryota > Viridiplantae > Streptophyta > Pinopsida > Pinales > Pinaceae > Pinus > Pinus albicaulis. The sequence continues at coordinate 1,431,744,588 of CM076570.1, forward strand.
TGTTAGGAGGCTAGCATAAGATTAATGATCTGAATCTTGTGTTGAAATTGTAGCAAGGAATTGCTTCTTTGACTTGTGACTTAGTAAAAAATGTTAATTCAATTTAATCTCATAGATACTTGAGTTAGTTTTCATTTAATGTGTGTGATGTGGCCTATCACCGAGTTATTGTCATTTAATTCGAGTCAGATGGATTTAAGTTGTAGGCTAGTTTATGGCTAAAAATAGCTAAATAGTGGAGTTATCTCTACTGTTTATCAGTTAACTGATCTCTAGTTCTAGAATAGAGATAGTTATGATTTTATTTGGGTAGTTTACTTTTTGCTAACTCAACTTACTCTCAGTTAACTAGTTGCAACTTCTAAAATTAACACTAGTAGGTGATGCGTTTTGAATTTCCTATTGAGATTGAATGAAGGAACATATATATTTATTTATTGTACATGGGTTTTTGTGTGCAAAGCTTGAGAATCAAGTAGAGAAATTCTCTTGGGAATTGCGCAAGGAAATGGGAGAAATTCCTATTTTTTAGGGGCAGAATTGCATTAGGAAATACGAGCTCCTAGCAAGCCTTATTTTCTTAAGAGTTGGGCAAGTCTTGTAGAGAGTTGATAAATATTGTAGGGATATTCAAGATTGAAGAAAATTCTATGTAATATATTAAATTTCTTAGTTGATTTAATACAAGCAAGAGGGGTTTTTACCAGTTGAGTTCCCTATATAATTTTTGTGTTCTATGTGTCATTATGTTTCTATTCATTGTTTTCTTTTCGCGGAATTTTTGGTAGAGAAATATTGTGCCTTTTGGGACCAATTTTCTCTCATTAGCAATTACAAGGTTTCAAGTATTTTTTACATGGTATCAAAGCTAAAAACAATATAGATACCAAGTTCCTTGATAAGATTCAAAGCGAGTTGAAGAGGAGATCATTTGGTGTAGGAATTCTACAAGTGCAGGAATCATGTCATCCTATGGTTTGAGGATAGAGCATGCACCAGAAGGGACTTAAAATTTTTGTGCATGGAAGAACATAATTAAGGTTGTGTTAGATTTGGTTTTGGAATAAATCAAGATTGATATCCCTAAACCTCCTGCATCAGATGCACAACAACTGGCTCAATGGAAGGACACTGCCAAAACTAGGAGGATGATCCTAGAAGGAGTCAGGGATCATATTGTTCCAAAGTTTCATGGAAAGGATACACCACTATAGAAGTGGAAGGCCCTTATTGATCTTCTTGTAAGCAGTAGATATGCCAAAAAAATTTCCTTGATGAAAAATTTAGGATTGAAGACAAAGGGTATGATGTAATATTCAACAATGGGAAGTCCTATCTCAAGCATTTTCTTTAGGTAAGGTCAAGAATATTATTTTCAGGATTGTGAGCCTATACAAATTTGAGGTTTATGCATTTGAAACCTTGAGAAGCAAGGCAGATATTTCTCAAAGTAGAGACGTGGTGGTTGAGTGAGAGCAGGATAGATCTCTCTAGATCGAGCCTCTTCCAGTATCTTAGTTTCAATCTAAGCTAGTTGGAAGTTGGGCTGACCAACATAATGATGATGAGGACCATAACTGAGGGCAAGTGGAGGAAACCACTCAGATGAGACTTCCAATATAGGGAGAGCTTGAGCCAAGTGAGCTGAGTATTTGGTTAAGGGAGATCAGAAGAGAGTTGAGTTTCCTAGCACCAAGAAGCAGACACCCAGATACATAGGGTACATGGCTCTTTCTAGTTCAGAGGGAGAAACTGAAACAACAAAGAACTTGGTAAAGTTGAATATTAATTCAGGTGGACAAGGTTATTCAAAGAATCCCTTCCTTGCTAATAGGGAGTGTTGAAATTCTAGCAAGGAATGTCTTCTTTGACTTGTGCCTTAGTCAAATATGCTAATTCAAATTCATTCTCATTGATACTTGAGTTAGTTGTTAGTAAACATGTGTGATGTGGCCTATCACTGAGTTATTGTGAGTTAGTTTGAGTTATATGGCTTTCAATGATTTGTGGACTAGTTGATGGCTAAAATTAGCTAATTAGTGGATTTATCTCTAGTGTCTAGCATTTAATTGATATATAGTTCTAAAATAGAGATAGTTATGAGTTTTTTGTGTAGTTGAATTCATTTTAACTCAACTTGCTCTAAGTTAACTAGTTGCAGCTGCTAAAATTATCCCTAGTAGGTCATGTAATTTGAATTTCCTATTGAGATTGAATGAAGGCACAAATATATTTATTCATTGTACACAGGGTTTTGTGTGTAGAGCTTGAGAAGCAAGTAGAGAAATTATCTTGGGAATTACTCAAGGAAATAGGAGAAATTCATATTTTTTAGGGGCAGATTTGCATTACGAAATAGGAGTTCCTAGCAGTCCTTATTTTACTAAGTGTTGGGAAGGGTTTTGAAATGCATGGTTTTCTTTATCCTCGACATACATTCAAATGTCAAGACATTTGAATATGGCTCGAGAGGAGGTAACCCCTTTCATGAGGCAGGCAGAGGGGTACGACCCAATAAAACCAGTCTTATAGAGAGTTGATCAGTATTGCAGGGAGCTTTAGGCTTGAAGTAGATTCTATGTAATGTATTATATTGCTTAGTTGGGTTAATACAAGAAAGAGGGATTTTTCCCATTTGGGTTCCCTAGATAAAAATTGTGTTCTATGTGTGATTGTGTTTCTATTCCTTGTTTTCTTTCCACATAATTTTTGGTAGAGAAATATTGTGCCTTTTGAGATTAATTTGCTCTCATTAATTGTTGCAAGGTTTCAAGGATTTTATACATCTTTCTCTTTCTAGTTAGGAAGGAAGGGAAAGAAGAAGGTCAAAAAGGATATAGGTGGAGATACTACTTCATAGGCTAGAAAGAATAAATATTTGAGAAAAGTGAAATTATTTGTGTGCCACGAGAGTGGTCATTGCAACTCATAGTTTTCGAACAAGAAGAAGGGTAAGGGAAAGGAATGAAAATTTGTAAGTTTAGGAGATATTTAATTCAATGAGTTTGATGTGATAATCAAGAATAAGTTATCATTGGTGTCTTATCTTTCTGGAAATATATCCAAGGGTACCTAATTTGTGGACAATGGTGCTTCTAGACACATGACATGAGCTTGAGATATTTTCACCAATCTATCACATGATTACTTATATCTAAACGTAGAGTTTGACAATAATGTGAAGTATGGTGTAGAGGATGTTGGGACCATTCACTTTCAGCATGACTCAGGATATCCTTTGGAGGTGACATATTTGTTGTATGTTCCAAGGATGAAAAAAAATTTACTCTCAATCTTATTTTATGGCCCTTAATATTCTAGTAACAATGTTGTATATATAAAGGTATCATATTTATTATGTCAACGTGAGGTCCATACAAACTTAAGAGTTATCATGCATTGTATATGAAAGCAACATTATTTCTTACTCTTCAATGCATACTAATCGATGAAAGAAAATGTCTTCTTAATCATGTGAAAGGGGGAATCATATAGTGAAGTAGTCACTCAACTAATTTAATCTTGCAGACATAAAACTAATTACAAAAAATAAAGTTGCAAAAAGTGAATTCTATGCTACTTTGCATCGAAAGGAAACTAAGTTGTACTTGCAGGGAAAAATGTTACAACATTGAATATTCTAATTCTAATTTTGCGGTAATGTAATTATAATCCTATTGTGTAAAACAAAAATCAACAACAAAATAAATCTACAGTGTTGTAACATGAAAAGTGAACCTATACAAGTCATTGTCCTCTTCTTAATTTTCATTGTTCACTATATCATGTCAATAGTTGTTGTTTAAGGTGTTTTTTAGATGAAAGATGCACAACCATGAGAAAGAATGTTCAATAGAAGCTATCAGGAATGTTCCCACAAGAAGTTCTATAATTCTACCAGAAAGTTCTGAAGTCGTACAAAAACTTCCAAATTGGAACTTAATGCAGCAAACTTGTTGACACTTAATCTTTAAGGATTAGGAAAATTGTGAATCATGAAAATAAGAAATTAGGGAATACAAAGAGACATTACAATATGAATTCCAATAGTCTCTCACTACTTGTAATTATTCATGATTATATTAATGCAAATCACAATTCGTGGAGATACTCAAACCTAGCCTGACATGGTATCAGAGCGACAAGACCCAATTTAGTTTTTTGCTATGTAACTCCTACTATTTTCCCTGGTCTATACTATAAATTCATAGAATCTTATTTCCATTGAATGTATATAGTCATTTGTCCCTCTAAACTCTGCATTGAAACCTATGTTAGCGAGTCTGTTTAAGCGTTGAATGATGCCTTTAAACTATGCACATTGAGATTATATGTTGGTGTACGTTTCTCTATGTGTGGAATGGCGCATCCACAATGTTTAGAACCTTCGATGGTATGATATATTTGGAACTTGTTGTCTCTACTACAACACCCTAAAAAGTTTTGGCCTACACTTAATTTCATATCCTTTCTCAGTCTTGTACATTGTCGTTGCAAACATTGAAACTCATTCCATGTGTTTTCTTGAAGTGTTTTGGTCCCTTTTGCAAGAAAGGAAAAATGTTGTCTTTTCACATGTTCGCTGTTGCACAATGTGTATAATATAGTTTTTGTGGTTTCAAGGGTTTACCATGGTGTAAATTAGTTTATTTAACCATGTAAAACATATGTCACACTCATTTACAAAGTTTTAAGCATTGCCGCACAAGTGTCGTCATGGTCGTCACAAAGTGTATCCTTAGTGTCACACTTATCGTAAGTTGTTATAAAGTTGTCACACTGAGAGAATTTTTTTGTTATTTTTGCCTATATGATATATGCTGTTGTGTCATCAAGTATTCTAAGTGTGTGATCATAGTCGAAGTCTTATCACTATTCACATATGTCTCACTGGTCCTGCACTTAGTCAATTTCTGAAAACTTTTTGACCAAGCAAATCAGCTTCTTCCGACCTTCATGCACAACACATTGAGCAGTCTCAACCCTATAGCTATGAACCTTTCCTCTTGATACTATGAAATGTGCAGTTACTGCCTCCCAGTACTTTTTCATTACCTAGTTCCAGTGCTCAAGCTTAGAGTTTGGCCTCTAGAATTGTGCAATACACCTCCCCAATTTGTCCTCAATTGCACATTGCACAATATCTAGCCTCAAGCTCAACCCTTGAGGTCTTGAACTGTGAAATTACGCAATGGCCCAGCCTTATCTACCTCCCAAAACTATGAAATAGGATGAACTAGTGCTTATCCCCTCAACTTGTCACACTGAGCTCCGAGATTGCACAATTTTCCTCCTCAGTCCAGCCTGTACTACACATTGTGAAGTTTCAAGGCTCAAGCTTCACTCTTGACTTCTTGATCTGTGCAATTGCACAGTCACTAAGCCTCTCTCTCAGCCTTTTACCTGGTCCTAGTTTAGTCAACAGATAAACATGCACTATCTTAGACTAGGGGTTTTCAGACTGATTTCATCTCGTAATGAGTGAATTGCATATAAATGTACCTTATCATACCATGGCATGATGATGAATAAGGATATGAAGAAGGGAAACATGCGAAAAAACATCTTCCTAGTTGATTATGTAAGATGATCAACCAAGGGAAAGAAAATGGACACCAGTTTGCGACCACAACTCAAGACTTGACATCATTGAGACTCCTCAACAATGCGAAGGAGGAAAGAAGAGCATTCTCAAGAAGGCACATAACAAGCGACAACAAGAGTGGCTTGAAATTTCCACATCATCAAGAATTCCATGTCAGTAGTGTCATGTCATGTAATGCCATGAGTTGTCACATGCCACACCATTATGGTGGATTATGTAATTTGTGTTTTGAAAATTTATTGTAAAGTGGAAGTCCAAAGGAAGTGTATAGAATATGAAGGGTCATGTAAATTTGAAAAATCATCGGAAGTCAAAAAATCATGAGGGTAAATGAAGAGTCATAAGGAAGGTGAAGCATCATCTCCTCATTAGTTATATATACACCCTTATTGTATGAGCAAAGGTATTTTCACCTTGGCTCCTCCTGCAAGGCATTAGAGAGACAAGCTATTTCTTTTGAGGAGAAAGGAGTGGCTCCAACTCTCCACTATTGGAGTTAGTGGTGTTCATTGTATACATGTGTCTTGGAAATTTTACTTATTAACATAAGCCTCATGGCCAACAAGTTCTTCGTGCATGGATTATTAATATTTGTAAGACTAGTCCGTGGATGTTTAAAGTTCATTTTTGCTTTCGTCTGTGCTAAAGTAGTTGAACTATTTAAGTTATTTTATTAATTATGATATTGAGAATATGTTGTAATGGTTGTTATCGCTGTTGTGAAAATCTGGTGACCCGAATCCTATTGTAGCAACTAACGTTATTTATTCTAATTTTTAATTATACTTAAAAATGTATCTATTATTTCATACGGAAAATATCGAAATAAATACACAGCTACCTTCACAAAACAAATAATGCAGAAGAAAAATAAATTTTGGAAGAATAGATACACACACATAAATTGATATCGTTATTTTTGGACCAAGTCCCTGGAAAAACCCAACTCGGGAAAACTGGTGCAACAACTAAGGGTTTTGATATTATGTAGTAGTGAATCTGAGTACAAAAATATGAATGCTTAATTTATCAATACAATACAGAGAAATTACTGGCAATAAAAACTAGTGAGATAATTTCTCACTCCACAGGCGATTCGACATTGACCTCAGCTCGATTTGAGCTGCTCCTTGATCCCTCTTCACAATCACTACACCAACCTATATAGTTACTGCACCAATCTACACATTTACTGCTTCCTCCAAGCTTGGAACAACATCTCCTCTTACTATCTCTGCAATTGTTGTCTGGAAGACAGATCTTCTTTGCCTATAGACCCTTTGTCTAGGTTCCGTCTCAGAATATCTCTTGCTCCCCAACAAATACAAAATCTTCTCACAAAGCTTTGGGCTTCCTTTGTGTTGCCTCTCTACAATGCACTCACCCAAACTGGAAAATCTTCCTTTGACCTCACTATCTCTACCCCTTTCTCGCTGCTTCAACTCACTGAATCAACTTCGAAAACTCAATGTTACTACTTTAGAGATCGATTTCCTAGCAAATCGAATACTCAATTGATTTGGTGAATCTTCTCCAAGCCCCATCGACTTCTTATTATAATCGTTAGTTGAGACTTCAAAAACCACAATTAAATCTTAATCGATGGTTAGAATTAACTAGAAATCGATCCATGCACTTTTCTAGAACATTCTCACCATGAATTAATTAATTCCTTTTAATTAATAATATTTCATAAGTTTAAACTTAGGAAATATTAAAAATTGACTAATTAATTTAAGTCATCTCTAGGTGGAATTTATAGAAAATATTTCTTGGTTTTGGAGAATACATGTATTCTAGTCACTCTGCCAAATCTCGTGGCTAGAACACATCCGATGCTATAAAAACTAATACTCCCTCTTAGCAAGGAAAGTGTTCTAGTACTGCAACTGCTGCTACAATACACTGGCTCTACACCATCTCCTGTCATGCTGTTGATGTATGGATATTGTTGCCCACCAACCACTGTGCAACTCTAATATGCGCTACATATGTGCTGCTGCTGACCCTGCTCAACTACTACCAACGCTGAATCTGCACTGCGACTCTATTGTTGCTGCTACTGCAACATCTGCAACTCTCTCGCATCTGTTGTTGCCACAACTACAACATCTACAACTGAGAACTATCCAAAACACTGAACCAAATATGGTTAGTGTGATGCATCTGTCACCCAAGTCTTGACTGCTACTAGTCTCTGCATTTTCATTGAAGCCTCTGGGCTACTGCTGACTATGAAAATGTGCCTACTGCAATGCTATCAAATTTGCACTGCGCTGCCCAGTATGTGATCGCTACTAGATACTACTTCTGTCACTTTGGCACCTGACTGCACCAGTTACCACTAGTCCATCCTACTACTGCATACTGTGGGCTCCCGTAGAAAGGTACTAATTCAAGAGGTGGACCTCCTCAAGAATCATGCCCATCCTGTAGCGCTCTGGGGCTACAAAACCCAGTCACCCCACCTCACTCCTAGAGGGATGTCTCCTATCATGGAAAAGTCTTCCTCCAACCTGGAGGACAACCTATCAATTTCCACAAAAGAATCCTGTTGGTCCTTCTTCTCCTCCTTTTCCTTATTTCTGAGAGGGCACTTAGTGTTCTAGTTTCCTAGCTCACCACACTTGTAGCACCTGACCTTAGAAAGGTCCTTCTTATTCCTGCGTTGCTCCTACTACCCCTTTGATGCGAGGGAAACATTATCCTCCTTCACCTGATTTGTCCCACTGCTGGTGCTGCTACCATTGATGGTGCTCTTCACCAAATCTTGCCTCATTTCCTCCTGTTGCAGATCAGCTCACATCATGTCCCATTATGGAAACTTTTCTACGCCCAAAATACTATGTACAAAGACCTTCCAGTCCTCAAAAACACCATTGAGAGCTAATCACACCAATTATATAGGTTGGGGTGTTGACCCTATAGCTAACAATTGGTCTCACACCTCCTGAAGCGTGGTGATGAAGGGGTATATGTGACCCCCCTTCTACATACAGATACATCTAAAATTATCTTCCAAATACATCTTTCGCTGCTCGGAAGATCCTGGTATAGTGTGGCACGAGCATCCCACATCTGCTTGGTAGTGTCTTTTCCAGCTATATGTGACACTGCATGATCTCAAACCCCATCGAGAACCAATCTCTTCTCCTTCTCCATCTCCTTCTTGTAGGCCTTCAGTTGATATGGATCCGTGGGGATAGCCAACACGTTATCGATGTATGCCTTGATTCCATACTCATCTAGAAGGAAGGAAGCCCTTTCCTTCTAGATCACATAGTTGGATGCTCTGTCCAACCTGTCCTATTCCTTCATCCATGTTGATGCCATATTAGCAAAATATGTTGAGATCCTCCTCTTCTCTTCTGCTCAACTGTTTCTAGGCTCTACACACTCCCTGCTGGAGTGAGTAAATCTTCTCTCAGTGACTGTTTATATGCTATGAGAATTATAAATTATGAAGCTAAAAGTCCCTTGAGGAAAAATTTCCCTCAGTGTGTGCTCTTTCTTCCTCCTGGCGATATCTTGCACTAACAACTGCTGCAAAATACTGCGTCTAGTTGGAGATATACTCTGGAAGGAAAAATACTACTGCTCCCTCTACTTTTGGTAATATTCGATATGGAAAATTTAATTTCTCTGTTGCTCTCTTAGAGAAATCGATTTTTCCTCAGAAATTAACCCTCCTGGCCAAAGAGACTACACTGCCTTTGGGGTTTCGAGCAGCTGCTTATGTAGTGCTACAAATATCCTCTTCCTTTCTACTACTGAGCTCTTTGAATTTCTATTTGCACTCTTATACCATGTGAAAATTTGGTGACCCGAATCTTATTGCAACAACTGATATTATTTCTTCTAATTTTTAATTCTACTTAACATTTTATCTGTTATTTCCTACGAAAAATATCGAAATAAATACACTGCAAACTTTACAAAAAAAATACTATGGAAGAAAAATAAACGTTGGAAGAATAGATGCACACACACAATTCGATGTCATTATTTTTGGACTAAGTCCCTGGAAAAACACAACTTGGGAAAACTGGTGCAGCAACTGATGGGTTTGATATTATGTAATAGTGAATATGGGTAAAAAAATATGGATGATTAATATAGCAATACAATATAGATAAATTATTGGAAATAAAAACCAGTGAGATGATTTCTCACTCCATAGGTGATTCAACACTGACCTTAGCTCGATTTGATTTTCTCCTTTCTCCCTTTGCGCAGTCAATGTGTCAGCCTACATAGTTACTCCACCCTCTAAGCTTGGAACAACGTCTCCTCTTATTGTCTTTGCAACTATTGTCTGGAAGACTGATCTTATTTTCCTCTGGACCCTCTTCCCAGCTTCTGGCTCAGAATATGTCCTGCTCCCCAACAAATACAAAATCTCCTCACAAAACTCTACGCTCCCTCCCTATGGAAATCACTGCCTCTCTACAATGCACTCACTTGAATTGGAAAAGCTTCCTCCAACCTCACTATCTCTACCCCTCTCTCACTGCTTCAACTCATTGAATCACCTCTGACAAATGAATGCTGCTACTCTGGAGATCTATTTCCTAGCAAATAAAATACTCAAATGATTTGGTGCATATTCTCCAAGCCCCATCAACTTCTTCTTATAACCCTCTATTGAGACTTCAACGACCATGATTAAATCTTAATTGATGGCTAGGATTAACTAGAAATCGATCCATGCACTTTTCTTGAGCATTCTCACCATGAATTAATTAATTCCTTTTAATTAATCAGATTTCCTAAGTTTAGTCTTAGGAAATATTAAAAACTGACTAATTAATTTAATTAAGTCATCTCTAGGTGGAATTTCCAGAAACAATTTCTGGGTTTTGGAGAATACATGTATTCTAGTCACTCTGCCAAATATCGTGGCTACAACACATCTTATGTTACAAAAACTAACAGTTGTCCCGTCCTTATGGACTATTCCACAGGATACTAGACATATATTTCTCGTTGATTGGTTGTAATCACCGTGAAATATTCTGTGGACTATTTCGTTGGATGTCAGACAAATCCTTCTTGGATGCATGTGTCTCTACTAGGGTGGCAATATTACATCTCTCTTAGAGCCTCAATTTAATCTTTCTCTCCAAAATATAAGACCCTTGACACACCTACAACTGAAAACTCACCAGGCACACCTTTTTTCTTTTCGAAGGCACAATTACACTCCTCTCTCTTGCTGATAGTTAGATCCAAGGAAAATCTTTAAGAATTTGGAAACCATGCCATATTCTGGATGGGGAACCTATCCCAAACGATGTGAGGTCTAATTGGAACCACATATTGGGTAGAGCCCTTGAATGTTGGCGGGTCCAACACCGTCAACATTTATGGCACTAGAAGGAGGGCCACAATATTTTTATGACTGATAACCTCACCCACACTAACCTTACACCTTTTGGTTAAGGCAATGAAATTATCAACACCTCGCATACTCACATTCTTGAAGTTGGTAAATCTTCTCAGCCCGAGATTGTACAAACTTGTGAAAAATCTTATGATTAGATCTAGGTCCTTCGTCCTATAACTCGTAAGTTTGAAAAATAAATTGGATTGATTTCGGGAGTACACAACATTCCTTATTTTTTTAAGAAAAGCCCAACCACCCCTACTGGGATAGTGGTTTCTACAATTGAATATTTGGTTTTTGCCACCTTTGAATAATTGGCAGACTTTGCGGAAAATGCATAGAAGTTAGAACTAACTCCATCTTACAACAATGGTGATAGAAATAATGTTTTACTCTCAGACAATACTTTTTACGCGTTGGGCAGTGAAGAAGAAGAAAAAGAGGATCCATCATATTCTAGCAAAAAGGATGAGGATAACAATGAATATATGGCGAACTAAGATCTGGATTAGATGTCTCAGGGCTCACTTGTGTTGCCAGGTTTTCTACATAATATGACGAGACACCTGGAAAAGTTATTAATGAAGTATGACCCTGACAAAGCAATGAAAGCATAGGACCATATGGGAAAATTTTACCTACATCTGCAAATTCTATAGGGACATTATGATGATGTTGCATGCAGACTATTTTCGTGCACCTTAGATGGAAAATAAGTTGTATGGAATAATATTCTTCCTCTGAATTCTATCTAGAATTGGAAGGTAATTAAGAATATTTTTCTTGAAAAACTAGTTGATGATAAAACCCCCGCCATGTTGTTGAAATAGTTAGGCAATCTTAAGATGGAGCACAAAGAAAAAGTGAAAGATTTTAATGATAGGTTTAATTGTATTTTTAATAAATTTTTGGTAAATAAAAATCTTGATGAATCCATCACCATCAATTATTAAACATCTGCCTTACCAACAAGCATTGCGCATTTCGTGAAAAGAATCGCGAAAGAAAATTTTGCTGAAAACTATGAAGAAGCAGTCACGGTTGAAAAGGAATGTCGTGCGATTGGGGTCATGATATATGATGAACCATCTAAAGACTCCAAATATACAGGAAAAATGTCTCGGGACTCGGTAAGCAAGTCCAAGGAGAAAGTGGTTGTCGATCTTTAGAGCTTGACCCACACTGTCAAGTCTCTGTCCAACAAGTTGGCATAATTTAAACAAAGGTCAAGCGAGATCACCGTGAGTAGCAAGCCTCCAAGATTCAACATATTCATAAGGGTTTCTAGCTCCGCAAGCAACAGTAATTAGCTGACCAAGTCAGCACAAAGCTTGAACATTGTGTTGAATTTTGAAAGTATGGGCATGGATCAATATTTCTCATTCCATAAAGGATACCATTTAGAAAAAAACATGCCCACAATGGGACCACATCATGAATGCTCTTGCTGCACATTTTATGGAGTACTTGTAGATGAGTAGGCTAAGCCAACAGAAGAGAAGGAAGAGGATGTTACAGTCGAAGAAAATGCGAATGTCAGACACACAAAAAATACAATCAGTTATGTTTTTGTAGCTGAGAATAAAAGTGTCGAAGAACAACCACTAAGTGATGCCTTGGTCGAACAGTAGAACAAACGATACAAGTTAAGAAGTCAAGGGTCAGTATCTGAGCCAGAGTTGACGAAGAAAAAGTTGAAAGAGCACTTGATGAGAAATTTTACAGTACCTGTTAACTCACCTCAAAATGCTCAGAACAAGTTTAGAAATGTGGCTACAAAAAAAGGTGCTTCCGCAAACAACAAAAAAAAGTCTACCATTCTAGAAGTAGTAGATCAAGTTACTCCTCTAGACACTCCGAAAACATTTCCCACATTGTATTATAACTTAGTTGAAGAGATGAAGAAAGCTAGCACAATTATTTCACTCTTCGAATTGACGAATATCGCAAGCCAACGAGAACTACTTGTCCGTGCACTCAAAAATATTTCCTCAGGTAATAATGCTTCTTCAAAAAAGGGATCTGGTAAGTCCTCTTGTTCCCTTGAATCTTTACTTAATGCTTTAATGCTAGATGCAAACACACTCTACCCTTAGTTTCTCTTAACGTTTGAAATTTTCAACTACAATGTGCACAATTTCTTAGTTGATTATGGTGCATCTGTAAACACAATGCCTTTATTAGTAGCAAATAAAATCAATTTGAAATGGGATAAAAAATATGCACATATTATTCAATTGGACAAGACTCTTGTCCATGCGATCGGTGAACTCAGAAATGTGATTATTCACTTATCATCCGACCATTGAATTAAAAAATGTGTAAATATAGTGATTGTGTACATTCCGGAAGCATACAATGTATTTTTGAGCAAAGACTGGTCCAATAAGTTACAGGGGAATTTTGCTACCGACTGGTCACATTTATGGCTTCCATACAAGGGTTGACCCGAGTGAACTCAGAGCAGTACATGAAACACACTGTTACTCCCTTTGAAGTAAAAAATAAGTCGATTTATTTCATAGATATTATCTTTGAAAATTGCTTCCTGGAAATTGATCTGGGTTTCTATCTTGCTCAACCATCCTTAGTTCCACCAGACACACAGTTGGAACTCCTTCCTAGTCCAACTAGTGAAAATGACATTTGTACAATAACTAGTATTAGTAATAGTAGTACTGGTATAGCACATAGTCATTGTACATATGATGTTTAGACATTTTATTTTGATGGTTCCAAAACGTTGGAGGGATCTGGAGCTAGTTTCGTTTTAGTAGACCCGTGACATAGGAAACATTTGATCTCCAGCCGCTTGGAATTTGAGTGCACAAATAACACCACAGAATATGAAGCACTCATCTTGGGTTTGCAAAGAGACATTGACCTTAATGTTGCAGTCCTCAAAGCAGGAGGTGACTTAGAAATTATCGTATGACATGTACGTGATACCATACACTATGTGTCACCTCTTCTGAAAAGCTACTAACAAGAGGTCTGTTGTTTGATTTCACATTTCCAATCTTTCAATATTATTTCTGTTCCTAGAATACACAATGCAACTGCGGATGGACTAGAAAATGTTGTTGCTAGGTTATCATCACTTAGGGATGGTTTTCTACAGAAATTATTTATAAACCATCCATCCCTGATGTTAGTCATCAGTATTTTTTACATGTTGTTGATGACTAGATTCCTAGCTGAGTTTTCTAGCAGCTGATCTCAAAAAAATTTCAAATTTGCCAGCTGGAAAAACACCCATAAATATTTTTTCCCTCCTACCTATTCAATCAGCCCATGACGAGATAAAACCTCATTTTCAAGCCCTATCTAGCCTCAGCCATACTAGCTTGTCCATCAGCTCCAAAGAGAACAATCCAAATCTGTCCAAGAAGTCTCCCCTAAGTTAGGTAGTGGCGCTTTAGGAATTTCTCCCTTGGAAAACTATCCTAAAGCAAAAGAACCTCTATCTATTATCAACCAGTCCTAACAGACCTTCCTATTCTGCAAATAAAGTTGGTTACACCCTTAAGTCGCACCACTAACAAACCCTGAAGTCTCAGCAATGCATATGCCATAGGTCAAACTAATATTAGGTGGTTTTACAATATTTCAATGGATCTTTCAAGAGAAAAAGTGTACCAGTATTCCAGAAGACAATATTAAACTCAACATGAGAAGACAACTGCTTCTCATGTGGTTTTGAGCCTGGGATGCAGCTGCAGGACAGAGAGTTATTTCATTAAGCTCCTGTAATCACAGTCAAAGGTTAGTGAATTATAAATGACAAGAAATGCTTTGCAGATACTGGCCAAATTGCTTGTGATGTCTAAAGAGGTGCAAAGGTATTTGGAAAGCATAATTACATGTCTCAGAGAAATTCCCATCATGACTTATTGTCAGTTTTTCATCTTCATTTGCACAAGCATGAATAGGCAGTAAAGGAAAGATAACACTATTTAAAAGCTGATGAAATGGCATCACTGAGAAAACCTCCTCCATACATGAGCAGAGGATTGGAAGATTGAGAAAACCTCCTTCATTTTACAAGTAGAGGGTTGAAAGACTGAGAGAACCTCCTTCATTTTACAAGAAGAGGGTTTGGCACTATGATAAACGCCTCCTTCATCTATAAGCAGAGGGCCAGGGATAGAGTTTTATTTTAAGGTTTTCACTGACTGAAAGGAAAATTTTAGGTGCAGTGGGAAAGCAACTAAAGGTTTCTAAATAGAAAATGGTGTTAAAAGCAAAGGCAAAGCAGTGGTACTTCAAAGAGATATTTACATGAGTTTCACTGTTAAAACACATAATTGAAATACAGTGTGAAGCTAATGGGGTGATTATCAATGAAGAAATATTGTTTAGAAAATGGCCAAGGAAGTAAAACAGTCTCGGTCTCAAACTGAATTTTGCCATCAAATACAAAGAAAACCACTAATAGCGTGTTCAAAAATTTCTTCACTTGGTTGAAACAGGGGTTGAAGATAACCCAGGCATTGGTAAAAAATAGGCCTCCCTCATGACAAGTAGGAGGCTCACCATTGTGTAAAGGTAAAGATCATTCATTTTTAGTATGGCTTAGATTTCAAAGGGACTGCTGTCAAAATGGTAAAATGAATGAGAAATTCATTATTCTTATAGACCTTCCTCACAAAATAACAAAGGGATAGTTTCTCAATTTTACATTTTAAACTTCAGTTTACCATCCCCTGCTATATCTCCGTAAAAGTTGAAGACTTGATTACTTTGTCAATCTAAGGTTAGTTAGTTGCCTTGATGATGGAAACTATTTGTAGCAGAGTTTTTCATTTACAGTTTCAAATGAGGTTCTTCACCCACAGTCAAGAGAAAGGCTCAAAGAGCACCTAATAGGTCAATCAGCTTCACAGTGGGCATGATCACCTTCAAAACATCAGGAGCATAAACTGTCAAATTAAGTTTTAAAATGATGAGTTATCTCCTTGCAAGAATGGGAAAATATGCTTCACAAATCATTGGTATGCTTTTTGAGCAGAGTTTTCCTTCAAAAAGGTCATTAAAAAGGTTAGCAGTGGCAGAGATTCTTCTTTAATGAAGAACAGTGAAAAGGCAGTAGAGGAGATTTGCAGTTCCTGAAAAAGGCCTTTTTACTTAAAAAAAACCCATCACAATGTTACCTTTTCAAAAGTCAAACTCAGCATATTGTCAAAGGATTAGTGCAAAAAGAGTCTTTATAGGTTTTAAAAAGGGTGAAATGACAAAACAATGCTTCATGTTTTGTTTTGCATCCGAGAGCTCTTTCATAAAATCTTCAAAACCCTCATAAAGAATTTCAAAACAAATTGACCTTTTCGCCTTCAAAAGGGAGTTAGAGACCGTTGCAGGGCGCATTGGAAATTCAAAAACTCGAGCAACACATTCCCCTAGCTGCTCTCTGACCGAAATAAGGAAAGTTCAAGCGAAATTGCATATTTTTGGAGGTTTAAGACTGTGTGGCGCACCTGGAAGAGCGTGTGGCGCGTTCAGGCGAAAAATTATAAAGGAATTACACTACTACACGGCGCACCTGTAGCGGCGCGTGGTGCGCCTGTAGGTGCCGGTCACAACTGCCCGAAGGTCGACCCGACACCCTATCTACTGTGCGACGCTTTCCCTTTTGAATATTCCACGCCTGTTGAGCGATCAAAACACCTTCAAAAGCATCTTTGAAGCTGCCAAATCATCAACAAAAGCCCATGAAAGTTTGCAAGGTATTCTTCATTTGCTCCTTGCTAGTTGTTTGCAAATCTGAAGGGGGTGACAGAGAGTTTTTCTCCAAGGGAGAAACAGTGATAAGGAGGGTTGGGTGTTTTGATAAAAATCCAAGATTGTTGTGGCTATGATTTCCCAAGATTAATATAGTGAAAGTGGTGTGTTTGTATTGGTGTCAAAAGGCCTAAAACTGCCCTCAAAATAGTGATAAACCATAACACTACTTGCAAGTCAAAATAAGCACAGTGTTAAAGGTTTTTAAAATTGTTGAAGGTGTCATGACGGTGATAAGACAAAACTAACCTC
This sequence comes from Pinus albicaulis, assembly GCA_034641835.2. Taxonomy (NCBI): domain Eukaryota; kingdom Viridiplantae; phylum Streptophyta; class Pinopsida; order Pinales; family Pinaceae; genus Pinus; species Pinus albicaulis. Next base: position 1,431,761,612 of record CM076570.1, read on the forward strand.
TATCAGAAAAGTCTAAAGTGAAAACAATGTTATAAGGTGGAAACAATCCTTGAAAGGAAAACACAGTGTTGGTAAGGTGACATCAGTGAGCCTATTTTGAAAACAGTGGTCTTAGTCCGAATGCCTTTTCACTTCAAAAGTCCTCTCTGTGTGGAAAAACAGTGAAAGCTAGTGCAACCTCCTTTGTTCCATGAAACAGAGTATGTTATGAAAAGCATTTAAATCAATTTGAAGGTGTTTTTGTCTACTTGTGTGTGAGAAACAGTGAATACAAGAAGAGTGTTTGATTGGGGGAGGTGTTTTGTCTTTGCCTAAATACAAGGCTGTCTTGTTTATACCAAAACACAAAGGATCCTTGTGACCTTACCCAAACACAGTAAGAATTTGATTGTGTACTACTTTATTTAATAACCACTTTTTGTTTGGCACAAAGGAAGACAAAACAATGATTTGTAAGGAGCAGAGAGTTGGTGTTAAAGAACCATTTCACACAGCGTTTGAAGCAGTTTTCCTTGGTCAATCAGTGACTAACAAGGAGGACAGAGGTGTGTGCTTGAGAAAAACTTTCCAAAGGCCATTTGAGGAAGCTTGGTGTTGCAGAGAGCATTCAAAACAGGATGCCTCCCAGGCAAGACAGTAGGAGTGGCCTGCACAAGAGATTTGAGCCTGTTTCCACTGAAGAAGTGAATGCCCACCCATTAGTCTTGTTCAATTTCCATGAGGTTGGGTGTCTATATTTTTGCCAAAGAGTGCAAGAGGTGAAGAAATATTCCGCTTTAACACACCTTTGTGCTTTGAGGTTTCGAGAAAAGCATTTTTAGCTGGCAGGCCTAGATTTCAAATTCTCTCCAAGGTCCATCTCCAAGGTCCATCTCCAAGGCCACTAAAATCCCTTATGTCGGGGAGAAGTGGTTTAAACAAAGCCACCTGGACTTAGAAGAATACAAGCCTTTTCTGAAGCCTGAGCATAGAGATTCATGTCCATCCATTTTCCCCTTCTCATATCTTTTGACTAGCTACGCCCCCCTCATGAAGATCATCATGAAATAATTACTTGTGAGGGAATATTCTCCCGAGTCTATGCCTATCATATTCGATTGCTCATGCATTTCACGAGGGCCAAATTTCTAAATCTCCCTTTCTTCCTACATAGAAGCATTGAGAAAATGGCCTCCACTGTTTAGAAAAATCCTCCTTCACAACAGACAACCTGACTCTTCCATCACTCCGTCATAAAAGTCATCATTCTTCATTAGCTTGAGAAGAGGGAGGTCTCTTGGGATACTTTCATCACCCTTTTGGATTTCTCCACTGTCCCTCCAGTTCATACATCTCCTTCACCTTCTACTCACCATCCTTCGCCTTCTTATAGCAAACCTATTCCCAAGAAGCTCAAATTTACCATAGAACAAACAAAAGAGCATGATGAGGAAGAAGAGCATGAGCAAGAAGAGGGAAATGATGATGAGCAACAGCATGATGAAACAGGGCAACATGATGATGAGGAAGATGATGATGAGCAGCATCACAGTGAGGCAGAACAACAAGGGGAAGAAGGGCATGATGATGAGCAACATCACAGTGAGGCAGAACAACAGACTTCTGAAGATGATGAAGGGCAGAAACATGAAGATGTGCAGCACAGTGAGGGTGAGTGGTCTCATGATGACCAGAGGCAGCCACAACATGATGAGTAGAGGCAGCATCATGAAAAAGGTGAGCAGTCCCATGAAGATGATGAACAGAGGCAACTACATGATGATGAACAACAACCTCATAAAAAGGAACAACAGCCGCATAAAGAAGAAGGGAAGCATGATAAAAAGGTGCAACACAGTGAGGAGGACAGCCCTAAAATAGAAATGCACAAGGACATCCAAGGCATCCATGAAGAAATCCAAGACAGTGGCAAGAATGATGAGCAAAGTAGCAAGGGTAAAGAGCCCATGGAGCATGTGCTAGCTATCTCTCCTAGGCAAGGGGCCATGATTTCTTCTCCGAAATTGGCCAAGCCTCGAACATCAAGGAAAAGGGTGCCTAGAGTTGTAACTCCAAATGTGACTAGGGCCCTCCGAAGCAAGGGAAAATTGCCCAAGAAGCCCATTGTCGAATTTCCCAAGAGGAGGAAGACTAAAAGAGCCACCCAAAGCAAAGGGAAGGACAAGGAGGAAAGAAATCATGAACAGGAAAGGGAATTCGACATCATCCAAATACAAAGTGATGATAGTGATAATGAAGCTCGAATCCTAGAAAATCTCTTGATCAATAGAGAAAACCAAATTGATGCTTTGAGGACTGATCTTGATAGGGCTAGGAACTTCAATCACTTTTTGCAAGTTCAAAACAAGCAGATGAGTGTCCATATGGATGTATATGAGACACGAGCCATCAAATACAAAAAGGAGGCCTCCAAAGCACAAGTGAGATTGGAAGAACTCATGGATGAGTTTGATGAGAGCGAAGGCGAAGATCAGCCCAGGCGAAAAAGGCCAAGAACCATGGGGCTCAAAAAAGCCCTTGAGCAGCAAAAGGAAGAAGATGATGCCCTTCTCCAATCTACCCCTCTCACTACATTGTTCGAGCAAGAGATAGAGAAAAATCGAGAAGCATGGCTTGAGAGAGTTAAGGATCACTTGGAGAAGAAATTGGAGAAGGCAAATAGGGACTTGGATCTTCAACGGAGGATGACCGGGCATTATAAAAATCTCAATCAATTTTCCCAGCGGAAGTTGAAGGCTGCTCAGGAAAAACTCAAGGAGGCTAAAGGGAAGTGCCCAGAACCAAAATTGAGGAAAGACACCTCAAGGCTCAAAATTTTGGCCTCAGCTTCACAACATGTTTATGAAAACCCTTGAGGGGCATTCTCGCCAAGTTTGGGCGAAATTCGACAAATTTTGGTTTTTTGTCATTTTTGGGTTTTTGGCCAAAACTCATGGGCATCACCATTTCAGTTTGGGGCATCCTCAAAGGATGAAAATGGTATCATTGGATGCCATAATTTTAGGGGCACATACTCAGCTATTTTCATATCAATTGAAGATCATTTTCTCCCCCAAAATGGCGAAAAACACTCGCTTTTTCTACACTCTGGCCCATTTATCAACAAGGCCTATTTTTTGGTTTTTTACACACAGGTCTATTTTTGGAGGAATTCCAATGGTTATTTGGGAGAAAAATAAAAATTTTCAGAAAGTAGACACTCAGAGCTTTCCAACGAGCCATCATGAGCCTCGTTTCGACATCGGGAAGGCCTCCAAAAGTTGCCGGAAAGTCATGGGACCTTTTGCTGATGTATTTTTTGAGTATTTTTGTAAAAATTGAACCTTTCAAAAGTGACTTTTCTTCATGTGCGTTTAGCTACTTTTGTACATGATAAGTTATGAAAAGTCAATATATTTCCCCTTTTTAGCATTTTTTAGATATTTTATTAGATATTTTGTGGCTTGGGCTTTGCAAAGCCTCAAGGACAAAATCAGATATTTTGGATAGGCCAATGAGATTGCAAGTTGAACTAAGAGGTTTTCCTCACTTTGGCCTATATATTCCAAAGGCTTTCATTGTAAACAAAGTTGAACTTGATGAATAGAAGCAATATATGGTCATATAAGCTTTGGAAGAAATACTTGTCTCATGCTTTTGGATAGTTTCTTGGATATTCTTGGATGATGAAAGATGATTGTTGTTGGATTCCATGACTTGGTAGAATGGTATAGTGTCTCTCTATTTGTTTTTTTTCCTAGTTTTCATTCATAAATCCATGTTCTTGCTTGCTATAAGACAGTAGAGAATAGATTTGAGACACGCCCTTGGAGGCACCTCAAATTTCCTGTTTCTTTATAGCTTCCATGTTTTCTTCATTCTTAGTCATGTTAAAGAATCCTTGATTTCTCTTTAATAACTTAAGAATATTGTTTGCTTGTTTCATTGATGGTTTTATGCATGCTAAGTATGATTTACGGTATGCCCTACTTACTCATGGCTAGCCATAGCTCCACCTATGAAACTTCTCTTTGATTGATTAGATTATCATTTGTTGAACTAAGGAGGTCTTGTACTGATCTTGCCCTTTGCCTAAAACTATGCAATCTTGTTTTCAAAGTGCCCAATAGCTTGAAGTACTATGTTTAGGCGTTCTGGCATAGTGATTTGAGTTGTTTGTTTGTCTGAAATGTATTTCCCCAAAGTTTGATAGCCATTTCCTAAAGTTAGAGAGTCATATATCTCTATGCATGGCTTGAATGTTTATTTCTATGCATTGATCAACTTATAGTTACATTTCTCATGATTAATGGTTTGCCCTACCATGTTTATGTCAGCTATTAAACTATTTATGCTTGAAATCCTTTGTCATTCAAAAATTTAATGTCCATCTCACTCCGTTTTGCCCAAAGATCCATTTTACCTCGAATCAAATCGCCCCTTCAACAACCTTGTATCACCATCTGAAAGATTTCTTGAATTTTTCGACCCCATAGCCCAGTTGATCTGACATCTTTTTACCTATCTTATGTCTTTGATCAGTTTCATCCCTCACAACCTAAAAACCAAAACCAAAAACCTACTTCATAACTAGCCTAAAATCAGAACACAATAAGCAAACACACAGATATCCCTTACACAAATAGAGAGAGCCCTCTCTGAGTCCAGGAAGGCTAGGTACTTGGGCTTCAAAGACTAGTTTTATGTTACACTGTCATTTGGCTTGCCAATCAGCCAAATCGCGGGACACTAACACCTGACAATATCACTAACTTACACATATTCAATGATGACCAACAGATACTGTACTTCATGGAAAATGTTAATGTATTCAAGGATGTAGTTATCGACAAAGACAAGCACGAGAAAGTGTTGCAGGATGCATGTTGCACAAAAAAAGAGAATCCCATGCTGAAAGGCATGGTATCTTTGGAAAATATGTATGACTTGCAGAATCAAATATTAGGGCCAGTCAATGAAAAAACTTATAGTTCAACATTGTCGAACGAGCAGATAAATATTGGGATAGAAAAGGATCTGAAGTTTATCAATCTTGTATTTGTTGCATACCACATGAGCAACAACATTTCATCTGCTTATTCGAGCAGTATTGAGATGTGTTTGCGTGGACATATGACGAGCTTAAAACTTATGACACGCGAACAATCCAACATGTGATTCCAATCAAAGAAGGGGCCAAGCCTTTCCAAAAAAAGTTGCGAAAGGTACATCCAAAGCTTGAGTCTCTGATTCAAAAGGAGTTGAGGAAAAACTTGGATGCTCATATCATATAAAAAACATGGCAGTCAACCTTGGTATCAAATTTGTTCCCAGTTAGAAAGAAGTCTGGGGAAATACGATTGTGTGTTGATTTACACAACTTGAATCACACTTTAGACAAAGATAATTAACCTATGTCGTCTATGGAACAAATACTAAAAACACTATTGTGGTCAAAGATTTTTTCTTTGTTAGATGGGTTTTCTGGTTACATCCAGGTTCTAGTCTTAGAGCATGATAGACTAAATACTATCTTCCGCATGAAGTGGGGCACGTTTGCATTTAGGAGAATTCCATTTGGGTTGGTCAAGGTCAGTGTGACATTTCAACGCGCCATGAACATCACATTCCGTGGATTGATCAGACAGAGCGTAGTGGTCTATCTTGATGATGCCACTGTGTTTTTGAAGAAGATAACAAACCACTTACGCCACCTAAAGAAAATTTTCGAGTGATGTTGCAAATACAGGATATACCTTAATCTCAAGTAGAGTATTTTTGCAGTTTCTGAGGGCAATATCTTGGTCCATATCATTTCCAAAAGTGGGATTAAAGTAGACCCGGAGAGGGTCAAATACATTACATATATTCCCTTCCCTGTGAATAATAAAGCTATGCAGTCCTTCGTGAGGAAAATTGTTTATATCCGCAAGTTCATCCCCGATTACACTCAGATCGTGAAGACAATACATGAGATGGTAAAGAAGGATATGATCTACAGATAAAAGTGAAAAAGAAACATTTTCCTGTATTAAGCAAGCCATTGCACAAGCACCTGCTCTATGCATCCCAGATTTTAGCAGAGATTTTATGCTCTACACTTTTGCGTCTGACACTTCTCTTGTCGTTGTGCTTACGCAAAAGTATGATCAGAACAATGAGCGACCAATATATTTCATGAGCTCTAGCCTTCAAGGACCTAAAATCAACTACCTTGCCATTGAAAAACAAGATTATGTAGTCTACAAGGTAGTGAATCACTTCTGGCCATATCTCTTGAAAAATCATTGCATCATCTTTGTTTCACACCCAACAGTTAGATAACTGTTCGTTCAAAAAGAGCTGGGTGATAGAAGAGAAAACATGATGAATGGTTTACAAGAGTATGACTTAGAGTTCAAGCCAGTTCACAAAATCAAGGGCCATGGTCTATCTTGGCTAGCAACAGAAGCAGTAGATGCAAAAGAAGAAAATCCTTTCGGATAGAAGCGAGAGATCGAAATGTATAGTGTTGAGCAAGCTTTGCCCACTACCATCACAAACTCTTGGTATTCATATGTGTGCAAATACCTTGAGCATGGCACTGTGCCCTCCCACCTATCCACAATATAGAAGAGGGCACCATTATCTTATCAACTGGTGCATGGGGTGATCTTCAAAAAGCACCAGAATGGAGTGTTTATCAGGTGCCACAAGCGCACGATTCAGAGAAAGAACTACGTGACCTCAATGATGGACCAGCCAGGTGACGCTTTGTGGGTAACGAAACTACGCATAAATTTATGTGGGACAATTTCTATTGGCCTAAATTATTCAAATATGCTCACGCCTATGCCTAGAAGTGTATGGTATGTCAAAATTGTGCCGACGGAAATAATAAGTCAACAGCGCCATTGCGGCCTATCGCAGTGGAAGAACCATTTCAACAGTGGGGCTTAAATTTCATTGGTGAAATATTTCTACATTCGTCAAAGAAACACCACTACATAATATTTTATGTGGCAGAAAGAAGTAGTTCCGCTTAAACAGGTGAATGATCAAGAAGTCATCAACTTCCTTAAGCACAATATCATTTTCAAGTTCGACATTCCGAATTCACTTGTTTTCGATAATGCAACATATTTTTCATCGTCAAAATTATATGATTTGGCATTAGAAAATGGAATTGTATTGAGACATTCAACTAACTACTATCTGCAGGGAAATGGTCTTGTTGAGTCTACAAATAAGAACCTTATCCACATCATTAATAATACCATCTTCTCTAAACAAAGGAACTGCCATTCCACTTTGGTAAATTCCCTATGGGCTGACCGAGTCACACTAAGGCCATCTCTGAATACATCCCCTTACTTCCTGGTGTATGGAAAAGAAGCCACACTCCCCCCTAACATCTACTTTCCTGCTCTTCAACTTTCACAATAATACTAGGTCAAGCCTTGTTTATTAGTTCAACGTAGGATGGACACTATTCAAAAGATGCATGAAGAAAGGATGAAAGAAAAAGAAAAAAATTCTCTTCATCAGATTTGTATCAAGAGGTGGTTAGACAAGAAGTATATAAGTAAGAATAAATTTAGTGTTCGTGACTTAGTCTTGAAGTGGGACAAAGCCCATGAGAACAAAGGAAAACACACCAAGTTTCAATCCCTGTGGATTGGACTGTTCACCATTCATGAAAAGCTTGACCACCACACATATCATCTACAATCACTAGTCACAAAGATTGACTCTCTCCCTATCAATGGATAAGACTTAAAACATTTTTTTCAATGATGATATGGGGCTATTCCCTATGATGTGTACATATTATTTTCTTGTTTGTTTGGTTTTCCTTATGTAAGTAAGCGTCATGTGTGAACATATTTTCCGATTTCTTTGTGTGTGGATGAATTGAAAGAGTCTTGCGAAACTTCAACATTTGGCTAAAATTTAGTTTGCCTTCCTTGTGTTGGTTACATCTTTTGGTTGATGAAGTTCCGACGGAAAATACGATCCATCCGTGAGGATAGTTTTGATCAAACCATGAACTTGTGTCTATTCAGGAAACCTTATGCCTACATTTGGTTCTTTATGTTTCAATTTTCACGCTTATCCAATTAGTAGAAGAGGATAAGGGGAAAAATATAAATGAGTAAACTTAAACCAGAGGTATTTATATCCTTCTCTAAAGGAAAAACCTATCCTTATATCAATAATTCAGGATCCCTCTTCTGTCCATAAAATGAATACGTGCTAATTCATAGTCCTATAAAATAAATAAATAAAGGCGAAAGAAGAGAACTGATTCCTACGCAGAGAGGTGAAGAAAGAAACTCCATCGGGGTACTGAATAGACTCATTGGAAATAGAGAAATGTTTGTGTTCCTATGGTGACTTCGTCGGGGTACTTTCGAAGCCTTCTGGCAGCAGAGCAACACCAGAGATGAAAATTATACTCTAAAATCTAAAGCTTGCAAACTTCACTACCCTCTCCAATTCGAAACCTTGCGATATTTTTGAATCTTGTTTTGTGTTCAACCAAGAAGGTATTAAGGGGACCATGTTTATTCATGGGGTAAGTCAAGAGACCAAACTAATCTACAAGATTAATCAATACTCCCCGAAGAACTAAGATTGTGCACAGAAGAGTTAAACAAGGTAGAGAAGCTGGAATTATACCAGTGTGTTTCCAAGTGTTGTCAATGCTACAACACCCTCCAAAATTTTGGCCTACGCTCAATTTCGGAGCCTTCCTCAGTCTTGTACATTGTCTTTGAAAACATTGAAACTAATTCCATGTGTTTTCTTGAAGTGTTCAGTCCATTTTGCAAGAAAGAAAAAATGTCATATTTTCACATGTTAGAGGTCACACAATGTGTATAAGCTTGTTTTTTTGGTTTCAAAGGCTTACCATGGTGTAAATGAGTTTATTTAACCATATCAACATTTTTTGCACTTATTTACAAAGTTTTAAGCACCGTCATAGAAGTTTCGTCACGATCGTCGCAAAGTGTATCTTTACTGTCTCACTTGTCGTAAGTTGTCGTAAAGTTGTCGCACTAGGGGAATTTTGTTGTTATTTGTCTTGGATGATCTATTTTTTTGTGTCCTCAAGTATTCTAAGTGTGTGATAACAATCGAAGTCTTATCAATGTTCACATATGTCTCACTGATCTCGCACTTAATCAATTTCTGAAAACTTTCCGACCACGAAACTCAACTTCATATGGCCTTATTGAACTGCCCATTGCACTGTATCAACCCTCTAGTTGTGATCATTGCCTATTTACACTACGCAATGCGCTGTTCCTCCCTCCAAGTATTACTGCATTGCGTAGTTATAATACTCAAGTCCAGACCTTAGTCTCCATAATTGTGTAATACACCTCCCCATCTTGGCTTTAACTTTGCATTGCGCAATATCTAGCGTCAAGCTCAACCCTTAAGCTCTTGAGCTACGCAATTACGCATTGGCCAAACCTTCTCTACCTCCCAGAACTACATAATGGTCGAGCCTTCTCTACCTCCTAGAACTTCACAATAGGCTGAAACAGTGCCTATCCTCTCAGCCTCTCACACTGCGCTCCCAGATTTTGTAGTTTTCTTCCTTAGTCCAGCTTGGACTGCACATTACGCAGTATTAAGGCTCAAGATTCACCCCTGACTGCTTGAGTTATGCAATCACTGATCCTCTCTCTCAACCTACCTTTCGGTCCCATCTCAATCAACAAATCAACATGAACTATCTTAGACTAGGGGTTTTCAGACTGATGTCATCTCGTCATGAGTGAATTTTAGATACAGGCATGTTATCATACCATGGAAAGATGATGAAGACGAAGATAAAGAAGGGAAACATGTGAAAATACATATTCCTTGTTGATTATGCAAGTTGATCAACTAAGCGAAAGCAAAGGGACACCAGTTTGTAACCACAACTCAAGACCTGAAATCATTGTGACTCCTAACCACTAAGCCATGTAGAGGTGGAAAGAAGAGCATTCTCAAGTAAGCACATAACAAGAAAAAACAAGAGTGGATTGAATTTTCCACATCATCAATAATTCCATGTCAAAAGTGTCATGTCATGTCATGTCATGATTTGTCACATGCCACACCATTATGGTGGATTATGTAATTTGTATTTTGAAAATGTATTGTAAAGTGGAAGTCCAAAGGACATGTATAGAATATGAAGAGTCATAGGAAGTAAAACAATCATGAGGGTAGATGAAGAGTCACAAGGAAGGTGAAGCATCACCTCCTCATTGGTTGTATATACACCCTCATTGTATGAGAAAATGACTTTTCACCTTGGTCCTCGCACAAGGCATTAGAGAGACAAGCTAGTTCTTTTGAGGAGAAATGAGTGGCTCCAATGCTCCACTATTGGAGCTAGTGGTGTTCATTCTATACATGTGTCTTGGAAATTTTACTTAATAACATAAGCCTCATGGCCAACACGTTCTTCATGCATTGATTATGAATATTTATAAGACTACATTGTGGATGTTTGTAGTTCATTTTTGCTTTCGTTTGTGTTAAAGTAGTTGAAATATTTCAGTTATTTTAGTACTTATCTTATTGAGAGTGTGTTGTAATGGTTGTTATCTTTCTCCCATCCTTGTGGAGTATTCTACATGATACTAGAAATATCTTTCTCATTGATTGGTTGTAATTACCATCACATCTTTTATGGACTATTTCGCTATATGTCATACGGATCCTTCTTGGCTACGTGTGTCTCTACTAGGGTGGTAAAATTATCTATCAACTAACTACTTATGAATCTGATCTTTGAGTTTGCAAGCATTAAACATCGATTTGAGAAGAACAGGCTGGCTGACTTCAGATTTTAATTGCCCTGTGAAAACGACATCGGAAAGTGCTGGCGTTATCTTCTCGGCAAAATTGATGATGCAATTGAGAGCGCTGCATTGACTATGTGGTTTTACCAAAAATGCCCAGTAAGAATCCCAATTTAAATTTTTTAATCCTTTAATCGATTTTGCCTTTTCTTTAGCTTTCTGTTTCCACTCTGTTTGAAGTTGCTGTGCTTGTGGTAGGTATCTTGGAGTAGTTTCTGAAATTAAATTTTCCTTTTGCAAATTTTCATTTACACAATAATTGATATTGCTTGCTGCTGTAGCCGCTTCTTCCGCTGCTTGTTCTGCATTCTTAATCTGTGTATCCCAATAAGCCTTAAATCTTCTGGAGTAAATGAGCCAATGAGCTCTTGCCCCTGAGTCTTAAACTGTTTGTCTGTAATATCAGTGCTATCTAGCACCCATTTCACCATGTCTATATATGGGAGAACTTTTGGTCTTGCTGCTATCCGGTGCAAAAATGAACAAGCTAACTCTGTAAGAGATGCTTCAGAAGAACCACTTGATCCTACAGTAGCCGAAACCTCCATTACTCTGGGGTTTTCTTCTTCAAGCAGATTATGCATACCAGCCCAAGTAGTGATACCAGCGTCTTTGTTGCAGGCGGTGTTTGTGTACAAGGACGCCATCTCTTTACTTTCAGAACTCGGAGCTTTGTCTTTCTTCCCCATGATACTCTGAATACCACTTTGTATAGTCGTCTGTTCTTCGCGCCTGCAGTTTATGAATTAAGTGAGAGTAATGATATGAAAAGGTGATGGGAAAGTTTTTAAATGCCGAAGGCGCATAAAATATATCATCTTACTTGAAATAACTCTTCAATCAAAACAAAACCATTTTTCATTAATAAATGACAATCAATTCATTGATTAATCATTAAAGCGCATAACGGAGGCTTGATTTATGGAGAAGATTTTCTTCGTACAACGAGCCTTAAGAATCTACGATAATGCGATTTGCGATTTGCTTCGCAATATCGCAAAATCGCAATATCACAATAGCGCAAATATTATATCATCGCGAAATCGCAAAATCACAATATCACAATAGCGCAAATATTATATCATCGCGAAATCACAAAATTGCAATATCGCAATATCGCAATAGCGCAAATATTATATCATCGCGAAATCGCAAAATCTTAATATTGCAATATCGCAAAATCGCAATATCGCGATAGCGCAAATATCGTATTATTGCAAGATCGCCATATCGTAATATCACAAAATCACAAAATCGCAGAATCGAAATATCGCAAAATCGCAATATTGAAAAATCGCATATAACAAACATCCGTTAATGTATTTTCTACGAGATGTGATTTGCAATAAATGTTATCACACATTGGTGTTTTGAGGTTTCTCAGCATAAAATATGATATCTGAAACTTGCGATGCGATGAATTTCCTTTTAGCACGTAGTTTCTCATCGCACTTTTTTAAAATTCCGCTCGTAAAGAGGCATTCATTATCCTATTGCGATGCAATATTCCTCAAAGAATGATTTTATTCAATACTGTCATAAAACTTAAGTCTTTTTAAAGATTTTCTAAGGAATTTACCTAAGTTTATGATAGTAAGTTTTTTGAAAAAGGAAAACAAGCACTACTTAACTTTTTTGGATTTTTTGACTAAGGGTCCCCACTTATTTAGTATTATCACTAATACTAAATAAGAGGGGGGTTGTTGCTGGCCACAAAAATTGGCGATTCACTTGGAAGAACCAGTTATCTCTATTTTTCTTTTGAATTTTCTAAACTTCCAAAACAGAAAATTTTCCAGACAATCAAATTTTATTATAAAAAGACAAAGTACATTATGCTTCTATCTATCAATGATATTTCGTTTCTTCTATATTCAAATTTGATTATTTACTTCCTCAAGCTAGTCCTTGTATCTACATCAGTCATTACTTGGTTTATAAAGATAAAAACAAAGGCTTCTCTGTAAATCAGTTTTAAATATGCTCATTTGTCATAGGTAGAGCCACTGCTGCCAGCAGGCGTCTATAGCCTCGATAGGGTTACCTGTTACCCAGCAATGATCCTGTGTCCTACTTAGAGAAATATACAATTTTCAAAGAGAAATCCATATTCACACTTATTGCTTTTATTTTTCTTTTTTATCCGTAAAGAACAATGTCTTAGTTTGGTAGCCAATTTATGACAATGCCATTCACTTGATTTATAACTTTGCTGAACAAGCTGGCTCGTGATGAGACCCCTTGTCTTTTGATTGCAATAATCTTGAGTCATTGCCCTGTTATGGTATGCAGTATTGGCAAAGTCAGCAAGCTATAATATCTATGATCATGATAAGTCGGCTCGTGATGAGACCTCTTACTCTTTAAGTTAAAGTGTATCATTGGATTATTCCCTGAACGTTGTAATTTCCTAGGTGGGGAGGAAGTCATTGTTTCCTTAAGATAGCTCTAGACGACAATGGTAGAGTTTTTGGAAAGAAATTCTCTTCAGAGAATCTTCGTTTTGTTATTGATACCTTTCATTAGACTGATATAAAACAATTTTTACTAAAAGTCACTTTTCATCAAAATTTTCAAAATTGAAACTAATATCATTTCTAGGTTTAAAGCTTTTAACTGAATCTTTAAATAATAATGATCAATTTTCTAAAAGAATTCTATTTATACAAGTGAAAAAACAAAATATAAAAGAGAATTTGTATCTTTTTCGTGAATGTTGAAAATGCAGCAAGATGATGGAGCTTAGTGAAATGAAGTCGCCTTCACTAAGTGGGCCCACAGGCAAATTCTGGCGCAAAGTCTATTTTTAGACTATGTCTATTTTTAGACATATGGAGCATGGTCCAGGGGTTGCAGTATGTTATTCTTGGAGTATTGGTCATGTTGGTAAAAATAGATGGGACTCTATTTTTTTGACCTATAGGTCGATAGGTCGATGTCTATTTTTAGACTGCCTATCCTAAAAATAGGGAAGTCAAATATTATTTACCCTTAATAATATTTGGACTCTAAACATCAGTTTACTCTCTTGGAGCACTTCGGTTCGAGCCTTGGAAGTGGCTCATGCATCTGACAGAGGAATTACGCTATTCCCAAGGGTTTGATGGCATCATGCATGGTTGACTTCAGTTAGGACTTCAGTGGCAGAAGTTTGGTGGAGTTAATGAGACAGATAGTGGAGTTGTGTTATGTTTATTTTAGTTGAAATAGTTAAGATTAGTTTAACTAGCTAATCAATTAGTTATGAGTGGAGTGAATTAAATATTATTTAATTCATTAATTAGTAACTCATTATTCAACTCAAGAACACATCAGTTCACTACAGTGCATGATCAGTTCAGTGGAGACCAGTGAAAGAGATAGATGAAAGGGTGGAGTTAGCTATCAGTGGCGACATCAATTGTGCATGAGATTTGCACCACACTTGGAGGAATTGCCCATGATGATTGCGCTGTCAAGCCAAGGAGATTCGAACCTTGGATCTCTATATAGACAGGCCATGATTGCGCAATAGAGGCAAGGCAATTGGCGGTGAGTTTTGAACCATTAACCTATTCAAAACTGAGCTAGTTTGTGTGTAACTTCATGAGATAGTACTGAGTACTTGTGAGGAGTATTGTACTGAGTTTGTTACATGATTTCTCCATTATAATATACACAATATCTACGGGGTTTTCAGCTATAAGCTTTCCCCATACATACTGTGTTAATGTGTATAATGATTTGATGTGTTATCGCTTGATTTTATTTCCGCATGTGTGATGATCTGAGTGGAAGAGATTATGTGTTGCATATAAATTCGAATTGTATGTGATCGGGATAGTCTCGGTGGATAATTAATCATTATTCAGAAAATTTCTACATGGTATCGGAGCTATTGAAGCAGAGATTGATCATCACAGTGATTACAAACTTATTTCGGTAGACAGAGTCTGCATGCGGGCCAGGTAGCCGCCGGATTCATCTTTCTTCGAAAAGTGAAAGGTCTGGTAAATGCCCCTTGTAGTCAATCTCTGTGCTAGAAATAATTTTTTCTCACAGATCTAGAGCGGTTGAGCTTTGAGGTGGAATTCGAAATTTTGCAGCAGTTTTGTTTTCTTGGTGCCGGTGTTGAAAATGTCTTTCAACGGGTTGCGACTCGAATATGCTCTTGAAGGCAGTTCGAATTATGTTGCATGGAAGGATCGCATGGAAGCAGTATTAGAAGATAATGGTCTGAAGGAGTTCATAGATACGGATGTCCAAAAGCCCACTGATGCAGCTGAAGTCAATGCATGGCAAAAGAAGATGGCGAAGTGTCGAAGGATCCTGTTGGAGGGCGTCAAGGATCATATTGTATCCAGCTTGCATGGAAAGGCTACTCCATATTTAATGTGGAAAGCTTTGACGGATCTATTCCAGAGTAAGAGCGACCAAAGGAAGCTGGCGCTCAAAGATAAGCTCTGGAACATCAAGATGGAGAAGGGCGACAGTATCGCCAAATACCTCACGAAGTTCACTCAGTGCAGAGATGAGCTGGGAAGTGTGGGGGTGACTGTCGAAGACGAGGACATGGTCGACCTGGCTCTCCTTGGTCTTCCGAAGGCTTGGAAATCATATCAAGATAGTGCCAATGGCCGGGAGAAGCTGCCGGGATGGGAGTGCCTTTGGGCGGATCTCATGCAGGAGGAGATAAGGAGGACTACTCGAGATGGATCTTCATCAAAGGGAGCTGATGAAGAAAACTGCGCTTTGGTTGCCAAAGCAAAGAAGGGGAAGGGTAAGAAAACCTCTCATTCTGTTGCAAAGGGCAAGAAGCAGGATATGGCGAAAGTGAAGTGTTTTCACTGCCATGATCACGGACATTATGCTACCAATTGTCCAAAGAAGAAGAAGAACAAGCAAGCGGGAAGATCTGCAGATGGAGAAGCTTTGGCTTCAGAGTTCGAGCTTGACTTTTCACTGATTGCATGCTTGGTTTCAAGTGTGATGGGATCGGTGTGGTTCTTGGACAGCGGTGCGTCATTTCATATGACGGGAGATCGGGAGTTGTTCTCAGATCTGGAGGATAAAGATTTGGGTGTGCACATCGAGATGGGCGATGATGGTAGATACAGTGCGACTGGTATCGGTACCATATCCTTTCAGAGGGAGTCTGGTAAGCCCTTTGTATTGAAGGATGTCATGCATGTACCTAGATTGAAGAAGAACTTGATCTCTGTGGCGATGTTGGAGGATAAGGGGTATGATGTGGTCTTCGGCGAAGGAAAAGCATTCCTGCGCAGTAAGACTACTGGAGAGACCCGAAAGATAGGGGTTCGAACCAAGAACCTTTATCAGTTGCAGGTAGATGGCTGCGCAGCAATGGCATGCAAGGCGGGAGAAGTGGTGAGCCGGGATGATGAGGGCGAGCTGTGGCACAGGAGATTGGGCCACCTTCACCATGGAGCTTTGAAGATCCTGCAGCAGATTTCTACTGGGCTTCCTAAGGGCACTCTTGCGCAGTCAGATCAGTGCAAGGGGTGTACTTTAGGGAAGTATTTGAAAGCCACCTTTCACGAGAAGGATAGTCGCGCCACGACGATCCTTGAGAGAGTTCACACAGACGTGTGTGGTCCTTTCTCAGTTGCTTCGACAGCAAAGCACAGGTATTATGTGATCTTTGTTGATGATTTCTCTCGAAAGTGCTGGATCTTCTTCATGCAGAAGAAGAGCGATACATTCACGAAGTTATGTGAGTTTAAAGCACTGGTCGAGAAGGAGTCGGGGAAGAAGGTGATTGCTCTAAGGAGTGATAACGGTGGTGAATTCATCTCGGCTGAATTCAAGGAGTTCTGCAGCGCCGAAGGGATTCGGAGAGAGCTCATCGCACCCCATAACCCACAGCAGAACGGGGTGGCTGAGCGGAAGAACAGAACGATCGTGGGTGCTGCACGGGCGATGTTGCATGATCGGGGCCTACCCCTTCACTTGTGGGCTGAGGCATGCAATACAGCAGTGTATGTGCAGAACCGTTGTCCTCACAAGGTTCTTGGCATGAGTACACCGGAGGAGGCTTATTCTGGCAAGAGGCCTGATATTTACCATTTGCGGATTTTTGGTTCTCCTGTCTACATGCATGTGACGAAGGATGCGAGAAGGAAGCTGGATCCAACTGCTGAGGTTGGAATATTTGTGGGGTACACTGATACACCTCACAACTATCGGGTGTATTTGTCAGACAGTCGCAAGACTGTTGTGCGACGGGATATAAAATTTCGGGAGGAGAAAGCCATGCAGTGTTCGCTTGAGAGGGAGCTACACTTGCATGCAGATGAGGAGCTGTTAGTTCCTAAGGAGGAGCTTCCGGATGTGGATCAGCCATAAGAGGAAGTTCAGGAGGTGGAAGAAACCACCCATGCAGCGCCAGCCATCAGAGGGTGCATGCGCACTACAGAAGCTGAGCGACTGGCTCGAGATGCAGAGAAGGTTGTAGGACCACCTACAACATAGCGCAGACAGAGGCAGTCACCAGATCGGTACACTGGATATATGGCTCTTGTGAGTCAATGTGTTGTGACGGAGCCATCCTCTTTTGAGGAAGCTGTGGAGGAACCCGCATGGGTTGATGCCATGATCGAAGAATATGATTCGATCGTCAGGAACAGTGCATGGGAGATTGTCCCAAGACCGGTTGGGAAATCAGTGGTGGGTTTGCGATGGATCTACAAGGTGAAGCAGGCGGCTGACGGGAGTGTGGAGAAGTACAAGGCGAGATTTGTCGCCCGTGGCTTCTCACAGATCGAGGGGATTGACTATGAGGAGACTTTTGCACCTGACGCAAGGTACTCTTCCATACGGACGATCCTTGCTCTCTCAGCGCAGATGGGGTGGCACATTCATCAGATGGATGTGAAGACTGCGTTCCTCAATGGAGTTATTGAGGAAGAGGTGTACATAGAGCAGCTTGAAGGTTTTGAGATCTTCAGCAGTGAGTCGCATGTGTGCCGACTCAAGAGAGCACTGTACGGGCTGAAGCAAGCACCTCGTGCTTGGTACACTCGGATAGACAGCTACTTCACCGGGCTTGGATTCTCGAAGAGTGAGGCGGATCCAAACCTGTACCAGATTGTGGTGGAGGGGAAGCTGTTGATCATCGTACTGTATGTAGATGATCTGATTTTGACTGGCGATGAGCAGTTGATACTTTCATGCAAGGAGGATCTTGCACGAGATTTTGAGATGAAGGACTTGGGCATCCTTCATTATTTCCTGGGATTGGAGATTTGGCAGCGCAGCGGAGGACTGTTTGTTTCTCAGGGCAAGTATGCCCGGGAGATTCTAAAGAGGTTCAACATGCAAGGCTGCAAGCCTGTTGACACTCCTCTTCCTGGTGGTTGGAGGAAGGAGGATGCTACTTCAGCGGAGGTAGTGGATGCCACTGTCTATCGACAGTTGGTGGGGTCGCTTATGTACCTGGTCAATACACGACCCGATATATGCTATGCAGTTAACCAGCTTTCGCAAGCTATGGTTAAGCCTACCAAGCTCTTTTGGAAGGCAGGCAAGCATGTATTGCGCTATATTAGAGGCACATCGGGATATGGATCATGGTACAGACAGGAGGATGAGTTGAGGCGGCAGTTCTTCAGGCATCGGTATCATCATATCAGAGATTGTGTTCAGCGGAGAATCATGATGCTTTCATATGTTCCCACGGAGGATCAGGATGCCGACATCCTGACGAAGGCGCTCACCAGGAGCAAGTTTGAATTCCACAGAGGCAGGATAGGGGTTGCGGATAATCCATATCTTGCTGAGAGGGAGTGTTGAAAATGCAGCAAGATGATGGAGCTTAGTGAAATGAAGTCGCCTTCACTAAGTGGGCCCGCAGGCAAATTTTGGCGCAAAGTCTATTTTTAGACTATGTCTATTTTTAGACATATGGAGCATGGTCCAGGGGTTGCAGTATGTTATTCTTGAAGTATTGGTCATGTTGGTAAAAATAGATGGACCTCTATTTTTGGACCTATAGGTCGAAGTCTATTTTTAGACTGCCTATCCTAAAAATAGGGAAGTCAAATATTATTTACCCTTAATAATATTTGGACTCTAAACAACAGTTTACTCTCTTGGAGCACTTCAGTTCGAGCCTTGGAAGTGGCTCATGCATATGACAGAGGAATTACGCTATTCCCAAGGGTTTGATGGCATCATGCATGGTTGACTTCAGTTAGGACTTCAGTGGCAGAAGTTTGGTGGAGTTAATGAGACAGCTAGTGGAGTTGTGTTCTGTTTATTTTAGTTGAGCTGGTTGAGATTAGTTTAACTAGCTAATCAATTAGTTATGAGTGGAGTGAATTAAATATTATTTAATTCATTAATTAGTAACTCATTATTCAACTCAAGAACACATCGGTTCACTACAGTGCATGATCATTTCAGTGGAGACCAGTGAAAGAGGTAGATGAAAGGGTGGAGTTAGCTATCAGTGGCGACATCAGTTGTGCATGAGATTTGCACCACACTTGGAGGAATTTCCCATGATGATTGCACTATCAAGCCAAGGAGATTTGAACCTTGGATCTCTATATAGACAGGCCATGATTGCGCAATAGAGGCAAGGCAATTGGCGATGAGTTTTGAACCAATAACCTGTTCAAAACCAAGCTAGATTGTGTGTAACTTTATGAGAAAGTACTGAGTACTTGTGAGGAGTATTGTATTGAGTTTGTTACATGATTTCTCCATTATAATATACACAATAGCTGCGGGGTTTTCAGCTATAAGCTTTCCCCATACATACTGTGTTAATGTGTATGATGATTTGATGTGTTATCGCTTGATTTTATTTCCGCATGTGTGATGATCTGAGTGGAAGAGATTATGTGTTGCATATAAATTCGAATTGTATGTGATCAGGATAGTCTCGGTGGATAATTAATCATTATTCAGAAAATTTCTACATTCCAAATGTAACCATTAACAACTGGTTTTATTATGACAATAAAGAAAACTAATCTACAAAATAGAAGAATGATCTCCTATGGAAAATATTTTTTGAGAATCTGTCCGTTAACAGGCAAAGATTCTCTTTTTCCTGTCAAATCCTATAACATAAAAGTAGATGGACCTATGATCTCTGTGATTTGGAAAGGACCAAGCCACATTCGTTGAAATTTCGTATGTTTCCCTTTTTCCTCATGAGCCTTGTCCCATTTTAAAATAAGATCTCCGACCTGAAAGTCCTTTCTGGATACCATGTTTGAATCAAAAGAAGCTTTAACTAATGCTTGATGATTAGCATGAGTTATTTTGGCCTTTTCTCTTTGTTCTTCTAGCTTAATCATTTCCATATGTCTTAGTTGTAAGGAAGAAGTTGGTGCTTCGTCAATATATTGAACTAAGGCTAAAGAAGGAATTTCTAGATGAGTTGGAAGAACCACTTCTCTCTCATAAACTAAATTAAAGGGAGAAGTGCCAATGGAGGCCTTCTGTGTTATTCGATTTGCCCATAAAGCATATATTAAAGACTTATGCCAATTTTATGATTTTGATCAATGGTTCGCTTAAGGATTCTGATTAAGTTTTTATTTGTGGATTCAGCTAACCCATTTCCTTGTGGATAATAATTGGCAGAGTATTTAAGTTTGAAACCTCTATTGAGTGAAAATTCAGTCATAGCATTACCAGAAAAATACGATGCATTATCAAACATTAAAGCAGAAGGTAAACCAAACCTGGTGATTATGAACTGATATATGAACTCGATGATGTGCTCATCATTAGTAGTCTTAAGAGGGACTGCTTCTACCCATTTCGTAAAATAATCAGTTGCTGTAATGATATACCTATGTTGTTTAGAAGAGTGAGGAACGATCTCACCTATTATATCCAATCCCCATTGATCAAAAGGCTGGTCAATGTTGATTGGTTGTAATGACAATGATGGTTTCTTTTGTTTTCCAGCTGCAGTTTGACAATCTTGACATTTCCTTACGTAGCTATGTGAATCCTTGAATAATGTGGGCCAATAATAGCCAACGCGAAGGATTTTATGTGCAGTAGTATCTCCAGCATAATGTCCACCTGTTGGCCCATCGTGAAATTCCTGCAAGATTTTTTCAGCTTCAGATTTCTCCAGACATCTAAGGAGAATAGAATCATAATTCATTCTAAAAAGAACATCACCCACAAGCTGATATTGCTTAGCCTTCAACCTTAGAGCTCTTTTCTTGGTATAATCGAGATTTGGAGGAGCATATCCATTCTTTAGATAAAATATGATATCAACATATAATGATTCAACATCGTTTAGGCTTACCTCAGACATTTGTATCTCTTCAGATGATTTTTCAGAAATAAGCGATGCTCCAGCTAATATTTTGCAAAAGCCTTGACCTATTACGATATTTTCTGGTTTGATTTCTACATCATATTATTGTAAGGCAATAACCCAATTGGCTCTTTTCTCACCCACATCTTTTTGAACTAAAATATTTCTTACCGTTGGAAATGGTACTATAATTTTTGTATGGGTTTTAAGTAAAAAGGGTCTGAAATATTTAATTGCTTTGAAAACATCATAAGCTTGTTTCTCCACATATGAATAATTCAACTCAGCTCCTTGTAAATTTGAATTGAAAAAAGCAATTGGGGCTTCTGCTTTGTCTTGATTTGCTTGAGGTAGTATCGCAGCATAAGATTTATCAGAGGCAAATGTATACAAAATAAAAGGATCAGAAAAATTTGGAGTTGCTAAAGATGGAGCATTAACAATTGCTTGTTTGATCAGATTGAATGCCTCATATTCATTTTGGCCCCATTTGAAGTTTGAATTCTTTTTAATCATTGCTTGTAAAGGAGATACAATTCTTGAAAAATATGGGACAAATCTCTTTACAAAATTAATCTGGCCAAGGAAAGATTGTATAGCTTTCTTGTTGTGAGGTAAAGATATTTCAGAAATCTCCTTGATTCTATCAGGATCAATATGAATTCCAGATTTTGACACTATGAATCCAAGAAGTTTTCCTTCACTTAATGCAAAAAAGGAATTTTTCGGGTTAAGTGAAATTCCATACTTTTGACAACGTTGGAAGATCTGCTTCAAATCTCTAAGATGATTACTTCATTTTTTGGAATATGCAGTTATATCATCCAAATAGATTACCACTGATTTGTTAACTAATCCCTTGAAAGCAATGTCCATGGCTCTCTAAAATGTGGCACCAACATTGATCAGACCAAAAGGAATCTTTTGATATGCATAAGTGCCCCATTTAGTTCTGAATGTAGTTTTCAATTGATCATCAGGATGAACTAACACTTGATTGTAGCCAGAGAAACCATCTAAGAAAGACATTAATTCTGATCCTGCAACTGCCTGTAATATTTTCTCCATAGGAGGCAAAGGAAAATTATCTTTTTGGTAGGCTTTATTAAGATTTCGAAAGTCAATGCAAATTCTAATGTCTCCGTTCTTCTTTCTAACAGGAACCATATTGGAAACCCATTTAGAATGTCGGACAGGAAAAATAATCTTGGCTTTCAATAACTTGTTGAGTTCAGAATTGATTTGATTTTCTAGATTGGGATGGATATTTCTCAGCTTTTGTTGGACAGGTTTTTCATCATTTATCATTGGGATAGTATGTTGGATGATAGAAGTGTCATAAGTTTTGAGTTCATCATAATTACAAGCAAAGACACTTTTATATTGTTTCAAAAGACGAACATACGCTAATTTTTCTTCAGGAGTTAGACCAAGGCCTAGGTTGATATTCTGTGGTTTGGTATCAGTTCCTAGATTTACTAATTCATAATTCAAAGTTGAACTTTGAATTTTTGAATTAGTAGATCTTTTGAATCGATCTTTCAAATCATAAAGATCTTCTAACTTGACTACTGACTTTGGCATAACATTATTAGTGCTATCTATTTGTTTGTCATGTTGGTCCTTATCAATTATCTGATTGGTGTAAGATCCTTCAGATGTGAGAAAACTTACAATATCAGGATCATCATTGAAAATCCTCCAATTGGTAATGTTATCAGGAATCGAGGGTCTAAAGATTAATTCGATTGAAAATCAATCAGGACTAAAGTCTTCTGAAGGAATGAGTTTGGAAGCTACATTAGCTAGGAGGTCTGCACTAGCATTCTGGATTCTAGGAATTGATGAAATATTAAATGCTATAAAATGTTCAGTCAGATCTTGAACTAAATATTGATAATGTTTTAAATGACCTGATAAACAATGTATAGTATTGCGTACCTGTTTGATCACAATTTCATAATCTCCGAAAACTTGTATATATTTGATGTCTAATTCGATTGCTTTGTATAATCCTTGGACTAAAGCCACGTATTCTGCGGTATTATTGGTGCAATCGAACTCGAGTTTGCAAGTTAACATAATTTTGTTTCCCTCTGGACTAACCAACACGCATCCTGCTCCTACTCCTTCATTAGACTTAGAACCATCAAAAAATAACTTCCAAAATAAATATTTATTTACAAGAGTATCTACAAAATTAATGCATTTAGAACTATCTGTTTGAGAAAAAATTTCTATCTGAGATAAAACAGAATGTTCTAAGTAAGGTGAAGTATGAGCATTGAAATTTCCTAAGAAAGAATCAACTGAATAATTTCCAATGATATTATTGCTGTATGCAACCGGTTCATTTTCTCCTTCCAATTCTGTTACAATGTATTTCTGATGTTTTTCCCGCTCAACCTTTATCTGATTTGGTTTACCATTATAAGGAAGCCACATGTGGGACTTGCAAAGTATCCATGAAGTTTTTCTGACCAATCTCTGCTGAGAATTAAGCCATAAAATTATGGAATATCTGCAACTAAAATATCGATAACTTGACATACCTTTGGATTTGATGACAGTCTTATGGTAACCTGATTTAATTCGCCAATCACTTCAACTTGCGATCGATCTAACTGGACTATTCGTACAACATATTTTTGCGGTTTAATGTTCAACTTTGCACATATTGATTTTGGTAGAATATTAGATGAAGCTCCAGAGTCCACTAAACAATTATGCAAATTTTTATTGAAAACTTCATAAGTAAGAAGAAATGGAGGAGTATGAGATCTCGAACTTCCTCCAATTAAAGCGATATTTTCTATATCAACTTTACTGATCGCATTAGTTGGAGGTCTTCCCATCTCGTTGGAAGCTTGAGAAATCATAGGATCGGGCAAAGGTTTTTCTGGTACAGCATGTAATTCTTTCAAAAGTACCTTTTGCTAGTGTTTTAACTTGCTCAATTCATAAAAAGTGATATTAGCCCTAGTCTTCTTCATATCTTCTATGATATTATACTCCATTTCATCCGAAATAATCATTGTTTTAGATGGAATTGATGAATCTGTTTGGACTGGGCTAGTTTGAATTGGTTTCGATGTTGTTTTCTTGGGTGCAACTTTATCCTTAGTCATTGAGCTTGCGCTCTTTGGCTTAGGAGTAGGTTGAGGAGGATCAAGTTGATTTCTACTTCGAGTGCTAACCGGGGATGCTTCTTGATATTCCTCATTTGGGAAGATGAAATCCCACATACCTTGTACTTCTACAACTTCTTCTTCATTGGTAGTTTCTTCAGTAGCAGTTTCCTCTTATTCTTCTTCTGATTCAACATTAGTAATAGCATTTGGTGGCTTTGGATCAGTTGAAGGATTCCTTCTAAAAGGCTTGAAAGACTTTTTAGAAGATGTTTCTACCACTTGTTTCTTAATGTCAACCATTTCGTTAGACATGGTTTTCAAAACTTTCTACAATCCTTCTAAATCAAATGGATCTTTCGATTGCTTTTTCTTGGGATCTTCCTTAAAAGTAACTTTCTTGGATTTTTGTTCCTCTATCGCGTTTTTCTTTTCTAGGGCTATGATACGTTTCTCTACTGTTATTGCTTCCTTCATATTTTCTGCTAAATTTGTTTTGTTAGCCCTATCAACGAAGATTGCTATGTTTGATGGTAAAGCAGAAATGTACCATTCACTTCGCACTTCTTCACTAGGCTTGGAAGTAGTAGGAATTTTGTTTAATAGTTTATTGAAACGTGAGTTAAAATCTTTGATATGTTATTTTGACTCAACTCTAAGATTAGAAAAATCATTGATCAACGTTGCTGTAGACTTGTCATCACCAAACTTAGTCAAAAATTGATCTTGGAAAATATCCCAACTAGTGATAGATCCAGATGGTAATGAGAAATACCATGATCCAGCTGCTCCTTGTAGAGTATAGGGAAAAATTCGGACAACAACATCTTCATTAATAACTCCATTGAGATTTATAGATAGCATAAAGTTGTTTATATGTTATTCTGCTAGCATGCCTGCTTCAGGGTTAAACTTAGGCAACCATTTTTCAGGATGGGCTGGTAATTGACTCAAGGGTGCAGGCATCAAGACTGCCCCTGGATTATTCCATGGAATTTGGGCCATCGTTGAACTACCAACAAAGGAAAGTGTGGAAGATGATAACTGCGATTAGGAAGATGAAGATATTATGATTCCAGATGTTTGAGATGGAGATGTGGAAGTTCCAGTAGACTGAGGGACAATAATCTGAAGTGGAGGGGTGGATGGTTGATTTCGTGGTGAAGAGGTTGAGATGGATGATGATGATGAAAGAGTCTCGCTATCAGACCCTTTAGGTGTTTTCCTTGCTCTCTTACTTGTAGGTAGAGGTAATTCAGTTGGCTGAATGCCAAGCTTCTCGCTCTGTAATCTGGTAAGAGGATGAGCAGGATTATATTGCGAAGTCACACTGCCTTGAGATTTATCAGATCATTGAGGTGATATTGAAAATCACTAAAGTTTATGAATCAAAGATTCAACTTCAGGAGGTTCAATAGTAGATTCTTCTGAAAAGTCAGGGTTTGTGGCAGTGGCTGTTGTTTTCTTGACTTCTGGCTCTAGATTTAAAAATTCTATGTGCGATGGAGAAGTCGGGGAAGATGATGAGGGCGATTTACTCTCAGAATGGTTTTTAAATTTTGATTTACTTTCCATTCATAGTTCGTGGCCCTCCTTCTAGCGCAAAATATGTTGAAGCCCCGAAAATTGGGTCTATAACAAGGGGGATACCCACCCGGTCCAGACCTTGGTTAGCAACTCCTTTTCCGTTTGGTGTAGTGGGTCCGACTGGGGATGATGGGACCAGTTTCCCAATATTTGTGTGTGTGTTGAGAATTGATATTTCCTTTCTAAAGTTCCTAAGTGAAATGCTTTTATTCTATTTCTAATCTAATCATATGCAAATTGTATTCTAATTTAAACAGAAATATCTAATTCTAAACTAACCCGGGATGTAATCTTTCTATTTATGCGATCTAAAATGATTTCGAATAAAAATTGGTAATAAAGATCATTCAACTGTTATAAGAAAAGAATTCAATAAAGATAAACCATTTCATATAAAAAGTTAGATGAAACCGTTGTGAAAAACATATCGTATAATAAGCTATTCATACATTAAGCATAAATAAATAGCTATCACCATACAAAAGTGCCAAATGATAACTTAAGCATTAAAGCATCAATATATAAATAACCGAACATGAATATCACTTTAACACAGGGGCAGAAATAGTTAAGAGATAAAAGTACCATTTATAACTAGTTCTACTCATGACCTAGAAGCAATAATGACTTATCTCTTCCTAATCCAACATCCACTAAGAGTACAAAAGTGCAACATCAGTAGGAGATATTAAACGTAGATATCAATAAATCCTGTTCCATTCATTTATCAAAACCTCCTCTGAGGGTGCAAAAGTGCATGTTCTGAGGACAAGTTTTTGACAAATTTCAGGACCTTTCTCTAAATGCATGAGAAGGGTTTAAATACAACTAACTAAATCTAAAAATAACTTATTACAAAAATGTAGGATACGTTTTAAATGACTGTCCTTTTTCTAGGCAAAAATAAAGTAAAATTAATACTAAATCTAGAATTTAAAACTATCAACTAACTACTTATGAATCTGATCTTTGAGTTTGCAAGCATTAAGCATCGATTTGAGAAGAACAGGCTGGCTGACTTCAGATTTTAATTTCCCTATGAAAACGGCATCGAAAAGTGCTGGCGTTATCTTCTCGGCAGAATTGATGATGCAATTGAGAGCGCTGCATTGACTATGTGGTTTTACCAGAAATGCCCACTAAGAATCCCAATTTAACTTTGTCAATCCTTTAATCGATTTTGCCTTTTCTTCAGCTTTCTGTTTCCACTCTGTTTGCAGTTGCTGTGCTTGTAGTAGGTATCTTGGAGTAGTTTCTGAAATTAAATTTTCCTTGTGCAAATTTTCATTTACACAATCAATGATATTGCTTGCTGCTGTAGCCGCTTCTTCCGCTGCTTGTTCTGCATTCTTAATCTGTGTATCCCAATAAGCCTTAAATCTTTTGGAGTAAATGAGCCAATGAGCTCTTTCCCCTGAGTCTTGAACTGTCTGTCTGTAATATCAGTGCTATCTAGCACCCATTTCACCATGTCTGTATATGGGAGAATTTTTGGTCTTGCTGCTATTCTGTGCAAAAATGAACAAGCCAACTCTGTAAGAGATGCTTCAGAAGAACCACTTGATCCTGCAGTAGCCAAAACCTCCATTACTCTGGGGTTTTCTTCTTCAAGCAGATTATTAATACCAGCCCAAGTAGTGATACCAACGTCTTTGTTGCAGGCGGTGTCTGTGTACAAGGATGCCATCTCTTTACTTTCAAAACTCAGAGCTTTGTCTTTCTTCCCCATGATACTCTGAATACCACTTTGTATAGTCGTCTGTTCTTCGCGCCTGCAGTTTATGAATTAAGTGAGAGTAATGATATGAAAAGGTGATGGGAAAGTTTTTAAATGCTGAAGGCACATAAAATATATCATCTTACGTGAAATAACTCTTCAATCAAAACAAAACCATTTTTCATTAATAAATGACAATCAATTCATTGATTAATCATTAAAGCGCATAACAGAGTCTTGATTTATGGAGAAGATTTTATTCGTACAATGAGCCTTAAGAATCTGCGATTTGCTTCGCAATATCGCAAAATCGCAAATATTATATCATCGCGAAATCGTAAAATTGCAATATCGCAAAATCGCAATATCACAATAGCGCAAATATTATATCATCGCGAAATCGCAATATCACAATAGCGCAAATATTATATCATCACGAAATCACAAAATCGTAATATCGCAATATCGCAAAATCGCAATAGCGCAAATATCGTATTATTGCAAGATCGCCATATCGCAAAATCGCAAAATCGCAAAATCGCATATAACAAACATCCGTTAATGTATTTTCTGCGAGATGCGATTTGCGATAAATGTTATCGCACATTGGTGTTTTGAGGTTTCTCAGCATATAATATGATATCTGAAACTTGCGATGAAACTTGCGATGCGACGAATTTCATTTTAGCGCGTAGTTTCTCATCGCAGTTTTTTAAAATTCCGCTTGTAAAGAGGCATTCATTATCCTATTGCGATGCGATATTCCTCAAAGAATGATTTTATTAAATACTATCATAAAACTTAAGTCTTTTCAAAGATTTTCTAAGGAATTTCCCTAAGTTTATGATAGTAAGTTTTTTGAAAAAGGAAAACAAGCACTAATTAAATTTTTTGGATTTTTTGACTAAGGGTCCCCACTTATTTAGTATTATCACTAATACTAGATAAGAGGGGGGTTGTTGCTGGCCACAACAGGGAGCTATGAGGACAAGTACATACAAGGGAATATGTTGCAGCAATAAAGGGATCAATATGTGCATGAGCTCATGAATCTATTCCATACCCTGCGCACAAAATTGGGGATCAAATATTTGGAGAAAAATTTGGTGTTGAAGTACCGCAAGTATCTACACAGATACATTAAGGAGGAACTAGAGTTCCTCGAAATCTCCTTGGTGCAACATACAGGTATGCTGCCAATATTGAGTATAATTTCAAACAAAATAAGTGAGACTTTGGATATGTGAATCAGAATCAAGGGATAGGTGCCCCAAAACCATAGAACAAAGGAAAAAGCTAAGGTGGGGCGACCCAAGATAACCCGTAAAAGCAGCAAGAAAAGAACAACATCGCGAAGCCAAAGAAGGATATGGGAAAGTGGTGTGAGTTCCATAAGAGCTCCACTCAAAACACAAGTGAGTGTCGGGCCAAGTAGTCACTAGTGGCCGAGCTGAAGGCTTTTGAATCGGATGCATGCTCTGACTTTGAATTAGAACCCGACAAGGGGAGTGACAAAGGGAAGAAAATTATCAATGCGGAGCCCAATGCTACTGTTTCAACCACAAAGATCCAAAAGGAGGAACCGAAAGATCCAGAGGAGGAGGAGCGCCTCTTCCATTCCTAGATGTGGGTAAAATGTTCCCTGCTGTAGTTCATTGTCGACAGCGAGAGATAAAGAACCTCATTTCAGCGTAGGTCATGAAGCGGCTGGGCTTGCTGACCACAACACACCCACAACCATACACCATCAGGTGGCTTCACCAAGGACAGGATATTCACGTTAGCCAACAATGTCACATTCCCTACAACATCAAGCCCTTAACAGATGAGGTATTATGTGACATTTCCCCTCTTGATGTTTGTGATGTATTATTAGTCCAATTATACTTGTGGAAGCAACATGTTGTATATGAGTCTCAACCTCGCATTATTATTGCTACTTTTGGAAATAAGTTGTACAGGATGCCAGAGGTAACACCGCATGCGACCATCTCTTTGGTTACTGCAAAAAATGTAGTAAACTCATTTCCAAAACCGAGAAATTTGTTTTCCTAATGATCCACCCTCATGGAAAGAAGAAGGATATGGCCACGAATTTTAGATAGGGATCCTATGCATGAAAACAAAAAATGGAAAAGGTCATGGAGGAGTATGGGGAAATCTTCACCTCACCTGCAAGGGTACCTCTGCACTGTCAGGTCAAACACCCCATAGATCTTACCCTAGGTGTGCCACTTCCCAATGGACCAATCTGTCGATGCTCTGTTATGGAGAACGATGAAATCAAGAGGAAAATTCAGGAGCTACTGCAGAAAGGTCACATACGTCCGAGTTCATCACCCTGTGGGAACCTGATCATGTTGGTGTAGAAGAAGGATGGGATTTGGAGACTCTGTATTGACTATCGGGCTCTGAATAAGATCACTGTCCATAATAGGTACTACTGGTGTTAAAATAAATGTTCCTCTCACAATTTTTTTCTAGGCACTATATCTCACTTATTCTCATTATATTGAGTCACTACAAGCTAGTAGAAAACTAAAGGATATTTCCTATGACTTTGTTATGGAGAAGTTTGTTGAAAGAGCGAAATATTTTGGGAAGAAGAAGATGGTTGCTCATTGTTCTAAAGAAGTTGTGTGCCTTTCATACAAAGATAAAAATCAGGAAAATGATTCTTCTATAGGAAGAGGTGGATGAAGAGGATGTGGAAAGAATAATAATAGAAGTAGGGGGGCATGATCAAGGAGGAAGACTTGATCTTCACTATGTTCGATGCAATAGAAATGGACACTGTAAGCTCTCTTGGGAAAAAAATAGATAGGAAACGAAGGAAGAGAAAGTAAAATCACCAGATCAAGGGAAAGGTAAAGCACTTGAATCCACCCATTATGTTGTGGCACATTGCAATATTGGAGTAACTAAAGACTTGTTTAATGCTTCACTTGGTTTGTGGAAAGATGGATGGTTGCTTGATTTAGGAGAAATTTTTCACATGAATTTTCGAATATATTTATTTTAATAATTAATTGATATTGTTGATGGAGCAGTCTACTTTGTAGACAAGTCAAAACTCAAGCCATCAGGGCTTCGAAAAATCAGGCTCAAATTTCCTGATCTCCCAAAATTTATTCTATGTGATGTTCTTTACCTCCTGGAGTTTTGGAGAACATCCGCCAACAATGACACTCCATTCACATGTTTGATGGAAAGTTTGGGGTTAGAAAAGCATCAGAGAACTCACTTGTCATGAGTGGGATAGAAGAAGAAAGACTTCCAAAGTTGCAAGGAACCTCTGTTCATGCAAAAAAATTGCATACAATTCTCAATTTGATGAAGGTACAATACCATCTAGTCTCTTATGGCATGTTATATTAGGACATCTGAACTATGTCAGTCTATGTTTATTGAAAAGAAACAGTGTTACTAGTTTTCCAACCATTCATAGAAAACTTATGCAATGTGATGCTTGTATCTTAGGAAAGAAAACCAAACAATATTTCCATGCTTCTCATTCCAAAGGACATAGAAAACTTGAATCATTCATTTTTATTTGGTTGGCCCTATGTATGTTCCTTCTGCAAATGGTAATAAATACATGATGACTTTTATTGATGACTACACTCAAATGTGTTGGGTATATCTATTGAAGAAAAAATCTGAAGCTTTTGAAACTTTCAAAAGCTTTCATACATGGATTGAAAATGATAAACAATATCATATTGGATTTATTTTTACTCATAATGGAAAAGAATATACTTCAAATGAATTTAAAAATTGCATTTTCCAACATGGGGTCAAACATCAAACAACGATGCCTTATAATCCTCAACAAAACACTGAAGCTGAAAGAATGAACATGACAATGTAACAACCCATGTAATAAATTAAATAAAGGAAAAAATATGACCAAGGTCATGGGACACATATTCCAAGATTAATGTTGGGAAAAAACATAGTGATGGGGATCACTAGTGATTAATTTATGGCTATGGAAATTGGCAAAGATAAAGTGGCATTAATTGAGATTTTATTGATGAAAATTATGGAAAATATGAGAAAAGGAAAGTGAAAGGTCACAGGTTGCATGTGAGGAGTAAATTGAAGGAAAATAATGGAAATTGAAGAAAATAGAGGCCTCAATGATAAAAAGGCTTCTAAGGATTAGTTCAAAACCTTTTTGTCAGTTTTAGCTTAGAGCTCTCTTCTACTCTCTCTCTCTCATACTCTTTCACACTTAACTTTTTCTTGGAGCACTCTTGGAGGATTTTGGGCACACTTTGGATTTGGAGAAAGAAAAGAAAGGAAGCAAAAGGGAACAACAAGATCAATAGGTACAATGGGTTTGATTTGTAGGTACCGGGTTGCATTTATGATTTCCTTGCTAGTTTTGGCATGCATGGTGTATGCACATGGTTTTTTGGTTATAATAAGTCATTTGCATGGAGGATTGCTTGGATTGACAGTGGTTTTTACTAGCCTTGCCATTTCTTGGATAACCATGGTGTTGTGGGTTTTCCCTTTTGTTTTTTTATTGGTACTCATGTTCCTTATGGCCGTGGGTTGAGTTGTTAGTTCCTAGAGCCTTGGTTGGAAAAATGGTTTGGAAGCCCAGGAAAAACGTGTATTGAGTTACTAGTCCTAGAAGGCTTGGTTGGAAACTGAACTGGAGCCCTTGGTGGGTTGAGTTACTAGTCCTAGAGCCTTGGTTAGAAAAATGATTCGGGGCCCTGTGACAGCTGTGGGTTGGGTTACTAGTCCTGGAGCTGGGTTGGAAAAAATGCTCTAGAGACTTGGACAACTTGGGTAAAGACCAATCTAGTGATGGTTAGTGATGTCCAACCCTTAGGTGGAATCATTGCTTAAGGGTTGAGGCAATTTGGCATTTATAAGCCCTAGTTTGGTTTTGGTTGGTTTATTCCATGAGATCCCACATTTGTGCTTGGAATATGGCGCATGGGTGATTGGTTGAAAGAGAGATTTGGTTCCGTCCAATCTATGGTCGGGTGGTACATGGATTTCCGTGACTTGATTAGATTTTGCATATGTTAATAAGAGCTCCCTCTTATATTTCGTGAATATTTATATTTGTTATTATGTGCCTTTGATGTTTATTCTATCATTTTTATTATTCTGGTTATATCATGGTTATAAGCATGGTTTTATGATATATTCTAGTTATGGCTCTTATCATGGGGTTGGTACAAAGAGCTATAAGGATAGACTGTGACAACCAAAGTGAAATTTTCTTGGCAAAGAACCTTGCTTATAATTCAAAGACAAAGCACATTGATGTTCAATTTCACTTTTGTAAGGGATATGGTTGAGGACAAAAAGATGTTGTTGGTAAAGGTTGCCACTTTAAAGAATGTTGTATATGCATTGAAAAGGTCTGTGAGCACCGAGAAAGTTTCTTGGTGTAGAGAGACAATTGGCGTTGTAGGGTTGGACCAATGACTAAGCTCTCCTGTTAACCCCTGTGTGTAAAGAAAAGAACAAGTGGGGAAATGTTGGGTATGTGTTATATTATTTCCACGAATAGGTGGATGTGCTGTACGTTGCATCAGGCATAGTGGGGGGTGGGAACCTCCCTTGTTGTACCGCCTCCTTGCACGGGGTCTTGGGTAACGCCCCGAGATTTTTTTTTTATGTAGAACTAATAATAGTTGGGTAGACCCAAGGATGGGAGATGAACCGAAAGATGGTGGGAAGACGTACCCATGGTTTTGTGCATGGGTTTTTCACATGGTTTTGGGCATGATGATTTTCTTCCCATGGTAGTTTTTAGATCTGGTCAATGGAACTACAATTATGTTCTAATCCAGGGTTAATGGATTTGAGTTTATGAATTATTTGAAATCTATATATATGTATTGTAACATTGTGAGGAATATAATGAAAAATCAATCTAGTAGTCCTAATTTTTGGATCTAGGGAAAAATCTCTGTGTATATTAGTTTATGTTCTTGCCATTGTTTATTTTTTTGTTTTACAAATTTGTTTGCAAGTAATTTTTGTACAGGGTTAAAGCATACATGTAAATGATTGGTTAATGAATGTATGGCCGAATATATGATAATGCAACTATTGTGAGAGGTCATCATACATTCTTGACAATTCTCAGATAAGTATGAGATCCCTATGTTCAGATATGTAATTATGACCTATAGATTACATGTTCATGATGTGTTTGACGAAATGTATATCATGGTTAGGCTTGGTTAGGTCAAGTTATTGCCTAAGTTTTGTATTTATGGCTTAGTCACGGTGTCATTCATTTTTCTGGAAAGTTTCATTAAGTTTTTGATAGTGGTCTGGAGACTAGCCCTGAAAAAGTGACTCAGATCTCATGGTCGCAGACATAGAATTGGGTGAAAAAGACTACAATCACTCCCTTTTAGGCTTATGCATGTGACTGAAGGGTCACACTCAAATTACTATAGTTTTATGCAAACATCTGGGAGTCTAGGACACTGAACAAGAGGGTTAACTTAGGGTCTATGTACCTGGAAGGGTGGTTTAGCCCTTGGGTGCCTATAGCACCTGAGGGAAGTCAGTATGCTTTTTGTTTTTCGATTCCAATTCCTTAAGGTGATCTAGGATGTTGAGTCATATCATAGTAACTATTCATCACATGTTTACCCTGTAGGCCAATGAACTTGGGTACATGTGGGAGGAGGCAGTTACAGAGTGGTATCAGAGCTCTCAGGTTCAACACTTGGACTAGATGGGCATAATGTGTTTTTCATGCATGAATGTAGGTTATATATTTGCTTGTTATGTATGCATGGTGGTGGTAATTGTTACAGTTGTGTTGTGATCTAAAAGTTGATGATGTTGTTCTTAGGTGGTGGTAATTGTTACAGTTGTGTTGTGATCTAAAAGTTGATGATGTTGTTCTTAGGATGTATTTTTCATGCATACATGTTGGTTACATATGTGTTCATCATGCGTGTGGTCTATGTGTATGTTAATTATGCATGGTGATGGTCAAGGTTTCAGTTGTGTCTTCATGTAGAAGCGATGATGTTGATGTTGTTATGTTTGATATGTTGATCTCATTATATATGTACATGATTCATGCTAATTTGGATTGACTTGTAGATGAGATAACATCCCCTGAACTTGACTGGGGTACATTTGATTGTGGTTCTATTTAGTTTATTTGACATAGTATGCTTGCAGGAAGAGGATCAAAGATGATAAGCAAGACGGTAAACTACAGTTCACGTGATTCCCCCTATAGATCAGATGAGAAACATGGTGATGAGTAATCCACTCAAATAGTAGATACATTGAGAAGTTTGAAGAAAGATATAAGGAGTTGTAAAGAAAATAATGATAGGATCATTCAGTCACATGAAAAAATTGCTAGTGCACAGGAGAAAGAAGCATAGGTTAATGCAGTTATCCTTCATAGTTTGTTAGAATTACAGAGACAGGGACCGCTTAGGGTCAGTCATGGATAGGAGGAAATAAATAACGGAGCATATGATAACAGGTCTCATGGTGGGCATAGTTATGATAAATATGATAACATCATAGATGACAGGTTCTTGGATACACCTGATAGATGAGGTAGTGGAAAAGGGATTTACCCTAGTTCTGATTCAGACAGGTACCATGGTCATCATCACTGTCATCCCTACAAGAGGAGCGACGTGGGATATGTGTTGGATGAGTTCAAGAAAGAAAAGCCACCTACATTTGATGGATAAATGAAGAAGTCACAGGATGTAGAAGTGTGGTTTCTTAGAATGAATAATTTCTTCCGGTTGCATGATTACTTAGAGAACATGAAGGTTAGAATAGTTACTTTAAATCTTAAATGCAAAATAGACATTTTGTGGGAATATGTGAAGAATTTCAGAGGCATTCGAGAAGAGGAGTTGACTTGGAGTGAGTTTGAGAGACTTTTCAGAAAGAAGTATCTATATGAGAGATACTATGATGACAGGGAAATGATTTATGTGAGCTAAACATGGGATCCATGACTGATGAGGAGTATAGTAGCAGGTTCTTGGAGTTGTTAAGATATGTGCCTTATATTAAGGAGGAGAAAGCAAACATTTAGATATTCATTAGTTTGTTTCTAGTATCGTTCAAAGGCCGAATCGATTTTTATGAGCCTAGATCGTTGGAGGAAGCCATCAGAAAGGTCAAGCATTGTTATGAGAAATCAAAGTGCAGGTCTGAATATAACCATGACTGGAAAGGTAATGATAAGAATAAGGGAAAGTGGATTAAGGAGATAGGAAAACCATAAGATAAAAATGACAAGGAGAATGCAACACCACACAAGAATTTCAATACAGCTGCCAGAGGACAAGGATTTCAGTCTTAGGAGAAAAAAAATGGTGATGGTAGGAAGCATTTACAACGTTGGACTTGTGGCAAGGATCATCATAGGAGATATTATCCACAACATGAGGGTGGCAGACTGTAGATTTATAGTGCTCATGAGGCACAAACAGTTGTGGATGTTGGATAGATTATTCCATGTATCTATGCAACAGTGGATAACATGCAGGTTGATCATCAGACATCTGTCTATTATTGAGATGGATGGAAAGCTTTGTGATCAAGTTGTTTTATTTTGATTCACCTTGGATCTAATTATAGTTATGTTAATCCTAACCTGGTGGATAAGTGTGACTTAAATAAATAAGTACATGCAAAATCTTGATTATTGCAAATAGATACAATTACAAAGAAAATAGTTCATCATTGGATAAGAGATTGTACATTTGAACTGAATAATATGCGTACATCAACGCATCTATGTGCTTCCATTGGGATCGTACAATATCCTATTTTCCATGGATTTTTTGTATCTTCATAGGACTAAGGTGGAATGCTATGATAAGGATATTGAGTGCTTGGATGATAATGGAGACTTGAGAATCTTGCAGGGTAAGAAGAAGGATACACCAGTTAGAATGGTTACAACTATGTAGGCAAAGCGCAGTCACAGGAAAGGGTGTGTATTGTTTGCAGTGCATATTTCCAGCAAAAAAAGGTAAGGAAGTTGAGGTCTTGAATAGGTACCTAGTTTTGCTGTAGTTTCAGGATGTTTTTCCAACAAATATTTCAAATTTTCCACCTCATAGGAAAGTGGAATTTTCTATTGAGTTGGTACCAGGAGCCAAGTGTGTCACCTTGGGGTGTGTTGGCCTGTGACCACACTCAACATGGAGAAGCGATCCCTATAAGGAAATCATAGGGTAGAGGTGTGAATGTTTAAGGGGAAGGCCAACCAATTCAAGCGCAAGTCGGGCGAAAAGCCCTGCAGTCGAAAGAGAAAATTTTTGCAGTCAAGGTATTATGATCCAAAGTTGTGTTAATTTCCGCATCCCACAAACCGTTACATATAATATGTGTAATATCATTTACCGCTCTTAACTCCTTATAGCAATCACACTTCGCTCCCCGCAGATTATATCATTACCCTCCACTTTCCCACAACTAAACTCTCCCGCTTGTGATCGCTGGGCGGTCCCACCTCCATCCTTCCACGTTACCTTCTGCTCACCGCACTCTGCCCATCGAAAAACTTAATGTTTACCTTCCGTTTCTCCCTTATAAAACTTGTGATCTGCGATCTGTGAGTGGCCCACCTCCATGCCATGTCATCCATTCCCCATTCCCCACTCACCACACATCGCTCCCTGCAACGTTTAACTTTTACCTTCTGCTGCTCACATATAAAACCTGCGATTTGCGGGTGGGCCCCACTTCTGCCACGTCACCCATTCCCCACTCACTGCACATCACTCCCTGCAAGATATAAATCCCACTCTTCACCACTTATAATAAATTCTCTCGGCCTGCAATCTGTGATATCGGTTCGGGCCCCACCTTCCTGCCACGTCATCAATAGCTTTTCCATAGCCTTTTTTCCGCTCTTTTTAGTGTTAAGGAGCCCCGCTAACTCCACTATTGCTTTCGCCATCCTCCCCTCATCTCTGCTCCATATACCGCATCCAAGGGTTCACGATCTGTTTTGGGCCCCTTCTCACGTTCCAAAGGATAACACCAAGGGGGGTCCGAAATGGACAGTTTCGGAAACAGCCTTCGGTGCTACGTGTTGGCCCACAGTGATTTCGCACCCCCCCATCCAATACCAAAAACCATCCATGCCCCCATCCGAATCCGGTCTCTAATTTTTTGCAAACTAAATCACATGCATTGGTTTTTGGTGGAACAACACAGTTGTGGTTTATTTAGTTGATCTAGGAAATCTCCGTTAAAGAGTGGGGCACGCACAACACAACTGACCATTTCACTATGGTTAATGTGAATCATGAGAATGAGGGAGTGAAGGAATTTCACCAGAAAATGAAATCAAGTGGTGGAAACCATACTACCCACCTGTTCACATCCACTCCTCATCGTTCCCATGGAAGATTCCAGGATTTGGCCTACACGACCCATAATTTTGTTTCTTTTCAATTTCTGATTATGATGTTTTGCTAGTGAAATCTTGATTAACTTGAATCTATTTTGATTTTATCTTACAAGAGTGATTGTTTGATGCACGCTCTACTAGTTTCTTAGGATATTTTGGTTTTCACATGTGTGGGTTAATCGGGAATGATTATTCGATCGTAAACCCTCGGGGAGAACTCTATATGTAGAGAGATCAGAGATTAAAGAAGGGTTCTAAATTTGGAGAATTTTGCTATAGTTTTGTATGATTGTGCTCCCTATGCTCTAAGATACATATTTGGGAGAGATGTTTTGAAATTAATATGATACAACATTGTTTATTTGAACTCCAGATGGGGCAATGAGTAGTATGTATCTATATTCCCTTTGTTTATCAATGATCTTCTATTTATGTATAATCATCTATTCATATTTTGTTACTATGGATGATTCGTGTAACCTAGCTGTCGGTGGTATGCATTTTTATTCATGAATTCATTTTATGTGTAACACTCATGTGTTAAACTTGCTACACTTCCTTAATTCATGCTCCATGAATCTCTACTATTAGTCATATTTCATTTGCATCCACTTCTTCTGAGTTCACGGGAGACAATTTCTTAAGGATTTTAAGCCCATCTTTTGCGGATTCCTCCTTTTTTCTTCTTCAACACCTCTACATAATTTGAAAGCCTCTACTCATTGTTTCATACTTGGCCCATTTGAAAGCCACTAAGCCATATAGCCTCTTGATCCCTCTCATAGTATAGGGTAATTCACATGAATCAGACTCCAAGGTCTTCTCCATTCCTGAACCACCAAAACCATTATCTCTCTTGATCCATATTCTGTCAGAGGCATCCTTATAATTTTCTACATTTAACCTATGATTTTAAGATGTCCTAGGCACTGGCCTCCTGTAAATCAAGACTGTCTCTAGGAGCTACAACATATTTTTGGTGCCGTTTTCGGGGATACGAATTTGAAAATATTTTCCTTGGGGTGCAGCATTATCTTCACCCTTCAATTAGGTGAGCATGAAGGGTTGAGAGTTGCACATCCCTCACCTTGGCGATTCCACTATTATCAAAGTTCAAATCAAGTGTAATCCTGGCTTACGCAAGGCCTCATACTTGATCAGATACTTCCTAGTAGAGAACCCCTTTTGTGTTTGATCCTGAAAAGATCATATTTAAGAGAATCTGGAAGGAGAAGAAGCCCAACCAGGCTGACCTACCCTCATTTTCTCTAGAAGATTTTCCTTCCTCATCCAGAAAGCTGACATCTATGGCCCTGGATCCACAACCCGTGTACTTGAGTATCCTCTAGAAACCTCTTCTTTAGCCATTTCATCCATAAAATACAAAGTTGAATCTACTGATACTTCTCTACCTCCCTTGCACCCTACTCCAGAGGCTGAAGAAGTAAAATAATTTACAATACTCCAAAGCTCTTTACAGATAAATATCCAAACCTCTACTCAGCATATACCTGTTATACCATAGCCAAATCATCCTCATAACTTTCCCCCACTGCCCCTCATGGCTGTACCTGGTTTCCTCCTCAATAAATATGCTCCATTGGCTCTACCTTAAGTACTGAATGATATGACACAAGATTATCTAAAGCTCCTGCCTCGGTTCACCGAGGAAGATAGTACTTCTGCATAGAGACATATTGTAAAATTCTAGGCCTTTACTAAAAATGTGAATGTAGAGAACTTAGATGTGGTGCTAAGGATTTTTGTCCAATACTTTCATGGAGAGGCTCAAAAGTGGTTCAAGTCTCTAGCTGATAACACAATCACCTCTGGGGAAGAAATGGAGAATTTATTCACACTAAAATGGGGATAAAAGAGGGATCACGGATACATTCTCACAAATTTCAATGCTATTAAAAAGAGACACAATGAGGGCATAACATAATTCATAAAGAGGTTCAATAAGCTTTATAGTAATCTCCCTGCTGAGATAAAACCTCCCCAAGCAGCTCCAAAAGTGGTCTTCGTAGGAGCCTTCGAACCGAAGTTTGGGTTCACCCTAAGAGAAAGAAAATCCACATCTATGGATCAGATCCAGACTGATGCATTGGAGGTAGAATAAAACTTTGATTGTACTGGAAAATTCAAGGGGAAGACGGACCATGAAGCCAGAAGAAAAAAAAGGAGGAGGCTTCTACTTCAAATCACGAGAGGGAATCACAAGAGTATAGAATGGAAGAAATGAATAAGATGATCAAGAACCTCTCAAATAAGCTAGTTAAGCTTGAATTGGATGCCAAGAATCCCCCCCTTCGTTCCAACTAAATGATTCCAAACCATGGGTTTAATCCCCAGTATCAGAAGCCCCCTCTATAACTGTTGTAGCATGAAAGGAAAGAACAACAAGATCATATCCAACCTCCTCTGTATTTTGAGGGGGAAGTGAAGGGACAGGCTGAGGAAGTCATAAACATCCAAGAAGATGAATTCTTCGCCTACTCGGATGATGAGGAATGTGAACTCACCCTGCAAGGGGAGAAATAGGAGGAGGAAGTCCCTTCATAAGACCAAGATATTGACAATTATTGCAGGCAGTTCGTGGATTTCATGCAAGCTCAACTCCATAAGAAGTATGATCTCAGGTCCTCCAGGAAGAGAACCCGAGTGCAGGAACAAAATGAAGAGTCAACATCAAGATGACAGACCCCTCCTAGTTCTG
Source organism: Pinus albicaulis (assembly GCA_034641835.2). Taxonomy (NCBI): domain Eukaryota; kingdom Viridiplantae; phylum Streptophyta; class Pinopsida; order Pinales; family Pinaceae; genus Pinus; species Pinus albicaulis. Next base: position 1,431,802,294 of record CM076570.1, read on the forward strand.
CCAGTAAAGGGAAAAAGCCATTAGAAGAGTCTACCCATCATGAAGCCATTGCATCCAGTTCCATGAAACAAGGCTATGATCCTCCCAAAAATGAGAAGTCCAAAACTATACCTTTGAAATTGCCCGATCCTCCTAAAGATAAGTTCAAAGAAGTTATTACAGAAAAATCTCCCACGACCTTTAACCTCCATAAAGAATTGGAGAAGGTCAAGATCCCAGTTCCCCTGATCGAGCTCCTAAAACAACCTTCATACAAGGCTCAAGTGTCCCAATTCAGGCTGCCCCATGGTGTAACCCATCTGCCTGACAACCTCAATCTCCAAGAAGAATAACCCATGGTAGCTTTTGGACCTCATGTAGAAGAGTTGGACTCAACCACTCCCCCATTCTATGTGACTCTAGTTATACATGACCTATTGTTGCACAATTTCATGCTGGATTCCGGGGCTTCACATAACCTGTTGCCATTTTCTGTCATGGAGAAATTGGGGTTGCAGATTACAAGGCCTTATAAAGACCTCTATTCTTTTGATTCCAAGAGGGTGAAGTGCTTGGCCATGATAAAAGATCTGGTAGTAAACTTAGCCCAGATTCCGGCCAAAAGTGTGGTAGTGGACATTGTTGTAGCTGATATCCCAGCTCTGTTTGGAATGTTGTTGTCCAGGTCCTGGGGTTTCAATATTGGAGGATCAATAAAACTTGACCTCACCTACGCCACTATTCTAGTGTTCAGTGGGGAGGAAAGGAAATTATATCGTGAATCTAGGTTTATGAAGATGGTTACCAAAGCCAACTTCTCGACAAATTCCCCAGTATATGGTAAAGAGGGTGAATTCTCTTGTCTTATGCTTGAAGAGGATGAAAATATCCTGCAAGAAATGAAGGTTTGTCCTCTAACACCTGTTATCACTCAGAAAAAGTGAAAAATCATTTGACATAGTCTTAAGGGTTCATTTGTCAAAGGTATGGTCATAGAGTTCATTTGTCATTAGTTGGTAAAGGAAAAATTTATATTTTTTTCTTATTAGCCTATCCTAAGTTTCAAACCCACCCTCATTCAAGTATTTTCATGCCACATCAGTCATTATTTCCTGACATATTCCATTTCCCAAGCTTATAAATCTGAAAAGGTCATTTTAGCCAAGATTTCCTGTTTTCGTAGTGAATTGCATAGTAAAAACATAGTTTTCATTACGAAACTGCTGATACTTTCGTAGAAAAATTGCCAGGAAATACAGTAAGTACACTATGAAAAGAGGTATTCCTGTCTGCCCTTTCAAATCAGGTGCTAGGTGTCAGTTAATGATTATAACTATTAGGGTGAGTGTCATGCGAGTCAGTTAGGGTTAAATCAAAGTACAATGGTCATGTCTGAGGTCATCACTTCTGTTTTTAGCATGTATGAGTCATGTTGAAGGCTTGAGTTGTCATTGAAACTTTAAAATATTTCCCAATTGAGTCTTTGTTATTCCCCACTTCATCTTTGCATGATATTGAGCTTTGGAGAGTTGTTTCACCAAGCCAAGTTGGTTTCTGGCATTTTCAAGCAATTTCAGGTGTCATTGATCAAGCGAGGTAGAGAAGGTATAAAAGCACAATGGATGCAAAGAGGAAGACCAACAAAGGAGGCCACTGTCTCAGATATGAGCCATCAGACATGAATTTGTTGAATGAAGACCCAACTGCCTTAGAAGTTTTCACAAGAACATGGTGTTTGAAGTTTTTCCAAAGATTGCAAGGATGACATGTGCATGTTTCTAAGGAGTTTTCCATCAGTTTCAATGGGAAAACTTCAAAGGTGGGGATGCTCAACCTCAGTGTAACACGAGAGACTATTGCAGCAGCAACAAGAATTACTAGAGGAGGAGAAAAATGGTTCAAAGGCTTCACGTTCATCATGCAAGAATTTAAGGAATTTATCAAGCCAGAGCATAGTGAGATTGATCTCACAAATGCTATCCAAAGGAGATACATGAAAGACAACTTCTCAAAGCTGTTGCTAATCATTTAGAAATACTTCACTTGTGAAGGGAGGTACCATATGGTTTACTCATACCATTTTAGGCTTCTGCCACATTTTGTTGGTAAGAGGTCTCTTGATTTACCTTTTTACTTATACAGAAGCTTAGCCAAAATGTCAGATAAAGTTCAAGCTAAATCTAAAGGAAATGAAACCTCACTTTTTCATCATGGTTTAATCAATTCGCTAGTTTTAGAAGAGTTAAAAATATTAGGCAGAGACTGGTCATCTTTTCTGTTTGTTAGTGGTTTTGAATTGGATGCCATCACCCCTAAAAGAACTCCTAAACCCATAGGTATACCATCACCTTCAGTGGCAAAGAAAAGTGAGCCTTTAGTGGCAGAGCAAAGTGAACCAGTAATCATGGAAATAGAGCCATTGCATAAAGTTGATGCACCTATTGTTACACCTGCAAAATAAAATCCAACAGTGAGTAAACATGGCAACAATAGGGTTAGAAGAAACCAAACAGTGGCTAAGGGTAACTTAGAAGACATTCTGCATGCTATTGATATTGAGGAAACTCCCATAGTCCAATCTGAAGATATAGATGAGGGAGGAAAGAAGCTCAAGAAAGCCAAATCAGCTAAGAAGTTAGAGTTTGAGGGTGAAGATGCAGGATTCATGTTTCAGGCTAGGAAACCAATGACAAGACATGCTAGAAAGCTCTTGTAAACCAATTTAGAAGCTCAGAATGCCACTGAAACTATCCAACCACCACCAAGCATCATTGACCTTTCCTCACCTGCAAAAGAAGAATCAACCATTAAACAAAGGAAAGGAAAAGAGAAAATTATTGAAAAAACAGAGATTGAGGTCCTTAAGGAGCAGTTGAAGCTGGAAAATGAAGAAATAGTAGTCTTGAGGAAAGAGGCAAGAAAGCACAAGGTTCAAAAGGTGCAATTTGAGAAAATGAAAGAAGTTAGGGAAGAGCAGGTTAATAGTGTGTCAAAGACCTTAGATAACAAACATCAATTGATAAAATGGACTCAGTCATTGAGAGGAGAGGTGAAGCATATCAGAAAAATTAACCTGCACTTGAAATCTAGGAACAAAAAACTGAAGGACCAAGTCATAGACCTCCAAGAGCAGTTAGACTTGATCCATGAGGAGCTGGAGAAGGGCTTAAAGATGACTGTGGTTGAGGAGCCCATAGCTCAACTCATCATTAATGAAGAGGAAACACCTAAAGAGTCTTAAGTTTAGGTTGATTATGTTTTAGAAGGCTTATGGCATGTTGAAGACCAAGTTTGTAGCTGGAGGTCAATTTTTTGGGACAGTGTTAAAATTTGGAAATGTTGCATTTTTTCACAGTTTCATAGCGTTTCCTAGGCTTAAAGCCATAAAAATTCTACAAAAATTTATGTGTTAGCTTATTTGTTTCCAACAACACTTTTTTCAGTTTTCAAGGAGGGATTTTAATGGTGGTGAGGTGTCATGTCATGATGGACACCATGGAACGACAAAGAAGCAGAAATTCTGAGTGCAAAAGCCATTTTTGGGACCCTGTTTTCGTAGCGAGTTGTTTGTGAAGGTTTCTGAGCAGTTTAAAAGTAGTTTTGGACAGGTGGACACATCCAACAGGTCAAGGGACCTTACCACCAAACATTTGTGACTTGAAGACAATGCAATGGAGACAACTCATCAGCTAAAGCTTTCATTGAAGATAATGTCTTGTACTCCTAAAAAATAGGGTTTTTTTCCACATGATTAGGAGGGTTTTTAATATGTCAAGTAGTGATGAGCTATGTCATAGCCTATTCGAACATGTTATGCTTAGTTTTCATTGATATGTAACTATTTTAAAGATAAGGTAGACTGATGTAATAAATAGGAGTTTGAGTCTTATTAGGAAAAGTCTTATTTAGGGTGTAGCTGTCATTTTCTTGTTAAAAGACATGTTTTTCTGTTACATGAGGTGTCATAAGAAGAATTTGATGAATCTATCCAAGAGGAATATCATCCATGCTATAATAATTTCTATTTAAAGCCAAATCATTGAAGTAGTAAGGGGTTGGAGATTTTTTGCATCATACTGCTGCTTTATGTAATTTGACTTATATCAGTACTATAGAGGATTTTTTTTCTTGACAGACCTGAGATTCTCATGGATTTTTTAATGTCTTTTTGATCTATATCTTTATGTGTACCACTTGCATTAGATTTCATCATTATTACTCAGAATTCATATGTTTATGCTCTGACTTCCTTTATTGATGAAATGACTATGTTTCCCTATGTTCTATGTGTGATTTGCCTTTGTTAAAAACTCTTATCTGCCTCAGCTTCCATGTCAAGAAGCCTTGCCACTGAATCTATTGATTTATTGACTCCATAAGCCTAATGGTAGAAAGCCTGCATTCTTTTCAACCTACATACACAAAAATCAAGTTAATTTTCAAATAGAGTTAGCCATCTAGTCCTATCATTATCTAATATCATAAACCCCTTTGAGAGAGCCCTCTCAGACTAAAGAGGTTAAGATTAAGTCAAAATCTGGTTTGAAACAGTTACATAGAGTTTTCTGATCAACATCCAATCAAGTGAAATTTTGTGATAAAAACACCGAAGAATCCTATGAGCAGAGAGGAAAACAAAATTTGGACCTTTCGTTTTGATGGAGCTTATTCACGAGAAGGAAACGAGGCCGGGGTACTCCAGATATCACTAGAAGGATGCTTAATTCCCCCTCTCCTTTAAGCTGGAATTTGAAGCCATAAACAATGTGGCTGAGTATGAAGCCGTACTATTGGGATTGCAGATAGCACATAACATAAACATTCAGAATCTATGGGTGTTTGGATATTCAGAGCTTGTAGTGAGGCAATTCAGGATCCAATGCCAAACTAAACACCCACAGCTCAGATCTTACAGGAATGAGGTATGGGATTTGGTTGAGAAATTCTTTTCTACTCTTAATATTTAGTTCATGCCAAGGGACAAGAACATAATGGTAGACTCACTAGCTATGGCTGCTAGTAATTTCTACCCCTCGCAGAATCCCTTACTCAGATATGAGGTTGAAGTGCGATACCACCCCTCCATTCCGGACAACGTAAAGAATTGGCAAGTCTTTGAGGATGAAGAGCAGGTCAAGCGTTTTATGGAAATGGTGGGTGAGTTCTCAAATTTGGTGATCGACTCAGTCACCGAGGATGATAGTGAAGAGACAAAAACTAGATGGGAAGAGACACTAGCTCGGCATCGTGTTTTACAATTAAAGGGAGATGTCATTCCCAGGGGTCTTATGCCATTCGAGAGACTGTTTGACAAAAATGATATCCTGGTGAACCCCTGCAAACTGACCCTTGACGAGCCTGTCAAATATGTGAATATTGGGACAGAGGAAGATCTGAAGGTGGTGAAGCTATCAAAAGGGGTCCCTGAAGAATACCAAGATCAGTACCTCAGGATGTTTCAATCATACATAGATGTCTTCGCTTGGTCATACCAAGATCTGAAGACTTTCAACATTGACATTATACAACACAAGATACCACTCAAAGAATATGCTAAGCCTCATAAGCAAAATTTGAGACAGATCAATCCTGTTCTTCTCTCAGCTATTGAAAAGGAAATAAAGAAGTTGTTGCAGGCAAAGATCATTGTCCCTCTGAGGTACTCCGAATGGGTGGCGAACTTGGTACCCGTGAGGAAGAAGAATGACGAAATTAGGTTTTGTGTGGATTTCCGCAATCTAAATAGAGCTTCACTTAAAGACAACTATCCCCTCTCAAAGATGCATCAAATCTTGAAAAAGGTGGTGGGATCCTCTCGCATGTCCATGATGGACAGATTCTCAGGATATAATCAGGTGGCGGTGCTCCTGGAAGACCAAAAGAAGACGACGTTCACTATGCCTTGGGGAACCTTCATGTATGCTCGAATGCCTTTCGGCCTAATAAATGCTGACACCACATTCTAGCATGCGATGGAAATCAATTTCGTAGGAGAGCAGGATAATTTTGTGGTAATTTACCTTGACAACATCACCATCTTCTTGAAGAGTGACGCTGAACATATAGAGCATATTCAGCAAACCTTTGACAAATTCCGCAGGTATGGCTTGTCTCTAAACCCCCAAAAATACATGTTTTCCTTGGAAGAAGGAAAGTTACTGGGGCACATAGTGACTAAGGAGGGAGTGAAGATCGATATGAAGTGGGTGGGGTTGATAGACGACATTACCCTACCAAGAAACAAAAAGGAAGTACATTTATTCCTGGGTAGAATAAATTTCCTTAGAAGGTTTATCCCAAACTATGTCGAGATCATTCGAAACATCACTGAAATGTTGAAGAAGAATAGTAAAATGAAATGGACTCTTGAATCTAGGGATTCTTTCATCAGGATCAAGCAGGCCTTTGTGGAAGCTCCAGTGCTGGCAGGTCCAGATTATGGGAAGCCCTTCCTGATTTTTTCTTTCGCCTCTCCTCACACAATAGCTGTAGTGCTGCTATAGAAGAATGGCGAAGGGCATGAACAACCTATTTCATTCTTCAGCTAGGTCCTGCGGGATGCTAAATTGAAATATAATATCCTGGAGAAGCAAGCTTAAGCTCTGGTTAGATCGCTAAAGGCATTCCGGGTGTATGTGTTACAATAAGCCATAACAACTTACGTGCCCACTTTAGCAGTGAAAGACATTCTAGTGCAGGGCGAAAGTGAAGGGAAGAGGGGAAAATGGATAGCTAAGATTCAAAAGTATGAGATGGAGATAAATCCTACCAAACTCATCAAAGGCCAAGGGCTGGAAAAAATTATGTCTGAATCCAATTGTCAAGCTCTGGGGATAAATGTGTCTATGACAGGAGGGGAAGCACAGGACTATACAGGTATGCATCAGGACATAGAATCTTCCACGTAGAAGACACATGTAAAGTACCTACTATCCTTATGGTATAAAGATATAGTGGAGTACCTTTTAACCCTGAGGTTTATCCCTAACTATGATAAGGCCAAGTATTGCACTTTGAGGTTAAGATCTCAAAAGTATACCGTGGCAAATGGGCGATTGTATTGGAAGGACCCGACGGGGATCCTACTATTGTTTTTAACAGAGAAATAATTTGACCAAGTGATGACCGAGTTCCACGAAGGGATATGTGGTGGGCATTATAGCTGGTGATCCACTGCACACAAGATCCTGAGGGCAGGTTTCTTTTGGCCTAAGCTATTTGGTGATGTACATGCTCACATCCGGGCCTGCGAGAAGTGTCAGACGTTCATCGAAAAGAAAAAGTATGCACCTCTCCCATTGATCCCAGTACATGTCAAAGAACCATTTAAACAATGGGGAATTGACTTGATAGGAGAGATTCACCCAGCTTCTAGCAATCAACATCGATGGATCCTCACCGCCACAGATTACTTCACTAAGTGGGTTGAGGTCGTGCTTGCGAGGAATGCCACCGATGGGGTAGTGATTAAGTTCCTGGAGGAGAACATAATAGCCAGGTTTGGATGCCCTGCCAAAATCATCACTGATAATTCCCAGGCTTTCAAATTGACTAATTTCATGAAATTCTGTCAGCACTATAATATCATTCTGGGAGACTCCATTGCATATTACCCACTGGGGAATAGGTTGAAAAAGTCATCTAACAAGACACTGGTCAAGATCCTGAAAAATACCATCAGTGAAAACCAAAAGAACTGGGACTCCCAGGTGAAGTTTTCACTCAGGAAAAATCACATCACCACTAAAATATCCACAGGGAAGTCCCCTTATGAACTGATGTATGGAAGAGCTGCAGTTTTCCCTATTCAACTTGCATTACCCGTGGCCTGATTTTTACAAGAAAGTGAGGAAGAACAAAATTAACTCGTTAGTAGAATGAATCAGTTGGTGGAACTCAATGAAACACAGGAGCAGGTAAACATCAGGTTAATAGTGTACCAAGAAAAGATGAAAGGCTTATTTGATCAAAGACATAAGGACAAGGACATCCAAGTAGGGGATTTGGTGATACGATGGGATGTTAAGCGGTCAGAAAAAGGGAAACATGGGAAGTTATACCTCCTTTGGTTTGGTCCATTCAGGGTGGCAGAGGTCAAAGGCAACAATAATTTTGCGCTAGAGAACTAAGAAGGAGACATACTTGAGGCACCTGTAAATGGGCAGTTCCTTAAGTTCTGTTTTCATCACTGACGTGGGCCAATCCATCCCACTGTATATATCATTCCACTGTCTATACTCCACTTTGTTTCTTCCATAGTTTTCGTCTTTCATTTCATCTTCCATGTCATCTTCCATTTCATCTTCCATTTTGTACCCAATAAAGCATAGGCATTCAGGTCTGCAGGTTCTCAACACACTTAGAACAACACGTTGCCCCCAGATGGAGCCAATGTTGGCTTGTGACCACGCTCAACATGGAGAAGTGATCCCTATAAGGAAATCACAGTGCAAAGGTGTGAATTTTTAAGGGGAAGGCTAAACAATTCAAGCACAGGTCGAGCGGAAATCCCCACAGTCAAAAGAGAAAAGTGTCGCGGTCAAGGTATTATGATCCAAACTTGTGTTAATTTCCGCATCCCACAAACTGTTACATATGCTATATATTACATATAATATGTTTAATATCATTTACCGCTCTTAACTCCTTACCACAATCACATTTCTCTCCCCGCAAATTATAGCATATACCCTCCGCTTTCCCACAACTAAACTCTCTCGCTTGCGATCGGTGGGCAGTCCCACCTCCATCCTTCCACGTCACCTTCCGCTCATCACAAAACTTAACATTTAGCTTCCACTACTCCCATATAAAACTTGCGATCTATGATCTGTGGGCGGCCCCACCTTCGTGCCACGTCATCCATTCCCCGCTCACCGCACATCGCTCCCTATAGCGTTTAAATTTTACCTTTCGCTGCTCACATATAAAACCTGCGATTTGCGATTTGTGGGCGGGCCCCACTTCTGCCACGTCACCCATTCCTCGCTCACCACACATCGCTCCCCGCAAGATATAACTCCCACTCTTCACCACTTATAATAAAAGCTCCTAGCCTACGATTTGCGATATCCATTCAGGCCCTACCTTCCTGCCACGTCATCAATAGATTTTCCATAGCTTTTGTTCCACTCTTTTCAATGTTAAGGAGCCCCGCTAACTCCACTATCACTTCCACCATCCTACCCTCATCTCCGCTCCATATCCTACATTTCACGGTTCACGATCTATTTCAGCCTCCTTCTCACCTTCCAAAGGATAACACTAGGGGGGGGTCCGAAATGGCCGGTTTCAAAAACCGCCTTCAGTGCTACATGTCGACCCACAGTGATTTCACACCCCCCCATCCAATACCACAACCCATCCATGCCCCCATCCAAAATTCGGTCTCAGGTTTTTTGCAAATTAAAGCACAAGACTTCATTTTTGGTGGAACAACACAACTGTAGTTTATTAATTTGATCCAGGAAATCTCCGCTAAAGAGTGGGCCACGTGCAACACAACTTACCATTTCATTACGGTTAATGTGAATCATGAGAACAAGGAGTGAAGGTCTTTCACCAGTAGATGAAATCAAGTGGTGGAAACCAGACTGCCCACCTGTTCATGGGCACTCCTCGCTATTCCCATGGAAGATTCTAGGATTTTGCCTACAGGGCCCATAATTTTGTTTCTTTTTACTTTCTGATTATGATTTTTTCCTGGTGAAATTGATTCTTTTTTGATATTATGTTACAGGAGTGTTTTCTTGATGCATGCTCTGCTAGTTTGTCATGATACTTTGGTTTTCACATGTGTGGGTCGATCAGGATTGATTATTAGATCGTAAACCCTCAGGGAGAACTCTATATGTAGAGAGCTTAGAGATTAAAGAAGGGTTCTAAATTTTAGAGAATTTTGCTGTAGTTCTGTATGATTGTGCTCCCTGTGCTCTGAGATACATATTTGGGAGAGCTGTTTTGAACTTATATGATACAACAATGTTTATTTGGACTCTAGAAGGGGAAATGAGTAATATGTATATGTATTCCCTTTGTTTATCAGTGATCTCCTGTTTATGTATAATAATATTTTCATGTTCTGCTGCTATGGATGATTCGTGTAATGTAGCTGCCGGCGGTATCCATTTTTACTCATGAATTCGTTTTATGTATAATGCTCACATGTTAAACTTGGTACACTTCCTTTATTCGCACTCCACGAATCTCTACTGTTAGTCATATTTCACTTTCATTTGCTTCTTCTGAGTTCACGGGAGACGGATTCTTAAGGATTTTAAGTCTGTCTTTTGTGGATTCCTCCTCTGTTCTTCTTCAACACCTATACATAATTTGAAAGCCTCTACTCATTGTTTCATACTTGGCCCATTTGAAAGCCACTAAGCCATACAACCCCTTGAGCCCTCTCATAGTATAGGCTAATTCACATGAATCAGACTCCAAGGTATTTTCCATTTCCGAACCACCAAAACCATTATCTCTCTTGATCCATATTCTTTCAAAGGCATCCTTATAATTGTCTACATTTAAACTCTGATTTTAAGATGTCCTAGGCACTCGTCTCCTGCAACTCAAGACTATATCTAGGAGCTACAACAGGGTGCACCAATATTGTTTGTGAAGAAGAAGGATGATAATCTTAGGTTGTGTATTGATTACAATAAATTTAACAAGGTGACGGTTAAGAACAAGTATATGTTCACGAGGATTGATGATTTGTTTGACCAGTTGAAGGGAGTAGCATTGTTCTCGAAGATTGATCTGAGATTAGGATACCATTAGGTACGCATCCAAGAAGAGGATATTTACAAGAATGATTTCCAAACCAGGTATTAACATTATGAGATTGATGTAGTTCCATTTGGTTTGAATAATGCTCCAACTACTTTTATTTGCTTGATGAATAGTGTATTGCATCCTTATTTGGACAAGTTTTTTATTGTATTCATTGATGATATATTATAAGAATGAGGAGGAACATGCCAAAAACTTAGCAACAATATTGAGATAGCTAAGAGAGCATAAATTGTATTTTGTAATATCCCGAAATGGAATAATGCATTGATACAAAAACACAATATTTGAAACACAGATAAAAGTATGATCAACATAGATATACACATAACAGATGAGACATTTTATTCATACGAGATGATTTAGTTACAACATTGTAAAAAATAGAGGTACTCTAGCCAAAGTGATGGCCTAGAATGACCCTGAAAGCATGCCACAACAAGCACTATGTAATTGGAGAGCTGCAAGAAGCAATACTGCATTGTCCCTTCAGCAGATGACAAGCATGTGACTTCTGGATGAAAGGGAAATGCATATATGTGGAGCTTTGGAGCTCTGATGATGCCAAGATTTGAGATTTGGGCTCTATGATGGACACCCAAGATAACCCAGAAAGGAAATTCCAGATCTACGAGATTGGAAATTCATTCTCCTAGGGTTTGATCCCTTAACTGCTGGGTTATGCAGATTTGAAGATAGATATCATCCAAAGATGGTTGAAATATGTACTATACACAGATATAAGCTTAACGGGCTGATCCATTCTTCAGATCTCTAAGCTAGAAGCTTGAGATCTTGTCCCTTCTTCCTCCTCCTCAAAATGCAACAACTAAATATGCAGCTGCTGGAAAAACTACGCTATACAAGAGGGAGAGACTCAATGCCTACTAAAAAATGCTGCAAATAAGCTCCAGGATGATGGAAACAATGATGGAAAGGTGAGGGGATGATCCCTCACAGGATTCCTAGCTGAAGTGCTAGAAAATTCCTTCCTCCTCTAGTTCTATAATGATGGACTGCACAATCCTTGATGGGATTGTTGTTGATAGGAGGTGAATAATATTTGGCCTAATTCCAGATCTGAAATGATGCTCTGAGAATGATGATCTCGAAGTACAAGGTGATAGGAAAAATCATTCACTGGTTCCTCAACTGAAATACTGAAGACAACCTCCTCCTCTCAAACCCTTCTTCAGTAATGCGTAATTTCTGAAGGTATGTGTTTTGCATAGAGTAGGACCACTATGGCACCAATGCCTGATGATGAATAGCAGCTCAGAATACATTCCCCGAGTAGGCACTTGAAGTCCCCACGGGTAAGGGTGGGATTCCTACTCGAGAACACCCTGTGCTAAACAACACTGCAGACTTAGTTAAATAACATAAGAGTGCATGGAATGTCCAATGAAAATTCTAGATATAAATAGATCTCAAATCAATAATACTAAGATTGCCTTCCATTCTATCTTCATCTTCCTTATATACAAAGTGAGCCTTCCCAATCCCTAGCCCACCTCTAAACCGTGCTGTTCATGTGGACATAAGTCTCCATGATTGACTGCACTGTATCTCCAAGTCCTCCATCATGTCTACATGCAATTTTCACCCTCTCCATCATGTGTGCATTGAATGCACTACTTCCTCCATCATTTCATCATGAATGCTCTATGATATTACATTAGATTCCTTCCATAATCTCAGTTGACTGCTTCAACCTCCATGATCTATCTCATTAATGAGACATGACCTCCACTCCTTTCACATTAGTAGCTTCTCCACTACTCCATTATGTAGATCTATGTCTAATCAATCCACATTCACACATCAAAAATTGTATCTTATTCATATTTGAGTATTATGGGTCCCTCCACCCTTTTATTTACTTAATTAAGTAATTCTATTAAGAACTATAATATTCCAAATAACATGTGAAAATTTTGGAATATTACAGTCCTCCCCGGAAAAATGTTGCTTTTCCTCAAGCAACTACAAAAGTAGATGCAAAGCCATCTATCCCCCTCCAAATGGCATCCACATAAGGAAGGCCTCCTCCATCTTCTGCAATGTGTTATGCATGTTTGGTTCCAAATTTGTCTCTCAAGAATGCATAGAATGATCTCCAACTGTGTAGTTAGATGTCCTTCATTCTCCAAGAAGTACCAAGTGACAACCATAAGCTACCCAACATCATCATAAATACATGAGATACATAAAATAAAGTGGTTCTTCCCATAAAGGAAAATCCCCATCTCAAAAAACACATCTTCATCCCATGCTTTATGAAGTATATTGAGCATTGACATTCCCTCATCCTTATCCTTGTTGGCCTTCTTGGATCCAAGCACCATTCCAACATTGTGCAAAAGAAGAAATAGAGACATATGGGTAGAAAAATATGTCAAACCATATTCTCCCAATAGTAACCACCGGAGTAAGGCCTCTTGTTGCCATTCCTGAACCACCAAAACCATTATCTCTCTTGATCCATATTCTATGAGAGGCATCCTTATAATTGTCTACATTTAACCTTTGATTTTAATATGTCCTAGGCACTGGTCTCCTACAACTCAAGACTATCTTTAGGAGCTATAACAGGGTGCACCAGCATTGTTTGTGAAGAAGAAGGATGGTAATCTCAGGTTGTGTATTGATTACAATAAGTTTAACAAGGTGACAATTAAGAGCAAGTATATGTTCCCGAGGATTGATGATTTGTTTGACGAGTTGAAGGGAGTAGCAGTGTTCTCAAAGATTGATCTGAGATCAAGATACCATTAGGTACGCATCAAAGAAGAGGGTATTTACAAGGATGATTTCCAAACCAGGTATTGACATTATGATATTGTTGTAGTTCCGTTTGGTTTGAATAATGCTCCAACTAATTTTATGTTCTTGATAAATAGTGTATTGCGTCCTTATCTGGACAAGTTTTTTATTGTATTCATTGATGATATATTATAAGAATGAAAAAGAAAATGCCAAAAAATTAGCAACAATATTGAGATAGCTAAGAGAGCATAAATTGTATTCTGTAATATCCCAAAATGGAATAATGCATTGATACACAAACACAATATTTAAAACACAGAAAATGTACATGTAAAAGTATGATCAACACATACATACACATAATAGATGATCCATTTTATTCATAGGATAAGATTCAGTTACAACAGTGTACAAAATAGAGGTAATATATCCAAAGAGATGGCCTAGAATGACCCTGAAAGCATGCCACAACAAGCATTGCATAACTGGAGAGCTGTAGGAAGAAATACTACACTGTCCCTTCAACAGATGACAAGCATGTGACTACTGGCTGAAAGGTAAATGCAAATATTTGGAGACTTTGAGCTATAATGATGCTAAGATTCGAGATCTGGGCACTATGACAGACACCCAAGATAGCCCAGAAAGGAAATTACAGATCTATGAGATTGGAAATTCACTCTCCTAGGGTTTGATCCCTTGACTGCTGGGTTATGCAGATCTAAAGCTATATCTGATCCAAATATGGCTGAAATATGTACTATACACAGATCTAAGCTTGAAGGGCTGATCCCTTCTTCAGATCTCCAAGCTAGAAGCTTGAGATCTTGTCTCTTCTTCCTCCTCCTCAAAATGCAGCAACTGAATATGCAACTGCTGGGAAAAATACACTGTACAAGAGGGACAGATTCAATTCCCGCTGCAATATGCTACAAATAAGCTCCATTTTGATGGAAACAATGATGTCAAGGTGAGGGGATGATCCCTCACATGATTCCCAGCTGAAGTGCTAGAAAATTCCTTCCTCCCTCTAGATCTACAGGGATGGACTGCACAATTCTTGATGGGACTGATGCTGATAGGAGGTGAATAATATTTTACATGATTCCAGATTTGAAATGATGCTCTGGGAATGCTGATCTTGAAGTACAAGGTGGTAGGAAAAATCCTTCACCGCTTCCTCAGCTGAAATACTGAAGACAACCTCCTCCTCTCAAACCCTTCTTCAGAAATGCATAATTTCTGAAGGTATGTGTTCTGCAGAGAGTAGGAATGCTATGGAACCAATGCCTAATGATGAATAGAAAAACATAATACCTTCCCAGAGTAGGCACTCAAAGTCCCCCGTGGGTAAGGGTGGGATTCCCGCTTGGGAAAACCTTGTGCTAAACAACACTGCAGACTTAACTAAACAACATAAGAGTGCATGGAATGTCAAATGAAAATTCCAGATCTAAATAGATCTAAAATAAATAATACCAAGACTGACTTCCATTCTTCCGTCATCTTCCTTATATACGAAGTGGGCCTTCCCAAACCCTATCCCACCTCTTAACTGCACTGTTCATGTGGACATAAGTCTCCATGATTGACTATGCCGTCTCTCCAAGTCCTCCATCATGTCTACATGTAATGTCCACCCTCTCCATCATGTGTGCATTAAATGCACTACTTCTTCCATCATTTCATCATGAATGCTCTATGATCTTACATTAGATTCCTTCCATGATCTCAATTGACTGTTTCAACCTCCATGATCTATCTCATTAATGAGACATGACCTCCACTCCTTTCACATTAGTAGTTGCTCCACTACTCCATTATGTCGATCTATGTCTAATTAATTTACATTCACACATCAAAAAGTGGATCTTATTCATGTTTGAGGATTATGGGTCCCTCCACTATTTTATTTACTTAATTAATTAAGTTGATTAAGAACTCTAATATTCCAAATAACATGTGAATTTTTTTGAATATTACAGTCCTCCGCGGAAAACAATTTCTTGTCCTCAAGCAACTGCAAAAGTAGATGAAAATCCATCTATCCCCCTCCAAATTTCATCCACATAAGGAAGGCCTCCATCTGCTGCAATGTGTTATGCATGTTTGGTTCCAAAGTTGTTTGATCTCCAACTGTGTAGCTAGATGCCCTTCATTCTCCAAGAAGTACTAGGTGACAACCATAAGCTGCCCAACATCATCATCAATACATGAGATACATAAAAGAAAGTGGTTCTTCCCACAAAGGAAAAGCTCCATCTCACAAAATATCTGTTCATCCCATGCTTTATGAAATATATTGATCATTGACATGCCCTCATCCTTAGCCCTGTTGGCCTTGTTGGATCCAAGCACCATTCCAAAATTGTGCAAAATAAGAAATAGAGACATATGGGTAGACATATATTCTCCCAATAGTAACCACCAGAGTAAGGCTTCTTGCTTCCATCCTCCATATTCATTACGCAAGATGGTCAAGCCAAACTCTCCCAAAAGCAACCAAATCAACAAGAGATCTTGTTGCCTCTTCACCTTCTCATGTGCATCATGGAGTAAAAACATACTGATAGACATGTGGAATGTCACATCAACCCAATACAAGAAAACACCATCATTACACATCATGAGAGTACCATGCCAAGTTCTGCAAAATACAAAACACATAGACATAGGATATGCCATGTGATGGCCAAACTCTCTCAGCAACAACCAAAGTAACCATGCCTTTTTCTTTTGCATTCTTCCTATGATGTGCAAGCATGAATCAGAAAAATATGATCCATTGGGTGGTAACCATACTCACCCAAGAGTAGCTAGCATAGCCATGCCTCCTTCTTCATTACATGAGTGTTATTTAAGGCAGGGATCAAATAAATAGGGGCTTTTGGGTAGTAACCATACTCACCCAAGAACAACCAGTATAACCAAGCTTCTTTCTGGCCCATGTCATATATCTTCAAGTGGTCATGCAACCCCTTGCTTATCATCCTCACCCACTCATCCCAATGTGGATGATGAATGATGTTTTGCATAAACATGGTATCCTACCATTGTAGAATACCATCCTCCTCAAACTGATGAATAACTTTTCACTCCATGATATGTTGAAGTGCACCTCCAATGAGACCTCTCCATAAGATCTTCTTCTCATCAATGGCCCTCCAAAACCAATAATTTTCTGGATCTGCTGCAGGTAGAAGTTTCTCTTTGAGCTGTGAGATTCTCATTGAGGCTTCATGAGTGAAGTTTCCATTGGATTGCTCCCATAAGGAATGGGTCCTCTTCTTCTCACTGCTACTCATGGACATCACTGCTAATCTCCATAATGATGTATCTGCTGTCTCAAAGCAAGGCACAATGCTGAAATCATAGCCAACCATTGTACATAGGATCATGCTCATCCCATCTTCTGAAACCCCACATTTCAACTCAAAGGGTTGAATGTATTTCATCAATGACAAACTAGGATGTTCTTCATCTCTTCCTTGATCAGATCAAGGGTCCTCTACACAGTGATATGTTGTTTCTCCCAATCAAAATGTTGTTCTAACCCTTGGTCATGTAATAGCCCTGATGGCATGTCCCCATAAGTTTCAATAAGAGGTATTGAAACAATATGAGATGAAAGTGTTTGCATACATTGGATCAACTGATATGTGGTAACCTCTTGCAAGACCACAAGATTTCCTCCAACCGGAACAGTAGTCCCTCCAACTGCTGGTAAGAGTGATGGCTGCTCTCCTACAAATGTACCAATGCTGGTATCTGTCTCCTCATCATCATGCATCTCATGAATCATGCATGGGGCTCCAAATGTCAAGAACTCAAGACCATATTTCAAATATGCAAGTGATCCTCCTCTTGATGTAAGCACATCTACAGCTGGTAGTGGTAGAGGCTCCTCCTCCTGAGTGATAATGAGAACATCTTCTTTTAGATCTTCATGTACTGTATCCTTGATGATGGGAGATGTTACTATGTGAGATGTCTCTGGTTTATTCCTACCATACCTCTTCTTCAGTCTTAGAACAAAATCTGCATAATCAGACACTTTCATATGGGACAAGTGACTGAACCACCAATCTCTTGCTTCACCTTCTAGGTGCAGTGCTGCAAACTCCATAGCCTCTCTTTCTGATATAGGATATTTCAGAAATAAGGTATCCAATTATTCCCTCCAATCCCTCAATGTGCTTATGTAAGATCCATCAAATGTAGGCAAGAAGAATCTATGCCTCTTTCTTCTATTGCTACTTCTGGATCTCCTCTCTTATTTGAGTTGCAAAAACTGTTGGAGAGAGAGATTCTCCTTCAATTATCTTGGCCATGAATTGTACTCGGACAAATATTTACTTAGGGTCTTATGCCCCAAGCCTTCATCATATTCATACCAGTCCTCTTTCTCATCAAAGAAAGTGGATCTAGTGGAATAATGTGAAGCTCTTTCCTTCTCTGGTCTTCTTTGCTGCTGATAAGAAATACTGGGACCTTCTTCTTTTTGAAACCTTTTTGGGGTTTCTCTTTGCCTTTCTCTTCTTGTTTCATTGATCTATTTGGAGAGATCCTTCATACATATAAATAAATATGAGTCAAAACTTAATCCCTCCATTGTAGTAGATATCAATAATGTCCACAAGCTGAGCCAAAGATCATGCTCTGATACCACTGTAATATCCCAAAATGGAATAATGCATTGATAGACAAACACAATATTTGAAACAAAAAAAATGTACATGTAAAAGTATTATAAAAATAGATATACACAGAATATATAAGCCATTTCATTCATAGGAGATGATTTAGTTACAACAATGTACAAAATAGAGGTACTCTAGCTAAACAGATGGCCTAGAATGACCCTGAAAGCATGCCACAACAAGCATTGTGTAACTGGAGAGCTGCAGGAAGAAATAATGTGTTGTCCCTTCAACAGATGATAAGCACGTGAATGCTCAATGAAAGGGAAATGCATATCTATGGAGCTTTAGAGCTCTGATGATGCCAAGATTCGAGATCTGGGCACTATGATGGACACCCAGGATAACCCAGAAAGGAAATTCCAGATCTATGAGATTGGAAATTCACTCTCCTAGGGTTTGATCCCTTGACTGCTGGGTTATGCAGATCTAAAGCCAGATCTGATCCAAAGATGGCTGAAATATGTACTATACACAGATATAAGCTTGAAGGGCTAATCCCTTCTTCAGATCTCCAAGCTAGAAGCTTGAGATCTTATCTCTTCTTCCTCCTCCTCAAAATGCAGCAACTGAATATGTAGCTGCTGGAAAAACTGCACTGCACAAGAAGGAGAGACTGAATTCCTGCTAAAATATGCTACAAATAAGCTCCAATCTGATGGAAACAGTGATGGCAAGGTGAGGGGATGATCCCTCACAGGATTCCTAGCTGAAGTGCTAGAAGCTTCCTTCCTCCTCTAGATCTACAATGATGGACTGCACAATATTTGGTGGGACTGCTGCTGATAGGAGGTGAATAATATTTGGCCCGATGCCAGATCTGAAATGATGCTCCAGTAATTCTGATCTTGAAGTACAAGGTGATAGGAAAAATCCTTCACCGGTTCCCCAGCTGAAATACTGAAGACAACCTCCTCCTCTCAAACCCTTCTTCAGAAATGCGTAATTTCTAAAGGTATGTGTTCTGCAGAGAGTAGGAACACTATGACACCAATTCCTGATGATGAATAGTATCTTAGAATACCTTCCTAGGTAGGCACTCGAAGTCTCCCATGGGTAAGGGTGGGATTCCCACTCAGGAACACCCTGTCCTAAACAACGCTGCAGACTTAGCTGAACATAATAAGAGTGCATGGAATGCCGAATGACAATTCCATATCTAAATAGATCTCAAATCAATAATACCATGTAATATTCCCAAATGGGGAAGAAACAATATATGAACGCAATAGTGGAAATAATAGTATATCAATCAACACACCATGATATGAGACAAATGTACAACCATATTATTAAACATATCAACAAATAATAGGCACAATATCTTGAGGATCTAATCACTCAAGCAATAGAAAACAAACCTCCTCTAAGAAAATATGTCAATGCATGTAAAAACACTGCCATACAAGTGCCATGAACCATGACAACACAGTTTTAGGGCATAAACTGCTGCATAAAGATACATCAATGTAGATCTGTTGTTGTATAACTCAAACAATGCTAGGAGTGAAGATCTAGCCTCCTAAACACCTTTCCAGGAGAACTCGAGAAGGATTTCCGGAAATACGCAAAGGATGAATGGTGGATCTAAAGCCTTAGGGCTGAAGATTCACTGCAACTGAAGCACATAAAAGGAGGTGGCTGAATCTGATGTATATCTGAAAGAACTCCTCCAAAAAAACTCTCTCAATGAAGGGATGATCCCTTCAACAGAAAGCAAACCACTGCTGTTGAGGAAACTACTGCTGTTGGAAACTATTACTTCTGAGGCAAAGAACCATATGCGGAAGGCTGTTGGTGTGCTCAGAATGATCTGGGATTTTAACGATGGATTCTACTCAAAAAACCCAGAAAACCCAGAAATGGTCTAGCCATATTTTAATTTTGGATTTTCGGCCATTTTTGGGTCGCCCACTGCAACAACTCACTAAAATAATGCAATTCCCAGCTGAAACTGCACTATAAATGATGGGGATAGGTTAGACTGATGCCAAATATCTGAAATATTCCCAGGAACCCTCCTTTTTGATATCCCAAGAGAAGAAATCCTTCCTCCTATGGAAAAGTAGCTCAGAAAGTGGGTTTCTCAACCCTCCACTGCAACACCCTGCAACACAACACAAATTTGAACAGAAAATGCACTGTAGCTGAAGAATGAAGCTTGGCCAAAATGCCAGAATGTAGAAATGATAGTACAAGAATCCTCCAAGAGCTCCTCAATGGAAGAGGTGGGATTCTTGATCAGGAACACCTGGTGCTAAACAACACAATGATCTCAACTAAACAACTGAAGAATGCAAATAGTCATGCAGACCAAAAAATCAATAATCCATAACATAAGCTCCTATGGATGCCATCCTCTTCCTTATAAACAATGTGAGCCTTCTCACCCTGGGTCCTACTCATTAGGGTTTCCACCATCATGCAATCAATCTCCCTCCAAAACTGCGTTGTTGACTTGGTCAAACTTGACCTTGTCCACATGCATTAGCCCCTATTCACACATGAGGGTGCTTTATCCATCTATGAAGATGATCCCTTTTCAAATTTAAGAGGGATTTTATTCCTACAAAAGAGGTTTATGGGTCTCCCTACCCATTTATTCATATAACTAAATGATAAGAGAAAAATTAATATTCCAATTAGCTACATGGTAATTTAGGAATATTACAGTCCTCCCGTCCACAAATGTTGTTTGTCCTCAAGCAACTGCAAGGATAGAACTGAAGAGCCTCCTCTCCTCCTCCTGTAGCATCCTCATATGATAATCTCCTCCAAGGAACAATATGCGGTCTCATCAATAAATCTCAAAATTGCTCCTCCCAAGTATGCATGTTAGCTTTTGGTGACAATCCCAAATAGCTATGATCATGAAAAAGTGAAATACCCATGGAGGCAACAATATGCTGTCTAGAGGCCTTCTTGAGGCATGGAATCTAAAATATATTGGGAACCATCATTCCCATGTGAAGCTCCCATCCCGAGGCTATTATCCATACAAAATGAGTCACCCTCCAAAATGGTAACTCATAGAAATACTCCTCCACCTTTGGCTCCTGCAATGTAGGTGGATTGCATAATTGAACATGGTAGACCAAATGACCTACCCCGCACTGTCTCTCTCTCCACTTATGGAAAGTGTAGAGTTGCTGATGATATTGGGCTGCAATAATGTTTCCCTCAAGATACAAAAGGGAAAATGGATCTCCAAAGACCCCTCCTCTAGTTTCATGAGCCCAATCCATCCGATACAAAGTGAATGGTACATCATCACCATGTGGTATCCAAATCAGAAAAACGTTGAAGGTTATGTGGAAATTTGGATGGTACCAATGGTTTCTCCAGTGGATACAACGCAGTTTTACAAACTTTTGTATTAGAACATCATGTGGCAAGTTGTCTCCCAACAAGTTGCTAGTTGTGCATGTTTGCTCATCTACTAGGAGGTAGTGGGCATTATAAATCAGCTACAAAAATAAAACCACATTTTCCCAAAGTCATGCAAAGAAGGGCTATCTCCATCATACATGTTGGTCCTAGAATGACCATGAAACCCAAAGATAATATTACTCCCTTGTGGAACAATGCATTGTACATAGATGGTGAGAAGATGAAAATACTTTATGAAATGATCAATAAGTACAGAAATAAATTTCTTACCATAAATTGTGAGTAGGCTGAAAGTGAGGTCCATAGATGAGCCCTCCCATGAGAATATCCTCATAAAGGTCTACAAAATGAAGGGATGCACACTCCCCTTGGAACACTCCATCAATAGATGCATACTCCCAAGTGACAACGCTGTTGGCCTTAGTGATAAGGCTCTTGCCACTCCATGACCCCATTATTTGACATGCCATGTGCCAAAGTCATCCACCATCTTGTCGTTATGTGTGGGAGTCTCCTTCCTATGTGGAAGTACCTCCTGATCCTCCAATGCTGAAGGGTAGCCTCTTTGAACTTTGATTGTGCCATCCCTTTCTCCTGAAATATCATGCCAAGTATGGGAAAAATTTCTGCCCAGACTCTCCCAAGAGTAGCCAAAGCAACAATAGCTCTTGCTGCCCCTTCACACCTCCATCATACAAATCATGAGGTGAAAATATGATGATTTACATGAAGAATGTCATATCAAAACAATGCACCCAAACTCCTTGCTGCCATATGATGTAAGTGCCCTGCCAAGTTCCCTCCACCAACATACCCTTTGAAGAAGGATATGTCACATGATGGCCAAAATATTTCAAGAGTAGCCAACGCAGCCATGCCTCCTGCTGCCCTGTGTCATAGATATGTAGGTGACTCACCACCCTCTTGCTTACCATCCACATCCTCTCATCCAACTGTGGGTGTCTCCTATCATGCTCCATCTTGGTATTCCTCCAATGGAGAATACCATCCTCCTATATCAGATTTCTACTCTTGCATTTCATGGGATGTTGAAATGCAACCTCTTGGAGATCTCCCAATGAAGACTTCTCACCAATGACCATATTGAATCCACAAGGATCCAAATATGCTGAAGGTAAAACCTCCTAATAGGGATGTACAATGCTCATCTTATCCTCCAAAAATTCACACCCAAACTTGCGGAGTTGTGTGCATCTCAATAATGAATAGTTAGGAGGATTGTATATCCCTTCCTTGAACAACCCGAGGCTGCACAGCGTAGTGAAAGTTTTCTGCTCCAAATC
Organism: Pinus albicaulis; assembly: GCA_034641835.2. Classification (NCBI taxonomy): domain Eukaryota; kingdom Viridiplantae; phylum Streptophyta; class Pinopsida; order Pinales; family Pinaceae; genus Pinus; species Pinus albicaulis. Next base: position 1,431,825,230 of record CM076570.1, read on the forward strand.
AGAAATATATTTTGAACCTTGGTAATGCAATGGAATTTTTCCACCACCCTCCATAAAATGTGCTGAAATAATAGAAATTGGAAACTTATGCATAGCTTGGTGTAGCTTGGGAACATCTTGTATGGCTACAAGGGTTCCTTCCTCCAATGTGATGGCTCCCCCAACTACTGAAGATGATGGCTGCTCTTCCATAGTTTTATTAGCGCTGGTACAAGTCTCCTCAAATGGTGGTGAAGGATTCTCCTCCTCTAATTTCTTCTTGTAAAATTTTTTGATCAACCTTTGAGTAAAATATGCAAATGTGCTCACTCTTGCATGACTTAAATGGCTGAACCACCAAATGTTTGCTTCACCCTCAAGGTGCAGCGCTGCAATCTCAACAACCTCTCTTTCTACCACTGGATGTAGTAGGAAGAATGCATCTAGCTTCATTACCCAATACCTTGCTGTACTTGTGGATATCCCATCAAAAGTAGACAATAGAAATCTATTTCCCCTCATTTTCCTTTTGCTGCGAGGCCTCCTTTCTTCTCCAAGTTGAATAAACTGTGGAAGAGTTAGAGTCTCCTTGAAAGCTATAGGTCGAGACTTATATTCTGTCAGGTATCCGCTTAGGATCTCATGTTCCAAGTGCCCTCCCTCTCCATGCTTCTTGTCTTCTTCCTCAAAAGGAAAGGGCATAGTGTATTTCTTTGAAGTCCTTTGCAACACTAGTTCTTTCTTCTAAGAATAGGAAGTACATGGACTTCCCTCTTCTTGAAACCCTCTAGTAGTCTCATTGTATCTTTCCTCCTGCATATGATTAACATTCTTAGAGAGGTTCTTCATGGATCTGAAAAGTGATGAGACAAAGCTCATTCTCTCCATCATTCTAATATCTTTTTATAGCATATTGGCTGAAACTCATAGGCTGAGCCAAGATTATGCTCTGATACCATAGTAATATTCCCAAATGGGGAAGCAACAATATATGAACACAATAGTGGAAAGAACAATGAATTAATCAACACACCATGATATGAGACAAATGTACAGCCATCTTATTAAACATATCAACAAATAATAGGCACAATATCTTGAGGATCTAATCACTAAAGCAATAGAAAACAGACCTCCTCTAAGCAAATATGTCAATGCATGTAAAAACATTGCCATACAAGTGCCATGAACCATGACAACGCAATTTTAGGGCATAAATATACATCAATGTAGATCTACCATTGTATAGCTCAAATAATGCTAGGAGTGAAGATCTAGCCTCCTAAACACCTTTCCAGGAGAACCCAGGAAGGATTTCCGGAAATACACAAAGTATGAATGGTGGATCTAGGGCCTTAGGGTTGAAGATTCACTACAACTCAAGCACATAGAAGGAGGTGGCTGAATATGATGTAGATCTGAAAGAACTCCTCCAAAAAGACTCTCTCAATGAAGGGATGATCCCTTCAACAGAAAGCAAACCACTGTTGTTGAGGAAACTGCTGCTGTTGGAAACTACTACTTCTGAGGCCAGGAACCATGTGCGGAAGGCTTTTAGAATGCTCTGAATAATATGGGATTTTAACCACGGATTCTACTAAAAACACCCATAAAAACCCAGAAATGGTTTAGCCAGATTTTAACTTTGGATTTTCGGCCATTTTTGGGTTGCCCACTGCAACAACTCACTAAAATAACGCAATTCCCAGCTGAAACTATGCTGTAAATGATGGGGATAGGTTATCCTGATGCCAAAGATCTGAAATATTCTTAGGAACCCTCCTTGCTGATATCCCAAGAGAAGGAATCCTTCCTCCTATGGAAAACTAGCTTAGAAAGTGGGTTTCTCAACCCTCCACTGCAACACCCTGCAACACAACACAAATCTGAATAGAAATTGCATTGTAGATGAATACTGAAACTTGGATAGAATGCAAAAAATGTGGAAATGATAGTAAAAGACTCCTCCAAGAGCTCCTCAATGGAAGAGGTGGGATTCTCGATCAAGAACACCCGGTGCTAAACATCACATCAATCTCAACTAAACAGCTAAAGAATGCAAATAGTCATGCAGACCACAAAATCAATAATATAGAACATAAGCTCCTATGGATTCCATCCTATTCCTTATAAATAATGTGAGCCTTCTCACCATGGGTCCCACTCATTAGGGTTTCCACCATCATGCAATCAATCTCCCTCCAAAACTGCGCTGTTGACTTGGTCAAACTTGACCTTGTCCACATGCATTAGCCCCTGTTCACACATAAGGGTGCTTTATCCAGCTATGAAAATGATCCATTTTCACATTTAAGAGGGATTTTATTCCTACAAAAGAGGTTTATGGGTCTCCCTACCCATTTATTCATCTAACTAAATGATAAGAGAAAAATTAATATTCCAATTAGCTGCATGCCAATTTAGGAATATTACATACCAAGACTGCCTTCTATTCAGCCTTCATCTTCCTTATATACAAAGTGGGCCTTCCCAAGGTCTGGCCCACCTCTAAACTTTTGTTCATGTGGACATAAGTCTCCATGATTGACTGCGCTGTCTCTCGAAGTCCTCCATCATGTCTACATGCAATGTTCACCCTCTCCATGATGTGTGCATTAAATGCACTACTTCCTCTATTATTTCATCATTAATGCTCTATGATCTTACATTAGATTCCTTCCATGATCTCAGTTGACTACTTCAACCTCCATGATCTATCTCATTAATGAAACATGACCTCCACTCCTTTCACATTAGTAGCTGCTCCACTACTCCATTGTGTAGATATATGTCTAATTAATCCACATTCACACATCAAAAAGTGGATCTTATTCATCTTTGAGGATTATGGGTCCCTCCACCCTTTTATTTACTTAATTAATTAAGTTTATTAAGAAATCTAATATTCCAAATAACATGTGAAGATTTTGGAATATTACCTATTCCAAGCTTAGTAAGTGAAGTTTCTTTCAGACAAAGGTACATTACTTGGGGCATGTGGTTTCCAAGGAAGGCATATCCATGGATCTAGAAAATATAAGAGCTATCATGGAATGAGAAACTCCTAGGAATGTGGATGAGGTCAGATCATTCATGGGACTAGTAGGCTATTATTGGAGTGTGGTACTGTATTCGACGCATGGGCGAACGAGATACACTTTTATTAGTAGGGAGGATGCTTATGTACATACAAGTCACAGGTCAAAGTGGTTTTTCAAAAATTAGTGGAACAAGTTCAACATGCAATAAGCTAAGTTAAATGGAAACATAACATGCTACATAAACAATGAAACAAAAACAAAACAACATGCATAAGAAACACGCTCAATAGAGAAAACACATTAATAACTCAACAATGGAGAGCTTTCTCCCTTTATTAGGTGCTGGTAGTAGTAGAAGGTAAAATTCCAAATCTCTTGTAGTGGATCCTTCGTGCTACAAAGCTCCAATATCCAATACAAGGGGGTCTCTTCCCCTCAAGTTTTCAGCAAGCCTCTCTTCCCTCTCAAAGGATGGTAGATTTTCAAACACGTGGTGAACTATTCTCTCTTGGACTGAGATGTTGGATGGAAAAAAAATGAATCCTTCCAATCCTCTTGCTACTGGAAAACACAAGCTATTTTGCTAAGGAGAAATTTGGCCAACATAACAATGTGTTTCCCATTTCTCTTCCCATGGCTAGATTTTGTAGACCATTTTCAAATTTTCCCTCCCTCTCTTGGTCCAAGATGGATGGTGGCACAAGAGTGGGGGTATGATTCCTTTGTGTGCTGCACTAAAGCCTCAAGGTGGCTCAAAGGTGATTGTACTTGGTTAGGTTGAGTGAGAATATTTTTTTCCAAGTGTGCCAAGTGGTCCCGGACGGTGACATTCCACATCCCCAGGAATGCACAACTATCGAAGAGATAGCCGCGCACTGAGCAAATATCGAAGGAAAAGCTATAATGCACACTTAGAGCCAGTGCTTCCTGTGCACTGTCCAATTTTTTTTCCTTCTAACCTTAGGAAAATTAAAAAATTTAGCTCCTCTAATGTATTTCTTCCCTATAAATCTTTATCTGTACCTTCTGCTTGACATTTTCTAATGTCTTTTTCCTGTACAATTTTCCAATGTTAACAGTTTACCCCTAATGTATGAGGTTTAGGAAGAAATGTATAGCCAAAATACATTATAGTTTCTTTTTCTATGTAGTCCTTTTGAGAGAGAGAGTAACTTGCTTTAGAAATGAGGTTAGGGACCCCTTTCCATGACTAAAAAAAACATAGGCAGACATGTACCATGCTCGTGATTTTTTGACTAGTTAAGCTTATATGACAGATAGTGGTTCTGTTTTTGTCACTTTTTGGCAGTGACTTGCTGTTGGTTGATGACGCCCTTAGGGGCGTTTTTTTCTTTGAAAGAAGGTTGAATGTGGTCCCCACACGCATAATATTGGTATGGCACGTTTGTTTAGAACAAGTGCTCATATGCATGGGTCTTTGACTGTTTGGGACCTTCCCGTGTAAGCATTGTTGAAAGAGCTTCTTATCAAGTCATGGGTCTTCGAATAATTCTGATAGAGTGCAACGGTTATAAAGTACGATACCATCTTGACATGAAAGCTTATATTGAAGTTGAATGTCAGAGGATCAATGACATCAATGGGAAATGATGATTCCCATAGTCCCATCTAGGGATGTGCCTATTGAGGTGAGGAGTCATCCAAGGTACTACCTCCTTCTTGGAAAATGTTTGTTGCAGTTGACAAGAAGGAAGCATCAACCAATCGACATGAGTACTGATGCAAGGGACTAGGGTTTTTGATGTAGTAGGGCGTGGTGTGATAGGTTAACTTAGGCATGATGACGAGAAATGGCTATAACAGATGATGGTAGTTAAGTGGCTCGAGGTCAGAGTTGTAAATGCGAGTGGTGGTAGTCATAGCATAAGGAGGAATGAAAACTAAACCTGCCCTCACCTTCTTAAAGAGGATATGGGTTGAAGGAAACTGGAAACCGGTTGAAGTCAGGAATATTTGTCCTTAGCGAGAAGCTCCTTTCTAGCGGCCCTACGGGTGGGTTAATGCACACCTTACCAGCCCTACGGGTTTAAGAATGAAACTAGGATCGGGTTGAAGCCTGTATGAAAGGCATTCCCAGCCAATCAGAGTTAACAAAAAAATAGAGTTCTTTTTTTGTTTTTTGTTTGATTCCCCACAGAAAAGTTTTGTTAGGTTATTAGTAGCAACCGGCGACTGTTTCTTCGCTTATCACAAGGTCTCCTTGATAGCTGGAAGTTCTTCAGGAGTATGAAGAGCTGGAGGACTTTGTACCACCCATTCCAGTGTGGTTGGATTATGCTCAACAGCCTGGAGACTTGGATTATGATCAGAGAGGGGCTGGCCCCGAGGAGCAGGGTGGTGGCTTATTGGGCCCCCCCACTAGTCAGTGTCTCTTTCTCTTAAGCGGATGAGGGTGGTTCTTATAGGGGGAGAGAAACTCCGGAAATAATCACCCTCACCAGGGCTAACAACCAGAATTTGACCAGATCCTTCAATCCAACCAACCAATCTGGGCGGGTAAGGTCTTGAAAGGTCAACCCGGTCAGGCAGTAAGTTGGTCCTGGGGGTTGACCAAGACCTTACTGGCTGGGTTGCCTGGCATAGGCAAGTCAGATAAGACCGGCACAGGTTCTATATTTATTCCCCTAAAATACTGAGCTCCTCCTGGAGTAGGTAGGATATCCAGGGTGGGTGTATGGTTTTTATGAGTGTAATGGTGGGGTGTGGTAACTAATGCGTAGCTCTGACCAAGGGTGATTAGGGATTGCTTCTAGGTGAGAAACGTGAATGGATGGGTGGGAGTGCTCTCCTAAAAAACCTTTGTACACTTGCCAAAAGAATATAAAATGGGTTTGGATGTATAAGCATAGAGACGGGTGCCCCTATAAATATGAAACTAATCCATCACTATGGCGTGAGGAGTGTGTTTTGTTGAGGGTGGGGCCCCCATTGGTTGGTCTCGGTGCGGGGGTGAAGAAACGGATTTAAAGTGTCGCAGATGGGCTACGCTGATGGGGGCGTGATAGGCCAAGTGTGAGATGCGGTGGCGTGTTTCTAATATGCTTATAAGAAAGGTAGCCCGAGAAAGGGGTTTTAACATGATATGGGTAAAACTTGACTTGATGTATGATGGATGAATGATCACGAAGTACTTCCCGGGCTTGGATTTTATGGCCATGGCTCCTAACCTTTGGTGTATGGTCTACATGAGTGATGGATGCCATGGAGGGTAAGGCTCTACCGACATGTGAGAATGTTTACCATGTGCAAGGTGGCGGAATGATAAACATGTTCGGGTGAATGAAACCTATGGTTTCTTTCTTTGGAGAAATGATGTAACGATATGAAAAATTTCTTTGTGGAGCCTATAATTCTAGGGATAGAATGATACCTGCTCTTGTACCTTTGTTGGCTGGTGCATATGTTGATTCGACATGTTTGTAATACCTACAACCAATACCCCAAGTAAAATCATCTTTTTCATACAAACATATTTGAAATAAATTTGAATGTAAAGCAATAAGAGAGGACATACCTACTGTGACTGGAAACATGACTTTTTATGATGCATGGATTGATGGGGCCTAGCTTGAACATGATGAAATGTTGATCATCGTATTTCTCATGGTTTTGCAATTGGGCTTCTAAGATCTCATTATGTTCTGTCGAATAATGAGAAAAGGGTGATATATGGGCCAATATTCCTCAATTCAACTCATTTGTGTCATTTGAGAGTCGGAGGTTAGAGTCGAGCCCCTACTCTTGAGCCTTTGTTATCGTTGCGATCAACCTGAGTACTCGGGATTCATGCTGTCAGTGTTAGGTAAGGCCCTGAACGTCCAGTTATTAAATTTTTTCACTTTTTGCGTGGCGGGTTCTTACAAATGTGAATGTATATGGACTTTAACCTCTTTTTTTCCTTGACCACGTGGTCGATCAAGGCTAATCACACGGTCCTTGCGCAGAAGGAAATCTTCACATGAGGCCTTCACACTTGGTGAAGAATTTGTGCAATGATTCACGCATCTGTATCTGATACAGACGCACAATCATCGTGCCCAACCTCTGCACAGACGTGGCGAGTTTTAAAATTTAAAAAATTTTCAAATTTTTTGGTTTTTCTTTGGTAATAGATTGTTGTGGTCTGAGAGGGACTGGACTGATCTTCAAGCAACTGTGGCCCAAGACCCTGGTGCTTAGGGAGTTTTGGCATAGTATGGGTTGCTCAAATTTCTCTAGAACAACCTCCTGAGGTCATAGGATGGTCTACTTCGATTCCTAGTTCGTTGTTGGAACATGAGACAACGTATTATGGTGTTGCACCATAGAGACGTTGTCATCCAGCCAGAGACTGATGTTTACTTCGTGACCAGTCTACTGCCTCAAGGGGAGGCTCTTCCACATTGACTGCCGGCTGGGGGAGTGAACATCCACCGCTAGGCTTGGGATCACTGTGGTCCCGATGCTATTACACAGGGATGTGTCCGTATCATCTCTATGACATATTTAGCTAAGAGGGGTTCCTTGGCATTGATAATTCACATGACAGGGTCATCATCATCTAATAGGGCTGCGTGTCCACACATTGAAATCTTGCGCTGACTTCGGGCCAATCACTTTTATGATTGGGCTCGCCGTGTCTACCAGGGCATGGTGACACAACTAGGCAAGGCCTAGAGGGGGACCTCTAATATCTTGACCTATGCGAGCATCCTCTTTAGTATCATGTATGAGAGGGTGGTGATACTTAGACCTTTTGTGACATTGCCCCTGGGTCCTCCTAGGGATCCTCGGATGCAACGGTGGGCACCCATGATGCCCCGAGGTAGAGGAGGAGAGGCTAGTCGCTATTGGGACACGACCATTGAGGCGTGGTTTGAGTCGAACTTGCAGATGTTTTTGGACTACCCATACCCATCGATGGACTTTCGGGGGGACTCAGATATGGGTCTTCCAGTTGGTTACGCATGGGGCCCAACAGGTATGAATTTTGATGTTTTTCTGCATTTTTGAGGATTTTATCATGTATAGATTTATATGTATGTTATGGTGACACTGATACTATTTTTGTTTCTCTTGCAGATGTGGGTTCTGTTGGAAATACTGAGGGGGGGGGGGTGAATCAATATTCCTTTCAATTAGTATTATTATTAATATTTTAGAGCATTAGTTAATCTTCAATTATTATCAATGTTTGTACAATGATAGCAGTAAACAAAAGGAACACAAATGCACACATTTTTTAAGGTGGAAACCCTCTCCGGGACAAAAACCACCTGAATTATTTTCTAATAATTATTTAATATCCAACTCCAATTGAAAATAAAGCTCCAACTTCCTAGAATCTAGAAATGCATTCTTCTACAGCTCCCACTGGATGGACGCTCCAATGCCCGAGATTCTTCAGTATTCAACTGAACGGATGCCCCAAAACCCAATGAGCTACAACTCACCGTATCACAATCGTACCACCCTGAATTTTTCATAGGCTTGAACCTATTGGTGACTTCATGCACTAGCCTAGCACCACCCTACCACCCTATAGAAGAATAAAAGACGAATGGACTCCCGTACCAGGGAAAATGGTCCACTTTACAATGATATAGAATGATGTAGAAGAAGAAGACACACTAGAACATAACCCCAACTATGAAAAAACCACCTAATGATGATCCTAGACCTCTCGAAACTGCCTCTTCAACTCTTGGTAGATAGGCACTTGTACAATTTTTACAATGATGAATTTACAATGACTTAGTACAATGATACCTTTATAAAGACTGTATGCAGTGCTGCCCACTTGAAGACTTCATATGTTGAACTTCTTGCTGATGCTCTACACCTTGATTGCTACTCTTGTCATGCTACCCTCTGATACACCTTTCTTTTCTTTGCTGCCCTAGAAAGTCTGGTCCTTTGCAGCCCTTGACAACACATGATCTAGCTTTTTCTTGCCTTCTAGGATCTTGATATTGAATCTAGTGTATCTCTATTATTTTAGGTCTCCAATATGTGATTTTCGGTTCTGTAGTATTCCTCTGAGTCTTCTTTCCAATGCCATAGGTCTAATCCAATTTGGATTCTTCAAGAGAGAGTTATGCCCAATCTCTCACAATGACCTAATTATGGACTGGTTCAATAGAGTGAACTTGTACGACGTGCCACATGTCACTGTTTCTTCATTCAGCTCTGAAATTGATACAGAGAAAACTACAGTCCATGTAATATCTTCCACTTTTTACATATATCCAATCCGATACTCAAAGAGAGAGTTATGACGATTTTCCCAAGGTCACTTATTTGAGATGAAGTTTAGGAGCCTACAAAAACACTGACGTCCACAGATCATATCTCCAAAAATATTGTGCACCTTGATCTGAAATTTTATAGGAGCTTCCTCAAGATTTCAGCTTCACCTCATAAAAATGTCAGCTTCTGAACCTTCGTAGAAAAAAAGTTAGAGTGGAAATTCCACGATGACCCGTTTCAGGTAGCGAAATCCCTACATAAGGAGGATATGAGGATCATAATTTACATAAATTCTTAGGTTGAGAGGGTCTTCAACAAGTGGATGTGGGAGGGATTTCAGGAGCTTAAAAATTATTAATTATTGAATTTTAAATGACCCATGCCACAACCCCATGGGGTTTTAGCCCAATAGCTGGGGTTACAAACTTCAAACATGAATATCTCTCAAACCATGAAGAATTACATGGTGTTCCATTTATCAACAGAAACATCTCGACAAGTAGAAACCATAAAAAAATATTCTTGACCCAGAATATAGTAATTTTGTAGGTCAAAATTACCATGCAAGATCAAGGTAGCCCCTGGTGCTGCTTGGGTTGACACTTCTTGGGTTGACATCAATGACAACCACTGATCAATAATCTCCCCCTTTGGCATTGATGGCAACACAAGTACTCCCCCTACGATCATGACACCTCTTCCTACAACATTCTCTCCCCCTTTGACATCAATGTAACTCCCCTGACACACAACCATCCTACGGACCTGTACACACTTCCACTCCCCCTTTATATTCCGAATAAGGAAAATCTAATGAGAACTTGGGAGAATCCAAAGTTTCTGGCGAAGATATTCAAATGCTTCACGAGTACTCTTACGATCATCAATACTCCATGCCCAATCTGCATCTGTAAAGGCTTGAATAATGATATTGTTACCCTTGGGATACCAAAAGCCATATTCTGATGTTCCCTTAAGATATTGAAGAATTATTTTGATGATAATAATATGTGATTCTTTTGGTTCTGCTTGGAATCTTGCTACTTGTCCAACTGGTTGCATAACATCTAGCCGGGAGGCTATTACATATAGAAGACTACCAATCACAGATTTGTACAACCTTTGATCCACATCCTTAGATGAGTCATCTATGCTCAATTTGAAACCTGTTACCATCGGAGTAAGGATGGGTTTGAAATATTCCATTTTTAATTTCTTTAGCATTTCCTTGATGTACTTTGCTTGACATATAACTATTCATTTCTCTTGCTGAGATATTTGAAGCCCTAAGAAGTATGTTAGCTCACCAAGTAAAGACATATCGAACTCACTTTGCATCTTTGTAGAAAAGTTCTTACTTAGTCGATCATCATTGCTACCAAATATTATATCATCCTCTTTAGCTATTAGACGTGCTTTAGTTGCTTCATCCAAAACATATATGTCGTTTGGAGCTCGACTTGCTGTAGCCACAATTTCACCATACCTACGTTTCCTGATTTCACATTTTGTGGAGTTGAATAGTATTGTGTGTCCTTAATCACACATTTGTCCAACACTCAACAGATTGTGATTCATGTTTTCAACCATTAGAACATTCTTGGCTAGAGCATCTTTGCTTCCGAGAGTGACGGTACCTAATCCTATAACATTTGAAGATCCATCATTTACAAAGGACACAGTTCCATCCTTCTTCTCTTTTAGAGATAAAAATTTCTTTCTATCTCTAGTCAGATGCATTGAGCAACCGCTATCAACATACCACACATCTTTGTTGTTTTGAGCCTTGAGAGCGAGGTCACAATTATCAGTCTTCTTCTTCTTCCATGTTCGTTCGTTTTGTGGCTTAGAAGATTCTTCTGGAAGAATTTCAAGTCTGCAGTCTTTGGCAATGTGTCCAAAGTTTCTACATTTGTAACATTCAATATTATTTATTAAATGTTAAAATCTATTGATGTTTCATTGAGCCCTAGGAGGTTCATATTTGACAGATCTCCTGGAAATGTATTGGTTCCTAGGGTACGTGCGACATTCTACAGATTTATGACCAAATTTTCCACATGAATAACAATAGCCATAAAAAATATGTTGGTACCTAGATGAAAATCTTTGTTGAGGAATTTTCTTCGAAGGATGTTCTTGCGAATATTTTCCAATGAAGTCTACATTCATGTCAGATCTCATAGGTTCATTGTATTTTGTTGTAGAAGGTTCTACTTCTTCTTCTTTGTAACCGAGGCCAGTTCTGTCGTTGTAAGATCGTTGATTGTTGATGAGTTATTCCAATGCCGTTGAGCTGTTGGCATAGTTTTGGATAGTTTTTCCCTTCTTCACTTCCTTATGAGCGAGACTACTTTGGCTTCTAATGCTTCCCTTTTTTGGTTGCTTTCTTCCAACTTCTTTTGAAGTGACTCTTCAATACATTTGTGTTCTTCAACTTCAATTTTGAGACCTTGAACTTGTTCTTCAAGAGTATTAGAATGGCTCTTCTCAGCCTTGAGCTCTTTTATAAGCTTGATTGCCTCAGAAAATTCTTCTATGGTCATACCTTCTTCTTCGTTGTTTGATACCTCTTGTTTAATGTGCTTGGCCATAAACAATACTCTCTCATTGGATTCTTCTTCACTGTCATTATCTTCATCGAATGACGAGCTATCTTCTTTAGAGAGAAATTTACTTTTGAATCCTTTATTTTTTCTTTGCTTGTTGAATTTCTTAAAGCCTTTATTTTGTTTTGAGTTGCCATCACTTCTATTTAGACATTTTGCTGCCAAGTGCCCAACCTCACCACAGTAGAAACATATCAATGGAAGTTTACCCTTGAATTTTCCCTTACCAATTTTTAGTTTTCTTGTAAAGTAAGCATATTATCTATCTGAAAGACCTTCTTCATCATCTTCTTTTTCTTCATACTTGTAGGTGCAGGTCTGTGCCTTTGAAGGTTGTTTTTCCTTATTGGTTTTCTTAGATGCAGCGAATGCAATTTCTAGATGCGAAGTACCCTCTTATTCATCAAGTCTAATTTTATATGCTATGAGAACTCCATGTAATTCCTCTTTGATGAGTTTGTCTAGATTTTCACTATATTCTAAGACTAATACCTTTGGGTTGAATCTCCCTGGTAACATTCTAAGAATATTTCGTATAATAGTCTTCTTGTCAAAAGGCTCTCCCAATCCTTCCAGAGTGTTGGTTATTTCATCAACATGTTGGAAGTATGCATCAATGTTGTTATCTTCTTTCATTATGAGTTGCTCAACTTTTTCTCTGTAGATTTGAAGCTTTGCTTCTTTGACATTTGAGTCACTTGCATATATATTCTCAAGCTTGTCCCATACATTTTTGGCGGTTTTACAACCCAAAACCTTATGATAAGCAGATTTAATAAGTCCATTGATAATAATATTCTTTGCTTTTGAATCATTTACCAAATTATTCTTACCTTGTTTGTCCGCGGTTGATGTAAATCCATTTTGAACAGTGTCCCATACTTCGTAATCTTGCGCCAAGAGATAGACCTCCATTCTTCCTTTCCAGAGTGCATAATTATTTTCATCAAACATAGGTACACCATTCTTGTTATGCTCCATGACCTCCTTCTAGCTGTTAAACTGCTATTGAAGGAACCAAGCTCTGATACCAATTGTTGGAAATACTGAGGAGGGGGGGGGGGTGAATCAGTATTCCTTTCAATTAGTATTATTATTAATCTTTCATAGCATTAGTTAATATTCAATTATTATCAGTGTTTGTACAATGATAGAAGTAAACAAAAGGAACAAAAATACACACAATTTTTAAGGTGGAAACCCTCTCTGGGACAAAAACCACCTGAATGATTTTCTAATAATTCTTTAATATTCAACTCCAATTGAAAATAAATCTCCAAATTCCTAGATTCTAGAAAAACATTCTTCTCCAGCTCCCACTGGATGGATGCTCCAATGCCCGAGATTCTTCAGTAGTCAACTGAACGAATGCGCTAACACCCAATGAGCTACAAATCAACCTAGCACCACCCTACCACCTTGAATTTTTCATAGGTTTGAATCTGTTGGTGAATTCATGCACCAGCCTAGCACCACCCTACCACCCTATAGAAAAATAAAAGAAGAATGGACTCCCGTACCACGGAAAATGGTCCACTTTACAATGATATAGAATGATGTAGAAGAAGAAGACACACTAGACCATAACCCCAACTATTAAACAACCACCTAATGATGATCCTAGACCTTTCGACACTTCCTCTTCAACCCTTGGCAGATAGACACTTGTACAATTTTTACAATGATGCATTCACAATGACTTAGTACAATGATACCTTTATAAAGAATATATGCATTGCTGCCCACTTGAAGACTTCATGTGGTGAACTTCTTGCTGCTGTTATGCACCTTGATTGTTGATATTTTCATGCTATCCTCTACTGCACCTTGCTTTTCTTTTCTACCCTATAAATTCTGCTCCTTTGTAGCCCTTGACAACACATGATCTAGCTTTTTCTTGCCTTCTAGGATCCCAATATTGAATCTAGTGTATCTCTTTTATTTAAAATCATTAATATGTGATTTTTGGTTATGAAGTATTCCTCTAATTATTCTTTCCAATTCCATAGGTCTGATAAAATTTGGATTCTTCAAGAGAGATTTATGCTCAATCTCTCACAATGACCTAATTATGAACTGGTTCAGTAGAGCGAACTTGTACGACATGCCACGTGTCACTGTTTATTCATTCGACTCTGAATTTGGTAAAAAAGAAACCAAATTCCATGCAATATCTTCCAATTTTTACAGAATTCAAATCCAGTACTCAGAGAGAGAGTTATGACGATTTTCCTAAGGTCACTTCTTTGAGATGAAGTTTAGGAGCCTGCAAAAACAATGACTTCGATATGTCATATCTTCGAAAATATTGTGCACCTTGATCTGAAATTTTTACAGGAGCTTCCTCAAGATTTCGGCTTCGCCTCATAAAAATTTCAGCTTCTGAACCTTTGTATAAAAAACGTTAGAGCGTAAATTCCATGATGACCTATTTTAGGTAGCGAAATCCCTACATAAGGAGGATATGAGGATCACAATTTATATAAATGCTTAGGTTGAGAAGGTCTTCAACAAGTGGAAGTGGGAGGGATTTTAGGACCTTAAAAAATTATTAATCATTGACTTTTCAATGACCCATGCCACAACCCCATGGGGTTTTATCCCACTAACTGGGGTTATAAACTTGAAACATGAATATCTCTCAAACCGTGAAGAATTACATGACATGCCATATATCAATAGAAACATCTCGACAAGTAGAAACCATTGAAAATATTCTTGACCCAGAACGTAGTAATTTTGTAGGTAAAAATTTCCATGCAAGATCGGGGTAGCCCCTGGTGCTGCTTGGGTTGACATCAATCAAAACCATTGATCTAGAGGTTCAACAGGGTGTCCTACTGCCCACTTGGTGGGACATTAGCCTATGAGGAGGGTCCCACTTGGGGCTGTTCAGGCCCATACTGGGGAACAGGGAAGTGCTGGGGGCCCTTAAGGGGAGGGCAGCAATGATGCAATTGCCAGAGGGGATGTTTCCCTCCTTGCCCATGTTGAGGTAGCTGAGCCACGGGTGGCGACAATCAAGGCTCGTGTTGTGGTGGTCGAGGAGCAGTTGGCTACTACTGACCTTAGGGTGATGGCGGTAGAGGCTCGGTCTGAGGCTGTTGATGCTCACGCAATAGGTCTAGCCGATTTTTTGATGGTTTGGACGATGTATGGATCGAGAAAGTGGTGGCTTGAGAGAGGGCGCAACACCCGAATTTGCATCGTGCATCGCTTGCATTTTTGGCTGTTGCACCTTACTGGCACCGGGTGTAGCCGTGGGTCCAGAGAACCCACCAGGCGAGGCTCAACCCTAGAAATATTTATATGTTCAAGTAAATAACCCATTATGAGAATGCTTCCCTATTTTTGATGACATGTATATATATTTTTTGGCTGACATGATGGTCAGGGACATTATTTGTATATTTGGACTCATATATTTTTTGATGTATATATGCGAGATGCATATTTATTATGGCTCTTATGATGTTTCTATGGTTATTATTTGTGCTTATGATGGATGTTATGTACCTATGATGAATATTTATGTTTTATGCTTAGATTTTTTATGGATGATGGTTTATATGAGATGAATTCTATGGTTAGCTATGTGATCGGCTATCTGGTTTTGATTTCTTGGTATATGTGTAAATGAAATGTGATCAAAATGACGACTCAATCGTCATGCATGCAAGTACTTCCTAAATAGGCGTGAATCTCATACTTCAAAAACTTAGTTTAACTGCGATACCACTAGTTGGGAATCAAAATAGACATGTAGATGGAAGATGCTCTGGTTGGAGGCATCGCTCAAGATCCTGATGACTGCATCATTTTCTGCTTGATTATTTGTAGCTGATACGATACATACTCCGTTGGTGAGGATTGGTGATCGGTCAGGATAGTATATGTCCTAGGCAGCTGCTACAAGATTTTGCGACCATCGCAAGGCTCCATTAGCGAATCCAAAATAGTGGATGGGGGGACGATCTATGGCACAAGATAATTTTTTAGAGAAAGTCATCGATGATTGTGGTCATCTCAAAAAATGATGTTACATGCATCTTATCTCTAAGGTTGAGACTTCCTGCCCTTATGTGTGAAATTTTTTGAAGTAGAGCCCATTGACGGGGTTAGCTAGGCATGTACTGTCGGGCTCTGACATGATGTATGCTCCTTTGAGGAGGAAATGTTTTATGCTGTAAGGACCTTTCCATAATGTTTCAAACTTCCCGGGTCTTAAGGCCTATTTTTCAACATCGTAGCATTGGATTAACTCTCCCTCTGAAAATGGGAGAGGGGTGATGTTGCGGTCGAATGATGTTTTTACCATTTTATTCTGTGCTTCATTATGTTGGAGAGACTCTCGTCAATTTTCGTCGACAAGTTCTAACTGTACCAACCGTTGCTCTAAAGGCTGGGTGTCATTGAGGAGCTCGATAACTACATGTAAGTTGGAGATTTTTCATTCAATGGTAATGACGGCCTCCACTCCGTATAACAATTGGAAAGGTGTGAATATTATAGAGGTTTTAATTGCTGTGTGATATGCCCATAGGACTGAAAAAACCATATGGTGCCAGTTTCTTTTATGCTTATTGACCATACGCTGTAACATTGTTTTGAGTACTTTGTTAACAACTTTGACCTGTCCATTGGACTGGGGGTAGTATGGTGATGCAAATTCATGTGTGAGTCCTAGGTGATGAGAAAACTCCTGGAATATTTCATTTTCAAAATTCTTTCCATGATCAGAGACTAATTCCTTAGGCACACTGAATCGTGTGATGGCATGGTTGAAGAGAAACCATGATGTGGTTTCTGCCGTGTTGTCATATGTAGGCATGGATTTTTCCCACTTGGTGTAATAGTCAACGGATACAATAATTTATTTATGGTTTCCAGAGGAGTGGGAGGTGTCGGCTACAATGACTGAGTGTAGAGGAGTGGGAGGTGTCAGCTACAATGACTGAGTGTAGAGGAGTGGGAGGTGTCGGCTACAATGACTGAGTGTAGAGGAGTGGGAGGTGCTCTTGCCTTGTAGGCGAAGCATTAGCATCGCTCACACTGTTTGACTACTTGAATGCAATCGTGGAATAAGGTGGGCAAAAAATAAACCACCCGTAGGAATTTTTGGGAGGTATCCATCCCTGAGAGGTGGTCGCTGCAAGCCCCACTATGGGAGTCATTTAGGGTTTGTTCAGCTTGGTCGTGAGCGAGGCATCGACGTAAAACAATGTTAATGCCTCTCTGATAAAGGATGTCCCCCATGAGGAGGTATCAGGGGGCCTAGTGGCATATGCACCTTCGGTCTTCATGTGTGAGTTGTGGCTTGAAATTTTGGGTTCATAAGAATAGGAGGATGTCGCCGTAGCAAGGATCCTCAGACGTCACTAAAAATACATGTTCATCTGGTAGTGAGTTGTTAACTGGGGATACTTTAGCCAAACTTGCGAGGTCAGTGATGGACTCAGCTGAGATTAAATATTTTTTCTCTTAGGGGAGCTAAACTATAGGTATAATTCCTGTAGTATGACTACCCATTGAGCATACTTGTGGTTCATCAGATGGCGGGTTAGCATATATCTCATGAGGTTGATAGCCGCTATGAATATTTTAGTCTGCAAGATGATGTAATGCCAAAGTTTTTGTACTGCGTGTAAAAGGGTTAGGGAAGTTCATTTTTCAGGTTCTTATTTTAAAGCGGGGCCAGATAAGTTCTTACTAAAGTAATAGGTTACGTGTTCTTTACCATCTTGTCCATCTTGGACTAACACCCCAACTATGGCTATGTCTGATGTTGATAGGTATAGAGTGTAGTCTTTGTCATAATTGTGTGGGCTGATCAAAGGGGTTGAATACAATGTGTCTTTTAGCTCCTCAAATGATTTTTGAGCCTGATCATCCCATTTTAACGGAATGTCCTGACGGAGTATGCGTAGGAATCCTTGTGCACAAGTGGCATAGTTGGGGAAAAAGCATCGTAAAAAGTTGGATTTCCATTACAAGCTTTGAATTTTCTTGAGAGATTTGGGTGGTGGCACCTCTTTGATTTCCTGGACCATGAATGGGTCCACTCTGATCCCTTGTTGGGATACAATGAACCCTAATAGTCCACTTGCATTAACGCAGAAGACACACTTGAGGGGGTTCGAGCGTAGGTTGTAGTGTCAGCACCATTGGAATACCACCATAAATCCTCCAAATGGTCACTTCGTTTCTTGGGTCGTATGGTGAGTTCATCAAAGTAAGCTAAGATAAGGTGATCCAGGTCATGGAAGATACAATTCATGGCCCATTGGAAGGTGGCTCCACTGTTTTTAAGACCGAAAGGCATAACTTGGTATGTGAACATGCCCCAAGGGGTAGTGGATGTCTTCTTGTATTGATCCATGTGATGGATTTGGATTTGATTGTACCCTGATAATCCATCCATGAAGGACAAGGCCTCATGACTGGTGCAAGCATCAATGAATCGGTCGATAAATGGGGTAGGGTATTTTTCCTTGAGACAAGCTTTATTCAAGCTTTGGAAATCAATGCAGACTCGAATGGTGCCCTGTTTTTTCATGACGGATACAGGGTTGGAAACCCACGATGTGCAAGCGATGGAGTGGATGTGTTAGTGTCTTAATGTTCAGTGATAAAAAAAATGCTTTTCAAATTTACTTAGTAGTGGTCCTATGTCAAAATTTCATTTTTCAAGTCAGTTTCAAATAAAATTTTTCTCACTGAATATGTTTAGGCCTAAAATTATTCTTCCTTCATTCCATTCATGTTCATCATCATCTAAGAGGTCATGTCATCCATTTATCATCTAGGTTTTGAGGTCCTTCACCACACCTTCATTTAGTTTAGAGTCTAGGTCTCATTTGTTTCGCCACCATGAGTCAA
Organism: Pinus albicaulis; assembly: GCA_034641835.2. Classification (NCBI taxonomy): domain Eukaryota; kingdom Viridiplantae; phylum Streptophyta; class Pinopsida; order Pinales; family Pinaceae; genus Pinus; species Pinus albicaulis. The sequence goes on from CM076570.1 coordinate 1,431,843,987, forward strand.
TTATGTCATGAAAGAAGGCGAACAAAACCTCATTTTCACCATACAAGTCATTTACATAAGGAGTAAGAAAATATAGGGAAATAAGTAAAGGCACTTTGTCTTTCATCAAATAAAGTGTGTTTCTTCATTAAAGTTTTTCAAAATAAATAAATTTATTCAAAAATTTGTATTTTCACTAGAAGACAAAAAAAGTGCTTTTATGATGTTATAAAAGGGGAAAATAGAATTCTTCAACTCATTTAATATTTTGATGGTCAATAGATCTCCTCTCTTCTCACCATCATACTCCAAAACTTCCAGGGTTGAAGAAAAACCAATAATTTTGTGCCAATTTCCTCCTGCTACGCTTTTGGAAGTGATGCGCTACGCTTTTGGTGTGTTGCACAAGTGTTGCAATACGTTTTTGGAGTGTGCTACGCTTTTGGTTTTCCAACTCCAAATAAATAATTCAAGCTTCAAAACACTTTCACAATGGTTCACACATCTCCTACACAGTAAGTGGACATCATTCCTACCTCTCTCAAGTCAAATTTCATCAGCAAAAGAGTGATTTATTTCATTAGGTTATTCCCACTACGTTTTTGGGGTTTTTCATCATTTACTTGTTTCAACTAATAACACCATACCTTAACCATCTAAAATATTCCTAAAACACTCATACATCATACCCTAACATCGCCTCTCACTCATAGCCCTCTTTTCCATCAATTTCATTAAAACCCTAATTTTCACTACATTTTGGCAGAAAAACTAGTGAAACCTTGTGTTTTTACCTTTTGGGCACCTTCCTCATGCCCATTTCCAGAAATTTCACTTGCAGTGTAAAGCCAACTCATTACCCTACCTCCTCCATTTTTTAGGGATTTTTCTATAACTTCCTTCCACCCCATTTCTGCCCCTAAAAACACCCTACCATTATCCCCTATTTTCCTAATCTCCATGTCCCCTACCCATTTCATCTAGATAGGGTTTTATCTCATTGAAAAACACCATGGAGGGAGAAAATAAGATTCGTAAGGGAGACCACCATTCCAGGTTTGAAACAAATCAGACCCATGGTATCATTTTCAGAGTTTTGTGATCAAGCTAGGGTTTACATTGCACACAGGGACAATTTTGATTCAAAATAAATTTCTGAAATAATGGAGATGAATTTTATAAAAGTGAAGGTGGTTTTTCTTCAATCATAGGCAAAAGAACAAAAAAATCCTTTCGTTTATGCACAAATGTTATGATTTGAGAGAAATTCCAAACATACAGTTGCTCCAAGTCATTTTCTGTACTTTTGGATAGGCTGTCTTCAAATCGAAATTTCAGGGGTTTGGAGCAGGGTTTTGCAGTGTTTGATGAATCCATCTTATAAAATACTTTCTAATATTTCCAACCATACCACGTGTAGACAAAACCTCCTATGGGAAGGCCTACGGACTCCATCTCAAAGTGGCGTGATGCTTTATCTGAGAGTGTGCTATGCTTCTACAAATTTTTAGTGATCAACTTAAAACTTGGATTATAAGAAAATGAGAAACGATTTTGGAAAAATGGAGGAGGTTTTGGTTCATAACATACCAAAAAACATAAAAATCTCTCATTTTTGAAAAAAACGTTATTTTTAGAGATATATTGATCCATATTTAATCCATATTTTTGCAGAAAACGTTTTGGAAAATCTAGAAAATTGACCTTTGCAGAAGCGTCGCTTAGCGATGCGACGCTTTTTCTCAGGGCATTAAAATGGATAAATTTTTACATTTTTGGATTGAATTTAACTTCTAAATCACATTTATGACCTCAGGTTTTCATGTCACCTTTTGGTTTTGAAGAAAAATGCAGAAAACATCACTATTTTCATGTTTCTGCCAGTGAATTTGACCAGGTGCGGCGCTTATGGAGTAAGGTTGGGAGAATCAAGTTTTGAAGGTCTTCCCATGGGTGTTTTCTATGTTTTGAATGTGAAATGGAAAGTGTACACATGAGGCTACCTATCCCAACCTTAATACTTGCAAATATATGTTTTAAAGTGTGTCAAATTCACCTCTAAACAGGCATGACGCTTCTGCTGGAGAGGCATGACGTTTTTGTAAATGGCACTACGTTTCTGCATTGGATTCCCTTTGGACAGTTGTCAAGCCAAGAAAACTCCATAATTCGAAGTTTAGCTGTCCCATAAGGTGTAATTTGGGTAATTGATTTTTTTTTCCTCTTATGATGAGGAAACATGTAATTAAATGAAGGAGATAGACACTCCTAGTCCTTAGCTGAATCTGAGGGAATGGTTTCTAACTCCCCTAGATTCTAGGAAATGACTCATATGATGTAATTATGATGATTTTTGGATATTATTTCGACCCTATGAGGTTTCATGACTCTTATTTCCTATATGTAGTCCAACTCAAGTCATTTGAAGGGTTGCATAGCTTTTATTTGCAATGGAGCTATTGTACAAGCTTTTTTCTGAATGAAATCAAAGATAGTGTTGCAGACATAGTGTTGAGACTCCAATGGTATGCCTTTGAGCATTTTTTTTTTCTCTGTAAAATTATCATGTTTAATGTTATGTTATCCATATTTCATAAATATGCTTCTTTATGTTAAGTCTTATCAGTTTATAGACAGAAATCATGATTTCCATGCTCTATTTTTATAAGATTTACATGAACATGTCTCTGCTCTTTTGATGAATGAATTCATTTTAATGCTTATTCTGACTCTCTCTCTATTCACCAAATACAAAATGACAAATTAAGTATTTTCATGAGTTTACCTACCTGGCCTCATCCTTGTCTATGCAACTAAACCTTTGAAATCTGACCTAAACCGTGGACCTGGTTCCTTAACCGTCGTTCCTATCCAGCAAAAACTCAAAAAAAACAAAAACCCAATTTAATTAACTTTAATAGCTAGCATAAGATCATTATACATCCACTAATCTCATTGACTGCTAAAGTGACATTGAGAGAGACCTCTCTGGTTTTGGTAGGGCTAGCTACCTCATCTAAATTTTGGTTTGTGGTTACCTTCCTTCAGCTCCATTTCTCAGCCTTGGAAAGTGGGGGGGGGAGTGATAAAAATATGAACCCGGCTTTGCGAAGCTTGTTAATTTCTTGCTTGATTGATTTTGCCTTAGATGGGTGTAATTGAATTTGTTTTTTGCAGATTGGTGCTGCGTCAGGCCAAGTGTCAATGTGGTGTTCTACAATGGTGGGGCTAAGCCCTGGAATTTCCGAATAGCCTTAATGTGATAAGAGAGATGTTGGGTCCCTATGTGTGCATTATAGTCCCTTATTGTTGTTAGTGTAACCCCCTTATTGTTATTATTGTACCCTTGTAACCCCCATTTTTTTATTATTGTGCCCCTAAATTATTATTTTTAGGTCGGCTAGGATTACATTGTGGCCCACTAGGATTACATTATGGCCACATGGACTCCTATATATAGAAAGGAGGTTTTGTAAATTGTATCATCCAAGAATTGTTCATTTATGTAATGTATTGGAGGTTTCCCCCTCTAAGTGGCTTATTTATAAGGCGTTGATATCTCTTTTCTTCTATTTTTGGAGCTGGTTACACAACATTTGGTATCAGAGCTTTGGATTCTAGGGTTTCGCTGCTCCAAACAGGTCATCGTGGCATTTTCGCTATAACGTTTTTCCTACGAAGCTTCAGAAGCTGAAATTTTTAGGGTGTGAAGCTGAAATCTTGAGGAAGTTTGTCTAAAAATTTCAGAGCTTGGTTCGCAAAATTTTCGGAGATATGATCTATGGAATTTAGGGAGTTTTGCAGGCTCTTGAATTTCACTTAAAAATGTCATGGAAGAATTTTCGCTATAACTTTTTTTATATGAAGGTTTAGGAGCTGAAATTTTTAGAGCGCGAATTCAAAATATAGAGGAACATCGTTGCAAAATCTTAGAGCTTGGTTCACAATATGTTCGGAGATATGATCTGTGGAAGTTAGGTCTTCTTCAGGATCCTTAATTTCATCTCAAAGAGGTGAACGTGGGAAAATATTCATAAATCTCTCTCTGAGCATCAGATTGGAATTCTGTAAAAAGTAACTAGAATTACATGGACTGTAGTTTCCTATCTATAAATTTCAGAGCCAAAGGAGCAAACAATGACACGTGGCAAGTCATACAAGTTCACTCTACTGAACCAATCCATGATTAGGGCATTGTGGGAGATTGGACATAAATTTGACTTGAAGAATCCAAATCAAGTCAGACCTGTGGTATTTGAAAGAAGCTTTACAGGACTACTATAGGGCTGAATTTCAAATATTGAGGATCTACAAGTATAGAGATAAGTCAATTTCAATGTTGAGCTCCTCAAAATCAAGTAAAAGGTGGGTATTTTTTTTCAAATTGCATAAGTCTTGTTTGAAGAATCAAGTTGAACTGATTCCAAGGGAATATTGTAGAATAGATATTAGTATTGGATTCTAAAATGGCCCCTAAAAAGAATTCAACACCCATTAAGCCTTTAAGAAGGCTCTACTATGACTCATGAATACGAAGAATGGCAACATGACATATCAAAATTACAAGAGCAAGTCACTGACAAATTTCGCTCTACTTAAAATGACAAAAAATGACATGGAAGTTTTGAATAAAGGCATGGAAACTAAGATGGATGGTTTGAAGAAAGGCGTGGAATCTAATATGGATGGTTTGAAGAATGGCATGGAATCTAAGATAGATGGCATGGAAGCTGGCATGGAATCTAAGGTGGATGACATGGAAGAGAAAATGGAAAACATGAAGAATAATCTAAAAGAAGACATGGAAGGTTTGACAAAGTTGATAGAAGAAATGTTTCCTAATGGTGAAAATATAGTAGAGGAAACTCATTATGAGAACAAAATAAATGTTAATCATGATTTCATAAAATCTAATGTTTGCGGGAAGAACCACCATATTCCAAAAATGGATATGAGGAAGTTTGATGGAAAGGATCCTGTAACATGGATACTACAGATGGAGCAATATTTTGATCTCCATAATGTGAAAAACACAAAAAAGGTATGCATTGCAACTTTACATTTAGAACAAAATACATTTGTATGGTATCGATGGCTTTGCTCCCGTAAAAAAATTGTCACTTGGTCAATTTTCACGGAGGAAATGATAGCACATTATGAGGATACAAAGAGCAACACCTTCTTTAGCCAATTGATAAATCTCAAACAAAAGGGTTTAGTGGGGCAGCACATTGAGGACTTCTAAAAATTGAATATAAGGGTAACTGATATTCCAGAGGAACACAGGATTGATCTCTTCATAGGCACTTTAAAGGATAACATCCAACATGAAGTTCGCGTTTTGGAACCTGATTCATTGGAGAAGGCATTCGGGTTGGCAAGAAAAGTTGAATGTAAAATTATGGCGACAAGGAAGCCTACCACTCAATTCTATAAAGAAGGAAGTGTTGCTACGCCTAGATTTCCACAATCTACAAGGTTGACACCACAACAATTGGAAGAAAAAAGAGCAAAAGGGCTTTGCTACAGTTGTGATAGAAAATACACTAAAGGTCATAAGTGTGCTGAGAAGAAATTATTTTACATAAATTGTGAAGAGGAAGAAGAAAATGAACAAGAAGAGGATATACACCGGGAACCAACCCTAGAAGAGGAAGAAATGAGTCCGACCATATCGTGTAATGCATTGGCAGGAATTACCACTCCTCAAACTCTCAAGATAGAAGGACATATCAAGAAGAAAAAGGTAGTAGTGTTGATTGATTGAGGTAGTACCCATAATTTTATTCATTGTAAGGTAGCCAAGGAATTGAATTGTTTCCTATACCCAGCACCAGAATGTCAAGTGATGGTTGCAAATGGAGGAACTATAAATTGCTCTGGAAAATACCATAATATCAAGCTAACCATGGGGGAATATGTATTGACTAGTCCAATGCTTTCCATTCCTATGGGAGGTGCTGATGTTGTACTAGGAGTACAATGGTTACAATCTTTGGGGACGGTAGCTTTTAATTTTCAAGAACTTTGCTTGAAATTTTTTTCAGAAGGAAAGGAAGTCGAATTACGGGGTATTGCGGGGAAGCCAGGAAGGATAATAAGCTCTAATGTCATGACAAAGCTTGTAAAGAAAGAACAGCGAGGCGTAATTGCACAGTTATGCTCACTAGAAGTTCCAACATCAAAATCATCTATTTCTGCAGATCTCCAACAAGTCTTGGACAATCATTCCAAGGTGTTTGAAACTCCCAAAGGACTCCCACCTATTCGTGATCATGATCATGCTATTCATTTGATTCCGAGAAGTGTTCGTCCAAACATCAGGCCTTATAGATATCCTTACTTCCAAAAGAGTGAAATTGAACGTATGATTGCAGAAATGTTAGAGGCGGGTATAATTCAACCTAGCCAAAGTTCTTTCTCTGCTCCTGTAGTATTGGTACACAAGAAGGATGGATCATGGCGAATGTGTCTGGATTATAGGGAGCTCAATAAGCTCACCATTAAAGACAAATTTCCCATTCCTGTGATTGATGAATTATTGGATGAATTACATGGAGCAATTGATTTTACCAAGTTGGATCTTCGTTCAGGATATCATCAAATTAGAATGAAGACTGAAGATATTCCAAAAACAGCATTTCGAACTCATGAGGGTCATTATGAATATTTGGTCATGCCTTTTGGCCTTACCAATGCACCTTCTACATTTCAAGGGTTGATGAATTCCATTTTCAAACCCTTCCTTAGAAAATTTGTGCTAGTATTTTTTGATGATATGCTAATCTACAACAGGTCTTGGAAGGATCATGTTGAACATGTTGACAGGGTGCTCAAACTATTGCAGGAGAAACAATTATATGCAAAAAAATCCAAATGTTTCTTTGGAGTACAAAAGGTGGAATATCTGGGTCATATTGTATCTCACGAGGGTGTTAAAGTAGACCCTAACAAAATTAAAGCCATTAAGGAATGGAAAGTCCCCACAACCATAAAGAAGTTGTGAGAATTTCTCGGGTTAACAGGGTATTATCGCAAGTTTGTTAAGAATTATGGGAGAATAGCAGCACCTCTAACAACATTATTGAAGAAAGATGCATTTTCATGGACTCCTGAAGCAACTAATGCCTTTGAACATCTTAAAGAGGCAATGTGCCTAGCACCGGTCTTAGCTACGCCAGACTTCACAAAAACCTTTATTGTGGAATGTGATGCATCAGGAAATGGAATTGGTGCAGTTTTAATGCAGGAAGGAAGACCCATTGCTTTTGAAAGTCGTCCAATCAAAGGAAAGTATTTACATAAACCTATTTATGAGAAGGAAATGTTAGCGATACTGCATGCACTAAAGAAATGGCGAACTTACCTAATGGGAAGACACTTCAAGGTAAAAACTGATCATGATAGTCTTAAACACTTTTTGGAACAAAGACTATCTTCAGAAGAGCAGCAAAAATGGGTCATAAATATGTTGGGTTATGACTTTGAAATAATCTACAAAAAAGGAAAGCTTAATTTTGCATATGTAAGGTCCCACCTTACCCACCATCAGTAAAATAGAGAAGTAGATGTCACATAATCACTAATACTCATTTGCACAAAATCCTAAAGAATTAGTCACTGTAAAATTGTTTCCAACAAAAGGCCCTTTTTATTTTGAAAGCTTTAGATAATACAAGAAACAACTATCTTAGTCACACTTCAGCAAATTATTAAATTCATTTTCACATTCATACCAAAAAATTGCAGACATAGGAAGCTACACCCATTAAATAGTTTATTTATAATTTATAGTAACATAAAAACAACAGTAACTAAGAATTTTACACTAACAATTTATATGCACAAAAGCTACAGCCATTCAAGACTTTTGACAAACACTTTGCAGACATGCACCCTACACTCATTGAGCCCTTATGACAAACACTTTGCAAGCATGCAATTAAAAGTCATTGAGGCATTTTGTCAAACACTTGGAAATAATGAATTTAAGATTATTCTTCAACATATTTATCTCATAAAATTCAGAAATTGAAACTTTAAATATTTCCATCTTAAAACAGGGACTAAATAATCTTAGTCTTTCATCAAATACTCAAAAACAGGCGCACATAACTCACAGCAGCAATCTACCAAATCGCCCAGATTTCTGATCTGGGTTCTGAAAATTATTTTTTTTGGAATGAAATCAGGGGTTACATGTCCATTAGGCATGGATACCCCCTGATGTTGGGCTGAATCGAATTAAAAATGCCCAGGAATGCGTTTCTTTAAAACAACAAAATTTATAGCCTAAATGTTTCATTTATGACTTTTGTCAAACATATGGAATGAAAACTTACAACTACACCTCTGCATGAGGAAAAACAACCCAGAGTTATGCTACTAATATATGCCCATTGAAATCACACATTTCTAAATCCACCATATGAGTTCTTGAAACATTTTACCACCCTCAAGCTAATTCATTTGACATGAGTGACAAGCTTTTTGCACCAAAAACCAATGTTTTACTTGAAGAGATATTCAACTCCAATTGTTGAGAATATGATCCACCTTCGATCCCTTAACCAACTCATTTGAACCATCCGGTTCAATCATATGGTTTTCCACCCAACCATATCCAGGGAGAACTCCTCCCCCTGGAACCCCCGAGCTGTAAAAGCTCACAACCAGTACCAAAATACAACAATAGAGAGAGAGATGCAAGGAAAACTAATGAAGATAGTTTTCACTTCCTCTAAATACCACTCATGTTCAACCTCAATAGATACTTAGTAGACTAGTAAGAAATTCAGATTTTTTTGGAAGTAATTGGATACTCTCCATATCTCTCCCTTTCACAATATTCCTCAAGTCTCTTCCACTCTTGGCATTACCCCCCTCTCCCCAAATGAGAATACATGAGACTCATATATAGGAGGAGTAACAAATTCTTGTCATAAAGGAGGATTAATATGCATGCATCGTATTCCATTTAGAGGAGTGTAACTTATGTCATTAAGGAGAGGCATGCATGCCTTATTTAAGGAGAGTGTAACATATGCATTAAAGTGAGTGTAAGAGGAATATTTCATGACATATATTTAATGAGTGTAAGAGGAATATGCCATTCCTTGATGAGTGCATAAAAGAGAGTGTAATGTAATATTTAAAATAGAGAGAGTTACATAGAGCCATGAGAGTCATGTAGGAGAGAGGTGTGAAGTGATTGAGGAGATATAATTTCCTTTTAATAATAATATCATAGTCTCATAAAAGATAATAATAATATTAATAATATTGAGGATTAAGTCGAGATTGAACTATTACAATTGATTAATCATAATTTAAGTGATTTTCCTTCAAGTATACTTGTTTACCCATGATTGGAGGTGATTTACTATTTTTGGAAAGTCATACTTGAAATGGTAGACATGACTTTCTATTTTTAGAAAGTCACTCCAAAATTGTTAGGAATTAGATTATTAAGGAAATTCATCTACGAGTTTCCCATGAGTGGTATTTTTCTTCCGGATAATAGGGATTTCGCACCCCTATTGTATGCATCTTTGTGCCTTAGTAGATTGAGGACTCCGCGCCCTGATCTACTCTAAAGATCCAAGATTCCACACCTTGATATTTTTTTTTAAATATTCAGGACTCCGCGCCCCAAACATTTCATTATAGATTCAAGAATGCACATCTTTATATTTCGTGGATTTAGGACTCCGCGTCCTAATTTCCATGGCTTCTCATCTATTCTGCTTTGAAACTCCACGTTTCACCTTAAGGTACTGATTGTGAGCTTATACCCATCTGATGGTTCGTTGGTAAGGTCTTCTGACAAGACCTACACACATCACAATCTCAATGATCAAATCAATCAAATGAATTTCATAATTAACTTATTCAAATTTTACCAAATATTGTGCATGACTTCCACAGTCATTTTGGTTTTGGAGAAATGACTTCCACAGTCATTTATAACTTGAGCATCCCTGTTGGCAATGACCAAGTCCCTGCCACATCATGCTTAGTACGAGATTATGCACATATAATCATACAAATCATGTATCATCCATAAATCATAATTAACCATATGTTCCACATAACCATGATCGTCCATGGATCTGTGTCTCAATTCTAAATCACCATTCACGTCATACACCTATGTCCAAAATAGGATACAAAAAGAGAAAACATCGCTAATATTCTCTTAACCAAAATCAATCCTTGTGCACGCAACCATAGATATTATCATAAGCACACAACAACCAAGTGACCCAAACCAGGTCATAGCATATAAGCATGTACATAAGTCTTTCATACATAATATTATATCAAAATCACCATCTCTAAGTGTCATCAAAGCTATCTCACTAATAAGGGACACTACATACTCCCCCTCTTGGGCTAAACTTGGCCCGAAGTTTTTCCTATGGTCATAAGATACTTAGTTCTTTTATATTCTCCTATCAATAAGTTGTTAGCCTTATATATATATATATATATATATATATATATATATATATATATATATATATATTTTTTTTTTTCATGCCAATCCATAGTTTGGAAGCAACTCCATGAAAACTAAACATACCATTCTTAATCAAGTAGAAAATATATCCATGCCATATTAGACATGTGTTGATATAGAATACCAAATATTTCTATATCAAAACCAGCCATACAATTTATAGTACCATATAAAAATACTATTGTATGTAATTGATATGATATATACTTAATTTATCTATAATAATTTGATATTCTACATGTTCTTCTTTCTCATAGTCTATATGAATCCCACATGTGTCATCTTCTTGGTTCTGTAGGATGTTGAGCTTTCCAAGCTATAAATAGAACACACATTGGTTGTACACACAAAAATGATGGTCCATACCATATCACAATCAAATTGGCATAAAATAATCCACATACAATTGTGAGTGAAATTATGCAACAAAACATGATGTTATATATAAAACACACTCTTACATCCTACTTGCTTTATGTCTTTTCAATCCAATTTTCCTCTTTTCATTCCATAAAATTGTAGAAATTAGCTGAATAAATCACTTATTCAATGGAGATTAACACGATTACACATCAATTTCGAATTGCATGCATAACACATAATCTCATCTACAATTAATTGTCACATGCGGAAATAATAGAAGCGATCGCACATCAAATCAATCACACATTAACTCGGTATGTATGGGGAAAGCCTATAGCTGAAAACCCCGCAGCTATTGTGTATATTATAATGGAGAAATCATGTAACAAAACAAGTACAATACTCCTCACAAGTACTCAGTACTTTCTCATAAAGTCACACACAATCTAGCTCAGTTTTGAACAGGTTACTGGTTCAAAACTCACCGCCAATTGCCTTGCCTCTATTGCGCAATCATGGCCTGTCTATATAGAGATCCAAGGTTCGAATCTCCTTGGCTTGATAGCGCAATCATCATGGGCAATTCCTCCAAGTGTGGTGCAAATCTCATGCACAACTGATGTCGCCACTGATAGCTAACTCCACCCTTTCATCTACCTATTTCACTGGTCTCCACTGAACTGATCATGCACTGTAGTGAACTGATGTGTTCTTGAGTTGAATAATGAGTTACTAATTAATGAATTAAATAATATTTAATTCACTCCACTCATAACTAATTGATTAGCTAGTTAAACTAACCTCAACTAGTTCAACTAAAATAAACAGAACACAACTCCACTATCTGTCTCATTAACTCCTCCAAACTTCTGCCACTGAAGTCCAACTGAAGTCAACCATGCATGATGCCATCAAACCCTGGGGAACCACGTGATTCCTCTGTCAGATGCATGAGCCACTTCTGTAGCTCGAACTGAAGTGCTCCAAGAGAGTAAACTGTTGTTTATAGTCTAAATATTATTAAGGGTAAATAATATTTGACTTCCCTGTTTTAAGGAGAGGTAGTCTAAAAATAGACTTCGACCTCTTTGACCTCAAAAATAGAGTCCCATCTATTTTTACCAACATGACCAATGCTCCAAGAATCTCAAACTGGAATCCCCGAACCATGCTCCATATGTCTAAAAATAGACATAGTCTAAAAATAGAATTTGCGCCAGAATTTGCCTGCGGGCCCACTTAGTGAAAGCGACTTCATTTCACTAAGCTCCATCATCTTGCTGCATTTTCAACACTCCCTCTCAGCAAGATATGGATTATCTGCAACCCCTATCCTGCCTCTGTGGAATTCGAACTTGCTCCTGATGAGCGCCTTCGTCAGGATGTCGGCATCCTGATCCTCCGTGGGAACATATGAAAGCATCATGATCCTCCGCTGAACACAATCTCTGATGTGATGGTACCTGATGTCGATATGTTTGGACCTATCATGAAAAACTGGATTAGCCGAGAGCTTGATGCGGCTCTGGTTATCACAGTAGATCACTGTAGGCTCCAAATGCAACCTGAACAAACCTGCGAGGATCTTCCTCATCCAAATAGCCTCGCATGCAGCCAAACTTGCTGCCATGTACTCGGCCTCTGCTGAACTGAGTGCCACGGATCTCTGCTTCCTGCTGTACCAGGAAACTGCTGTCGACCCAATGCTGAAAAATCCTCCAGAAGTGCTCTTCCGGTCTGTTGGACTCCCTGCCCAATCTGCATCAGTGAAACCAGAAAGTTTCACTCCATCCTCCTGTCTGTACCATAGACCATATCCCGATGTGCCTCTGATATAGCGCAATACATGCTTGCCCGCCTTCCAAAAGAGCTAGGTAGGCTTAACCATAGCTTGCGAAAGCTGGTTAACTGCATAGCATATATCGGGTCGTGTATTGACCAGATACATAAGCGACCCCACCAACTGTCGATAGACAGTGGCATCCACTACCTCCGCTGAAGTAGCCTCCTCCTTCCTCCAACCACCAGGAAGAGGAGTGTCAACAGGCTTGCAGCCTTGCATGTTGAACCTCTCCAGAATCTCCCGGGCATACTTGCCCTGAGAAACAAACAGTCCTCCGCTGCGTTGCCAAATCTCCAATCCCAGGAAATAATGAAGGATGCCCAAGTCCTTCATCTCAAACTCTCATGCAAGATCCTCCTTGCATGAAAGTATCAACTGCTCATCGCCAGTCAAAATCAGATCATCTACATACAGTATGATGATCAACAGCTTCCCCTCCACCACAATCTGGTACAGGTTTGGATCTGCCTCACTCTTGGAGAATCCAAGCCGGTGAAGTAGCTGTCTATCCGAGTGTACCAAGCACGAGGTGCTTGCTTCAGCCCGTACAGTGCTCTCTTGAGTCGGCACACATGCGACTCACTGCTGAAGATCTCAAAACCTTCAGGCTGCTATATGTACACCTCCTCCTCAATAACTCCATTGAGGAACGCAGTCTTCACATCCATCTGATGAATGTGCCACCCCATCTGCGCTGAGAGAGCAAGGATCGTCGGTATGGAAGAGTACCTTGCGACAGGTGCAAAAGTCTCCTCATAGTCAATCCCCTCGATCTGTGAGAAGCCACGGGCGACAAATCTCGCCTTGTACTTCTCCACACTCCCGTCAGCCGCCTGCTTCACCTTGTAGATCCATCGCGAACCTACAACTGATTTCCCAACGGGTCTTGGGACAATCTCCCATGCACTGTTCCTGATGATCGAATCATATTCTTCGATCATGGCATCAACCCATGCGGGTTCCTCCACAGCTTCCTCAAAAGAGGATGGCTCTGTCACAACACATTGACTCATAAGAGCCATGTATCCAGTGTACCGATCCGGTGACTGTCTCTGTCTGCGCTGTGCTGTAGGTGGTCCTACAACCTTCTATGCATCCCGAGCCAGTCGCTCAGCTTCTGTAGTGCGCATGCGCCCTCTGATGGTTGGCGCTGCCTGGGTGGTTTCTTCCACCTCCTGAACCTCCTCTTGTGGCTGATCCACATCCGGAAGCTCCTCCTTAGGAACTAACAGCTCCTCATCTGCATGCGAGTGTAGCTCCCTCTCAAGCGAACACTGCATGGCTTTCTCCTCCTGAAATTTTATATCCCGTCGCACAACAGTCTTGCGACTGTCTGGCACATACACTCGATAGTTATGAGGTGTATCAGTGTACCCCACAAATATTCCAACTTCAGCAGTTGGATCCAGCTTCCTTCTTGCATCCTTCGTCACATGCATGTAGACAGGAGATCCGAAAATCCGCAAATGGGAAATATCAGGCCTCTTGCAAGAATAAGCCTCCTCTGGTGTACTCATGCCAAGAACCTTGTGAGGACAACGGTTCTGCACATACACTGCTGTATTGCATGCCTCAGCCCACAAGTGAAGGGGTGGGCCCTGATCATGCAACATCGCCCGTGCAGCACCCACGATCGTTCTGTTCTTCCGCTAAGCCACCCCGTTCTGCTTTGGGTTATGGGGTGCGATGAGCTCTCTGCGAATCCCTTCTGCGCTGCAGAACTCCTTGAATTCAGCCGAGATGAATTCACCACCGTTATCACTCCTTAGAGCAATCACCTTCTTCCCCGACTCCTTCTCGACCAGTGCTTTAAACTCACAGAACTTCGCAAATGTATCACTCTTCTTCTGCATGAAGAAGATCCAGCACTTTCGAGAGAAATCATCAACAAAGATCACATAATACTTGTGCTTTGCTGTCGAAGCAACTGAGAAAGGACCACACACGTCTGTGTGAACTCTCTCAAGGATCGTCGTGGCGCGACTATCCTTCTCGTGAAAGGTGGCTTTCACATGCTTCCCTAAAGTACACCCCTTGCACTGATCTGACTGCGCAAGGGTGCCCTTAGGAAGTCCAGTAGAAATCTGCTGCAGAATCTTCAAAGCTCCATGGTGAAGATGGCCCAATCTTCTGTGCCATAGTTCGCCCTCATCATCCCGACTCACCACTTCTCCCGCCTTGCATGCCATAGCTGCGCAGTCATCTACCTGCAACTGATAAAGGTTCTGAGTTCGAACCCCTATCTTCCGGGTCTCTCCAGTAGTCTTACTGCGCAGGAAGGCTTTTCCTTCGCTAAAGACCACATCATATCCCTTATCCTCCAACATCGCTACTGAAATCAGGTTCTTCTTCAATCCGGGTACATGCATGACATCCTTTAGTACAAAGGGTTTACCAGACTCCCTCTGAAAGGATACGGTACCGATACCAGTCACACTGTATCTACCATCATCGCCCATCTCGATGTGCACACCCAAATCTTTGTTCTCCGGATCTGAGAACAACTCCCGATCTCCCGTCATATGAAATGACGCACCGCTGTCCAAGAACCACGCCGATCCCATCACACTTGAAACCAAGCATGCAATCAGTGAAAAGTCAAGCTCGAACTGTGAAGCCAAAGCTTCTCCATCTGCAGATCTTCCCGCTTGCTTTTTCTTCTTCTTCTTTGGACAATTGGTAGCATAATGTCCGTGATCATGGCAGTGAAAACACTTCACTTTCGCCATATCCTGCTTCTTGCCCTTTGCACCGGAATGAGAAGTTTTCTTACCCTTCCCCTTCTTTTCTTTGGCCACCAAAGCGCAATTTTCTTCATCAACTCCCTTTGATGAAGATCCATCTCGAGTAGTCCTCCTTATCTCCTCCTGCATGAGATCCGCCCAAAGGCGCTCCCATCCCGGCAGCTTCTCCCGGCCATTGACACTATCTTGATATGAGTGCCAAGCCTTCGGAAGACCAAGGAGAGCCAGGTCGACCATGTCCTCGTCTTCGACAGTCACCCCCACACTTCCCAGCTCATCTCTGCATTGAGTGAACTTCGTGAGGTATTTGGCGATACTGTCGCCCTTCTCCAACTTGATGTTCCTGAGCTTATCTTTGAGCGCCCGCTTCCTTTGGTCGCTCTTACTCTGGAATAGATCCGTCAAAGCTTTCCACATTAAATATGGAGTAGCCTTTCCATGCAGGCTGGATACAATATGATCTTTGACGCCCTCCAACGGGATCCTTCGACATTTCGCCATCTTCTTTTGCCATGCTTCGACTTCAGCAGGATCAGTGGGCTTTTGGACATCCGTATCTACGAACTCCTTCAGACCATTATCTTCTAATACTACTTCCATGCGATCCTTCCATGCAACATAATTCGAACTGCCTTCAAGAGCATATTCGAGTCGCAAACCGTTGAAAGACATTTTCAACACCGGCACCAAGAAAACAAAGCTGTTGCAAAATTCGAATTCCAAACTCCAAGCTCTTATCGCTTCCGATCTACACTTGAGAACAAATTATTTCCAAATCAGAGATTGACTGCAAGGGGATTTTACCAGACCTTTCACTTTCCGAAGAAAGATGAATCCGGAGGCTTCCTGGCCCGTATGCAGACTCTGTCCGAGGAAATAAGTTTGCAATCACCATAATAGATCTCGACAATTAATCTTGCTCCGATACCATGTAGAAATTAGCTGAATAAATCACTTATTCAATGGAGATTAACCCGATTACACATCAATTTCGAATTGCATGCATAACACATAATCTCATCTACAATTAATTGTCACATGTGGAAATAATAGAAGCGATCGCACATCAAATCAATCACACATTAACTCAGTATGTATGGGGAAAGACTATAGCTGAAAACCCCGCAGCTATTATGTATATTATAATGGAGAAAACATGTAACAAAAAAAGTACAATACTCCTCACAAGTACTCAGTACTTTCTCATAAAGTCACACACAATCTAGCTCAGTTTTGAACAGGTTACTGGTTCAAAACTCACTACTAATTGCCTTGCCTCTATTGCGAAATCATGGCCTGTCTATGTAGAGATCCAAGGTTCGAATATCCTTGGCTTGACTGCGCAATTTTCATGGAAAATTCCTCCAAGTGTGGTGCAAATCTCATGCACAACTGATCCTCCAACTGATAGCTATACTCACCCTTTCATCTACCTCTTTCACTGGTCTCCACTGAACTGATCATGCACTGTAGTGAACTGATGTGTTCTTGAGTTGACTAATAAGTTACTAATTTATGAATTAAATAATATTTAATTCACTCCACTCATAACTAATTGATTAGCTAGTTAAACTAATCTCAACTAGTTCAACTAAGATAAACAGAACACAACTCCACTATAAACAATACTCCTCAGAAACACGCACTTTGAAAGTCCAAGCAAAGTCAACCATGCAAGATGCCATCAAACCCTAGGAACCACGTGATTCCTCTGTCGGTGCATGAGAGCCACATCTGTAGCTCGGGCGAAGTGCTCCAGAGGTAAGCTGACATTTTAAGTCCCTAAATATTATTAAGGGTAAATAATATTTGACTTCCATATTTTTAGGAGAGGTAGTCTAAAAATAGACTTTGACCTCTTTTGTTCTAAAAATAGAGTCTCATATATTTTTACCAACATGTCGCATACTCCAAGAATCTCAAGCTTGGAATCCCCGAACCATGCTCGCAGTATGTCTAAAAATAGACATGGTCTAAAAATAGATTTTGTGCCAAAATTTGCACAACGGAACACTTAGTGAAGGCGACTTCATTTCACTAAGCTCCATCATCTTGCTGCATTCTCAACAAAGACATCCTTGCAATCGAAATATCTAGGATTTATCTTTAATTTTTACCAAACGTTTACTCTTTAGGCAAAAATACAATATGAGGTTCAAGGCACCAATTTTTTTTTTTTTTTTTTTTTAACTAAAAACCTAAGGTTAAATACATTCCTCATTGACCCACTTATGTATTATAGATCATACATTTAGTTTGCATAATATTCATTATTATTCACTTCTCTAACTTGAGAATCAATTATGAAATGAATCTATTAGAAGATCTTCATCTAAAAGCAGATGAATGATATCTTTTTGAAAATGACTTTTAATCAAGAACAAATCTCATAATTATGCAAATATGGTATCTATATTACTGAATCTACCTTGATAACTCTAAGTCAATTTGTTTTCCAACTATGAAATCGCTCATGATTTCTATTTAGTAATTAATCAATTCATTTTCTTTCATGTCTTATCCCTTACTATTAATACGTACGCAACAACAAACTATGAAAACCATAAATTTCTCAAAATGTGATGAATCTTGTCAAATTTAAATAAGATTTAGACTATCACAAGGGAATTTCTAGCCTAAAGTTAAACCCTTTCACTTTAAGGAGAATTACCACCCTCTCAAATTATTACAACATTTTGTAGGACTAATAAATACTCATACAACTATACATCCCAACACAAAATTCCTAAATCAAACAATCTCCCCCATTCCACATATAATACAATCATCATGCAATAATTCGAATCAATGAAAATGTGATCTCACTCTCCTTCAATTTCTCCCTAAAAAATATCACAAGCACATATTCTTGTAAAACAAGAACTCAACTAAGCTTTTAATTAATCACATGCGTTTTTTTTTCATTAATTTCAAATAAAACAAGTTCTCACCACATAAAATATTTACCTTCTAAACATGTTATTCTCTTCACAATTTATAAATAAATTGAATTTTGACGCGATCGCCTAACTAACAATAGTTTAGAGAAATACATGAGTTCAATCCTCATAATTTCTCTAATTAATTTGGTTAAATAGAATGCAACCAATATTCAAGTGATAAGATCATTAAAGAGACTATTATGGCTTTCCTAGACCTAATTTGTCTTAAGCCAATAGAAAAGTTATTTCATCAACTTATCACAATAATCTTTTTCTACATTTCAAGAATTTGAAAGACATTTTAGTTCTACCTAAATTCAATATATACAAAAGTATTACAATACTAGAGGATAGATATCTAGTTCACACTTCCATATATCAAGTCAATTATTCCAAACATTCTAAACCACCTAATGGTGTTTAGTATACCAATCTTAGTATCTTCATCTATAATAATAAAAATAATGGATTTAAAGCTCAAGAAAATTTGTGTTACAAATCTCTATCCATTTAACTTTAATTACACATAATCATTCTTTAATCATGAATATCAGATTCCATCAAAATATTCTAACTAGAAGAATTACTTAGCTCATAGCGATATTTTATTTGGATTCCATACTCATACCTTACCTCATTACTTATCTCATAGATATATACTAGTATGGATTCCACACCCATACATTTTCTCATAGATATATGCTAGTATGGTTTCCACACCCATACATTAGATCATAGATATATGCTAGTATGGATTCCACACCCATATATTTTCTCATAGATATATGCTAATATGGATTCCACACCCATATATTTTCTCATAGATATATGCTAATATGGATTCCACACCCATACATTAGCTTAAGGAAAACATAACATTCAAGTGTTCCTTAAAATGGTTTCCACAACCCATCATGCACCAATCATTTAAGCCTCTTGTTTATTAGGAAGTTCATACCTCAACCTAGTATTTGAGTAATTTAAAGTTATTTGATGCCTAATGTCAACCCAAAATACACAAAATCATGTCAAGAAATCAGAGAAATTTCATTCTTACTTATTAAGAATGTATTCCCAAATCCTATTTTAACACATCTACTTAATACACATACATTACTCTTGAGTTTACATTCACAGTTAAAAGTGACATCTTTCAAGGTAGCTTTTAGTTAAGTTTCCTCTAGTGTAGGTACGAAAAGATTCAAAATTATCATGATGAACTCAATCATCACGTTAATGGAATCTCAACCTTACACTTGTTACTCATTCCCAAAGCATACGCACCAAGGTCATCACACTATAGTCCAGATTAAGCCAATATTCTTCTCGGTAGATACAATTTCAGCACGTAAAGATGGCTACTAAGCCCATATCACATTGAAAATGATGCACTAAAAATATATGAAACCATGCATTCACTCCACCTATCTCACTCATTGATTGAAAATCAAGTCATTCACATACTTGGGTTTAACCCCAACTTTCTCAAGTAGGTCCTTTCCCAACATGTCTTTAAGCTTTTTAACATATTGTTAATAATGTGTCTTAAGAAATATAAAGGAATATAAGGGATTTTTTTTTTTTTCATGAGTCGCTAAATGACATAATGATAATAATATCCTCTATGCAAACAATATGCTTCCAAGTCAAGATATACAACAACTCAACATGCATGCAAAATCAACATTCATACATCATCAATCTACAAGTAAGCATGTTGGCCCATTAGGCCCTAGCATTGTAACTCGGCTCTGATACCATATGTAAGGTCCCACCTTACCCACCATCAGTAAGATAGAGAAGTAGATTGCACATAATCACTAATAATCATTTGCACAAAATCCTAAAGAATTAGTCACTGTAAAATTGTTTCCAACAAAAGGCCCTTTTTATTTTGAAAGCTTTAGATAATACAAGAAACAACTGTCTTAGTCACACTTTAGCAAATTATTAAATTTATTTTCACATTCATACCAAAAACTTGCAGACATAGGAAGCTACACCCATTAAATAGTTTATTTAAAATTTATAGTAACATAAAAACACAAGAGTAACTAAGAATTTTACACTAACAATTTATATGCACAAAATCTCTGACAAGTGGGGTGCAGCCAAACATACTTTGTGCGACATGCACTTTCTACACTCTTTCGTATTATGACAAACACTTTGCAATATAGCAATTAAAAGTCATTAGCAGGGCATTTTGTCAAATACTTAGCAACAATGAATTTTAAGATTATTCTTCAACATATTTATGTAATAAAATTCCAGAATTTAAGCGTAAATGTTTCCATCTTAAAACGGACTAAATAATCTAGGTTTTTGACAAGACTCATATGGGCGCACCTTTCCGGAGCGGCAATGCAGCCAGGCTTGATTTCCGACTGGGATTACAAGTGACACTGGAATGAAATCTGAGGTTACATGACCATTAGTAGGATACCTAAATCATTGTTGAATAATGGAGCCTTCAAAATATGATTCTTGAAAACAACAAATTTATAGCCTAACTATTTCATTTATGACTTTTGTCAAACATATGGAATGAAAACTTACAACTACACCTCTACATGAGGAAAAATAACCCAGAGTTATGCTACTAAGATATGCTCATTGAAATCACACATTTCTAAATCCACCATATGATTTCTTGAAACATTTTACCACCCACAAGCTAATTCATTTGACATGATTTTACAAGATTTTTGCAACAATTGCTACAATTTAACAAACATATGGCAGCCCTGAATGCTACAGCCATTAAGGCTTTCTGTCAAAATTCTAATAGTACTATTACAACAACTTGAATAAAAAAACATTGAATTATTGGTAAGAATATGAAACATAATCCATAACTAAAATTTATCTCCAACTTACCTCAAGCATTTGATCTTCCAAACCATATTTTAGTTTCCATTATTTTTTCATTTTCTTTTAAGGGTTGATTCTATAATTCCTCCAGGTATATTTTGGGTACATGTCCATTTTCTTACTTCTCTTGTAAGTTGCAAGTTAGCACTTAGTCATGCATAAATAACATTACTCATTCGAGATTTTTTTTTTGGGAAGTAATTGGATACTCTCCATATCTCTCCCTTTCACAATGTTCCTCAAGTCTCTTCCACTCTTGGCATTATCCCTTCTCCCCCCAAATGAGAATACATGAGACTCATATATAGGAGGAGCAACAAATTCATGTCATAAGGGAGGATTAATATGCATGCATTGTATTCCTTTTAGAGGAGTGTAACTTATGCCATTAAGGAGAGGTATGCATGCCTTATTTAAGGAGGTGTAACCATGCATTGAAACAAAGGTGTAGAGAGGTCTTTATTTATATTAATGAGTTTAAGATATTTGTTTCTATTTAGTAATTAAAGAAGATAACCTTGTCTTGATAGTTATAAAAGTGTCTTAATATTTAAAATAGAGAGAGTTACATAGAGCCATGAGAGTCATGAAGGAGAGAGGTGTGAAGTGATTGAGGAGATATAATTTCCTTTTAATAATAATATCGTAGTCTCATAAAAGATAATAATAATATTAATAATATTAATAATATTGAGGATTAAGTCGAGATTGAACTATTATAATTGATTAATCATAATTTTAGTGATTTTCCTTCAAGTATACTTGTTTACCCATTGGTTGGAGGTGATTTACTATTTTTGGAAAGTCATACTTGAAATGGTAGACATGACTTTCTATTTTTAGAAAGTCACTCCAAAATTGTTAGGAATTAGATTATTAAGGAAATTCATCTACGAGTTGCCCATGAGTGGTATTTTTCTTCCGGATAATAGGGATTCCGCACCCCTATTGTATGCATCTTTGTGCCTTAGTAGATTGAGGACTTCGCGCCCTGATCTACTCTAAAGATCCAAGATTCCACACCTTGATATTTTTTTTTAAATATTCAGGACTCCGCGCCCCAAACATTTCATTATAGATTCAAGACTCCGCGTCCTAATCCTTTTATCATATATCCAAGACTCCACGTCTTTATATTTCATGGATTTAGGACTCCGCGCCCTAATTTCCATGGCTTCTCATCTATTCTGCTTTGAAACTCCGCGTTTCACCTTAAGGTACTGATTGTGAGCTTATACCCATCTGATGGTTCGTTGGTAAGGTCTTCTTCCAAGACTTGCACACATCACAATCTCAATGATCAAATCAATCAAATGAATTTCATAATTAACTTATTCAAATTTTACCAAATATTGTGCATGACTTCCACAGTCATTTTTGTTTTGGAGAAATGACTTCCGCAGTCATTTATAACTTGAGCATCCCTGTTGGCAATGACCAAGTCCCCTGCCACATCATGCTTAGTATGAGATTATGCACATATAATCATACAAATCATGTATCATCCATAAATCATAATTAACCATATGTTCCACATAACTATGATTGTCCATGGATCTGTGTCTCAATTCTAAATCACCATTCACATTGTACACCTATTTCCAAAATAGGATACCAAATGAGAAAACATCGCTAATATTCTCTTAACCAAAATCAATCCTTGTGCACGCAACCATAGATATTATCATAAGCACACAACAACCAAGTGACCCAAACCAGGTCATAGCATATAAGCATGTACATAAGTCTTTCATACATAATATTATATCAAAATCACCATCTCTAAGTGTCATCAAAGCTATCTCACTAATAAGGGCACTGCACATATGCACTCTCAAGAAATAATGAAGAGGTGGAAGCATTGCTTTGTGCCATTTCTGTTATCCAACCAGATTGGATAACCAAATCAAGAGATGAATGGAAGAAGGACGAAGAAGTGTGGACACTCATTCAAAAGTTGCAGCAAGATCCTAGTACATCTGATACATTTAGTTGGAAAAATGATTCCTTATGGTACAAATATCGCTTATATCTTTGTAAGAATTCCCAACTAAAACAAAAGGTTCTTTTGGAATTGCACACTTCTTCTTTAGGAGGACACTCAGGATTTTTAAAAACTTACCACAGGGTGAAGAAAGAATTTTTTTGGGATGGCCTTAAATCTGATATTCAAAAGTTTGTGGCAGAATGTTTGGTTTTCCAGCAAAATAAAGTTGAGACAATTAAGACCCTGGGTCTTCTAAAACCTTTATCCATTCCAAGTCAACGTTGGGAGGAGATTTCAATGGATTTTATCACAGGTTTACCTAAGTCTGAAGGAAAGAGTGTCATCATGGTGGTAGTTGATAGACTTACCAAGTATGCACACTTTTGTGTATTATCTCATCCATTTAAAGCAAGTACAGTTGCTACTACATTTATGGACACAATTCAAAAGCTACATGGAAACCCAAGGGTTATTGTGAGCAACAAAGATCCCATTTTTACTAGAAATTTTTGGACGGAGTTATTTTCTTGTTTGGGTACTCAATTAGCTCATAGCTCATCTTATCATCCTCAATCTGATGGTCAAACTGAGATAGTAAATAAGTTTTTGGAAGGATATCTTCGTTGTTTTGTATCTGATAAACAAACACAATGGGTCAAGTGGTTACCTCTCGCTGAATGGTGGTATAACACTTCCTTCCATACTGCAGCAAAAATGACCCCATTTATGGCACTTTATGGATATCATCCACCATCAATCACATCATATTTAAGAGAAAATTCGAAGGTTCAAGCAGTGGAAGATCACATCGAGCATCAGCAAGAAGTTCTCCAACTCTTAAAGGATAACCTGAATTTGGCACAAAATCGAATGAAAAAACAGGCAGATCAACATCGCAGCGAGAGAAGTTTTGATGTAGGAGATTGGGTATTTTTACGGCTACAACCATACAAACAAATGTCCCTCAAGCAAGCTGAGAAGGATAATAAATTATCGCCAAAGTACTATGGTCCTTACAAGGTGTTGCAAAAGATTGGTACTATGGCATACAAATTGGAGCTTCCTGCTTCTTCGCGAGTACATCCAGTTTTCCATGTTTCATGCTTAAAGAAGGTTATAGGTGAAAATATTCTAGTTCAAACAATATTTTCAGAACTTGATGAGGAAGGAAAAATCATATTGGAACCTGAAGCGGTCACGGAAACAAGAACTCGACAACTACGGAATCGATCAATTTCAGAGTATCTCATCAAGTGGAAGAACTTACCCACTGAAGATTCTACATGGGAGGATAAGAATTTTATACAGAAGCACCCAGAGCTACTCAAGCATTGAGGACAACACTTTTTTGAAGGAGAGGGGCATGTTAGGTCCCTATATTACTAGTATAGTCCTTTATTGTTGTTATTGTAACCCCCTTATTGTTATTATTGTACCCCTGTAACCCCCATATTGTTATTATTGTGCCCTTAAATTATTATTGTTAGGTCGGCTAGGATTACATTGTGGCCCCGTGGACTCCTATATATAGAAAGGAGGTTTTGTAATTTTGTATCATCCAAGAATTGTTCATTCATGTAATGTATTGGAGGTTTCCCCCTCGAAGTGGCTCATTTCTAAGGTGTTGATACCTCTTTTCTTAATTATTTTGGACGGTTTCACAACGTGGAAATTGAAGATGTCCCTGTACTCTTGTAACAGGTTTGTGTAAGCGACTACCTTTTCTGGGGAGCATGTTGCCCCTAGCGAGATTTCTTTGAATTTTCCTAGTTTTCCTGAGATATTCACCTTAATGGTTGGAGAAATATTCGACATATTCCCTTCTTCGAATGCATCAGGCCTTGGGATGGGGTTTTTGAACTAGTATACCTTCCCATATGGGAGGAAGTCTTTAGATTTAATGGCATATATATCTTGGGTTTCTAGGTTGTTAGGTCTGAACATTTTGTCTAGAAGAAAAAATGAGTGGTGATGCATTGAGTCCCAGGGACAATATGGCTTCGTCATGGCCTCTAGAATATCCTCATATAAATGAAACAAGACATCTAAGTGGGAATTGGTTTGTGCGAGGCCGTGAGGAATTGGTTCGGGCCTAATAGTGCTAGTCGACAAGCATGAATATGATTCCGTGGTTGATGTCGTGGAACCAAACAAGGTTGACAGGGTGCAGACGGGCTGGGTTTGCATCGTTGATGATAAAAATACTGTTGTGGTAGTTGTAGTGGTCTCGAAACCAATGAAAGATGAGCAGAAAACATGAGTCATGGTTCCCATGCATGATGAGATGAATAATATATGGTTTTGTTTGTCGTCAGTGTTAAATGGTGGAAGAATCTCCATGGTGGTGTTTTGTTTGAGAGAAAACTCGTGCTCTTCTGGTGGCGTACTAAGGGTATGCTCTCTTTCCTAGATTTTGAAAGTTGCATTGAGTGTAGAGGTGTCGAAATGTTTCCATTAAGGGGTACAACTTTGTTCATGATTGTGACTTGTGAAAATGGTGCATGGCGTCAAGGTGCCTATCGAGTAGATGGTGTGAGAACCAACGCTACTCTTTGTGCCTGAAGTGTATGCTCGAAGATTATTAAGCATTAGGGAATGTTTGTGCTTTTTCCATCTTCGAGTCTTTGGTTTTGGTCGGTCTGGCTCTTTCAGGGAGTTCAAACTCAATGCTGCACTTGCCGCTCATAACCTTGGGAGGTATTCACAATTCATAGTATGGTGGAATTGCGAGAAAATCCTGCAATAAAAACATGTGATATTCTCCTGATTAGAGAGATGGATCCGTGGTATGGTGGTGACCATGCGAAGACTGTCAGTTATTTTCTTGAGTTCCTGACATTGATTGACCCTGTGGTCATTTCTATCGCATAGAAAACATGTTGTTCTTGGCTAGTTTTGGGCCCTGCTAGGAATATGGGTCGCCTTAGCCTTCTGGGTTTTGGTAATGATGAGGGCCAGGCTTCCTTGCGCCAGGCTGCCTTGGTTCTAAACTAGTTACATCTGGGTATTTGGTAACCAATGAGAGTATGGTGTCTAACAAAGGTCAAAATTGGGGGATGTAAGTACAATGTTGAGCGTGATGGTTGGCGTGACAAATCAGACAAGACTTTTGCTCTTTGGTTCTCCACTCCCTTTGGACTGCTAGAGTAATTGGTTATTATTTGCAGAATGATATTAAATATGGGCATTGAGCGACCAAATGGTTGTGAGCATTGCAAAAGGCGCAGGCTGGGTTTCTTCGTGGAGGGCGGTCGGGGGTGATGATCTGCCCCGTTGTTGGCTATTTTTCTATTGATATGAAGAGAATGGACCTGGTTGCCTCACTTTCTTGAGTTTTCAAACTTTACATGGATTTTGAATCTGAACCGTCTGGTGTGGCGAGGCGTGTTATGGCTTGACATAAACAATTTAATGCCAAATGAAATCGGGGGATGTAGGGAAAACGAAAAACTGGGTGGTTGCCTGAACACAATTAGCACGAATATTGGACTGCTTGTAGGCCGCCATAGTATACTGGGTTGAATGGGTACCATCTTATGAATAAATCTAGAGCTGCACAGTCAATGATGAAGTGATCTCATTCATCACAGAGTGTGCAAAGCTGGATTGGAGCTTGAGGGTGGTTACGAGGGAGGATATGGTCGTTCAGGTGATCGTCTCTCCTTGGACACATACAATATGGTCCTTGTTGCTTTCGTCCCTTGAGTTGTAGTACTATTTGCAGATTCCATGTTCGAGCTGGCTAAGTTGGGGTTTTCAGCGATGAAGCGTCACATGAAATCCAACATAGACTGGAATCGATGGATATGGGGACAACAACGCACGTGGTGGTTTCTCCGAAAAATCTGACATGTATGTCGTCGATTCCGAACTAAGTTTCTTTGGTCAATGTGTGGGACTTGAAAATGGTTAAACACCCTTAACTTGAGAAACTGTGTGACTAAGTGATCAGGCTCATCTCATAATGCACAAACTAGGGCCTGCCGAGTGGCCTCTGCTTGTCGTCTCTGGTCCGTTGGGGGGAATATGTACGAGCAAGATGTAGGCTCCTCTCTTATGTACAGTATGGTTTTAGGTTCTCCCTTGTCGATTTGCGTGGGTGGAGTTGAGGGGTCCTATTGGTAATATTTCTCTAGGGCTTGCAAGGCATCCCTATATCATGGCATCTCTAGGAAATGATGGGTATAATGCCCATAATTTTTGCATATGACGCACACATGGTTGGTGCATAATGATTTCCCTTGGTTGTTCGTGGCTTGTTCCTTTTTATGGAAACTTGAGGTTTCGACATTTCTTTTAGTGTGTAGAAGAGGTTTTAATTCATCTAACTCTGGGAAAATATTAGTAGGATGGCCTACGATATCGCATAATACGCAAGCTTGTAATGCCCTATGTAACTTGGGGGTTTCAAATTTCTTCCCTTTTTTGTTATTTTTCTTGGTCGCATTAGCTGGCGCTGCTATAGGTGTTTCGTTAACTGTTGTGGCCTCTTGAGGGGTGATAGGGTTTATTCCTGTAGAGGTGATGTATGGACTTCCTAGTATGGCTGGTGGGACCAAATACCACGTAGGTATTGCGAAAGCCATATTTGGAAATGTTATAGTTTCCCAGACTTGTTTTGACAAAAAAATAGGTGGGGGGTATAAAAATGGGGTTTGTGAAACGGCGTAGGGTAGGAATGTTGTGCTAATGGCTTTGGCCTTCGTAATACTAGTTTCTATGTCTGGGCTAGTTTCGGTGTTTGATGAGAGCATCATGCACACCGGTGCCCTTGTGCTTTCTAGGACCCCCTTTGGTATGAAAAGGGGATCTCCTAGGAATGACCCTAGGATGGATGGTTTGAACTGGCCGGGGCCAAATTCTGTATACTGCGTAATCGATTTCATAGTTGTGTCTAGGTATGGTAACATGACATCGAAATCCGTCATGGGTTTCTTATCATAGTATGTGAGTGGGTCGAGGGTGGTGATCCAATCGTCATGGGGGAGCATCATTACGCTAAATACAGAGAATGCGATGGCAGTCATGGCGCACATAACTTCGCTTGAGGAGTATATTGTAGTCGAGTTGTGCATGTAAGACATCAATGTCCATAAGTACTGTCTTTCTGGCCAGGTTTACAGGCACATTTTGATAAGGCCGATGGGAGCTGAAGGGTGTTTGTCGTATTCTCTAGGAATGATTTCAGATGGTTTCATTTCAGGTGATCCTAAATTTTTCCAAATGAATTTGGACATGATGGATGTGTATGCTCCTTCATCGATGATGCATCGATGTATGGTGATGTTCTGAACTGAAACCGGTATTTGGAAAGAGACCAGAGAAGGAAGCATGGGGATTGCTTTATCTAGGTTGAAAACCATTAGGTGCGAATCAGGAAGGGTCAATTGAAACCAATGTGGAAAGTAAGGCATTCCGTCATCTTGGGCAAGATTGTATGACTTCCAAGGCTGACATAACAGCTGGTGATTCTGCTAAATCATCAACTATGTTATAGATATGAGCAACTTTAGATTGATGTCCTATGCGCCTGGTTGGTCCCTTGACCATTTTTGGAAGGGGCTCTATAGGTACTTTGGATATGGTTAACAATGCAGTAGGTGCACCCATGGTCGTACCTGATGGGTTGGTGTCCGGGGGGGTATCATAGTTCCCATTCCTTGTTTGGAAGAACAATTCTTCGCTAGTCATGTAAATTTCGTGACTGCTGCCTCCGGTATTGTTTTGGGGTGGTTGTTGTTGTTGGGTGTTAACCACTCCTTGGTGGGAGAAGGGCTCTTGCATTACATTAGGTTGTTGGGTAGGTCCTCCTTGTCCATGGTTACCTTGATTTTTTTTTTAGTTTGGGGAGGTCGGGATAGTGGTGAGTGTAATGGTCGTATTCACCACATATGGCACAAGAATGATTTTTCCTTAGACGAGATCTCTTTTTTTTCCCTTGGGAGTTGTTATTTGGCTCTTGGTTTTGAATTTGATTGGGGTTGCCCCCATATTGAGACCACGGGGGGCATTGTTGGTTATTTCCCCCTTGTCCAGATTCTCCCTTTTGTTTATTCATATCCTTCTTTTTTCGCATAATTTGGAGGGTTATTATGGTTCTCCTGGTCGTAATACTGGTGTTGTTGAGCCTGGGATGGTTGCACTAGGTTCACAAAAATGTTGTTTTGCGGTGGTGGATTTTGTGCGGGGAAAGGGGGATATAAGCCTATTTATCATTTAGAAACAATGGGAAATCCTAAACAGCCAAAACCCTAACCCTAGGAGATGAAGCGCCAAAACTATGGGCCCCGTTTGGGTAAATTCGTGTTTCAACTTCCCAGGGGCGTAACTTTGGCATACGATCTCCGTTTGACGTGTACCATACCTCGTTAGAAAGATCTATCCGAGGACTACAAATTTGGAACAAGCAACATTGGTCCATGGACCCATGGACCAATGTTGCTCTCCGTTTTCCCAAAAAAACGTCGTTTAGGGCCTCAAAACGGCTCCGGAAGTTTAGGACCCGAAAAACTACTAAAAATAGTAAACTGTGCCGAAACTGAAAAACTGAAATAGACAATGGTGGAGCCCCAAGTGGAATAGGCGGGTGACCACCAATATCCACCTGGATCAGGGATATAGGGTCCCATGTCCCTGATTGGTGTAAGATTGATGGGGGGGTTCTCTTCCATCAACATTCCTTGCTGAGTACTGGTTCCCCTGCCAGGGAGGGTACGATCCTCCTTGCTGTTGATGGTATGGTATCACCCTATTCATCATATTTTGCAAAGGTGAAAATTGAATTTGGTGGCAGCCAGGTTGTGACACGTTCTGGGTAGAATTGTATGAGTATCCTAGGTATTGGATATTGCTTCCTAGGTGAGCTTGAGTCAAGGACTTGATCAAACCGTCTGCAGCATTCGACGCTCCTGGTAACTCTCTATAATTTTGCAGGCGTGGGGTGTTTGGCAGGACATTGTAAATATATCCTGACTGGGTATAGATGATTTCAATATGTCAGGCTTTACTAATGCCGTCCTCCTCAGAGGTAGGATTCTGTGTCGCCACGTATTTTGAGATTTCTGTTGTGAGAGTTTTCAAAAATAAGTCCAAAAATACTCCATTGTCGAGTTTGGATTTACACAAACTATGACATCTCCGCCATTCGTGGATATGGTTCGATATATGGACGACTGGCGTTTTCCTAAAATGAGTCAGTAGTTCCATTGTTGAGTCATGGTGAATGGGTATATGAAAATAAGTGAGGAACGCGGTAGCGAGGGAGCTAAAGGTTCCATGCGAAGCAGAAGGCTACTTGACATAACATTCCGCCACATGCCCTGTTAGAGTGCATTGAAAGAGTCTTAGTCGAATAGTATCGTCGATGATACTATTGGACGAACACCACAGGTGGAAAGTCATAATATGATTTCCTGGGTCTTCTTCTTGCTTCCCTTATAATTTTGGTATATCTAAAGGGAGCTTAGTTGGCATGGGAGGCCAATTAAGGCTATGAGAAAAGGGGTCATTAGTTAACTCCATTAGGTTTGGAAGATTAAGTGATGCTAAGCAGGGTAACTAAGTATTGATTGCCATTGTGTATTGTGGAAACACATGTGTCTGAGTGTGATTTTTTATAGGGGGTGCATGGGGAATATTACCCTGTGGTATGCCCTGATGACTATTCTGCTAACTCCCCGAAGGGGTAGTTCTCCTCTTCCCTCTAGGGGTTGTGGGAGTAGTTGAGTGTGGTGACCCTACTAGGGTTTCCACTGGTGTGGTGTTGGGTGACCCTTGGGGGTTTCCAATCACAGATGCCCCAAGAAATGATGAACTGATAATGGTGGTGGTGTGTCATATTTAGCACCTAAATGGAGAAAGACCTAGCACTCCTCCCTCTAATGGGGGGAGGTCCAAGAAATTTCTAGATCGAAGAGGTCTCGTTGGGCCCGTTATGGTGTTGACTAGCTTAATCTTGGTGATACTTTTGGTTTGTTGGAGGAAGGAAGATTTTAATCAAAGAAAATACGATCACATGCATAAAACAAAGTGAAAAAATAAAAGGTAAGTTTTCCTTTCATTTGACGCTATGTGATCAAGCAAGCAAAAAATATGGTTTGGTTGTTTTGCGTATGATACTCAAAAGCCTAAATAGACCTAATCGTCCTTACACTCTCAATGTAACTAGGCCTTGTGAAGATGTATTCTGATGGGTACTAGGGCTAACGTCCCGAAAGAACTGGCGACGCCTTCCAACAGCTAAAGAATCTACCAAGGTAATGGTAAGAGGATTAAGTGTTTCCTGCACCATCACCTATAGGGAAGGATGCCCTAGTTTGTGCCACTAAAGTATTGTCGTCCCACGTGAGTGTTCGAGTCTTGAGTTTCTTTGTATTTAGCTACCAGTACTGAGCACTAGATGGGTCAGGTAGCCGCAAAGAGTATCGCATGCACTGAGCCTAATATTAACCCCCTATGAAACTGGTCTCTAGTAATGCTAGGGTATTTGTTCTGTGGGTGGATAGATGGATTTGAAGCTCCCTAAAAAGTCAACATCTATGTTTCAAAATGTATGATGACCACGGTGGCTTATTGGATGCCTACCTCCAATGATCCTAACCTAAACTATAATTTATTTTATGGCCCCTGTGGGGAGAATTTAGTGAGTTCAGTTAGGGATTATTTTTAGAGAGTCTCAATTTTCTAAGGGTGTCCCTTGGTGAAGTAACTGTAAGAAGAGGATAAAGGTCCCAACACACTGGGTGCCTTTTGGTCTAATGCTTACCAATGCTTCTTGTGTGCTTTGGAGTGTACAATCACAAGTGTTATGAGATCTGGATACGTGATGATCCTTTACAATCCTTTTCTAATTACCTTATGTGTGATTGTTCCTTTAAAAAATAAACGATGTGCGGATTATGGGCCGCTTACACCTCGCCTAGTTAGACTAAGTTTGCACTATAGGGAGATGGAAAATTTTCTTAGGAAAGTGTTCATATGCATACCCAAGCTCACCAAGAGGTGCAAGGGTGGTAGATATTACTTGCTTTCTTTTCAATAGTATGGTCC
This sequence comes from Pinus albicaulis, assembly GCA_034641835.2. Classification (NCBI taxonomy): domain Eukaryota; kingdom Viridiplantae; phylum Streptophyta; class Pinopsida; order Pinales; family Pinaceae; genus Pinus; species Pinus albicaulis. The sequence goes on from CM076570.1 coordinate 1,431,876,289, forward strand.
TAGTCCCGATTCCTAATGCAAAATTGAACTAATCTAATGCAAAAATTGAAAAAACGTGAACTAGCTAAAGATATGTGGATATATGGGCCACTTACTTTTATGCTAATTATGTTGTGTGTTTTGTATCTTTTATGAGAAAATCGTTTGTTCAGACAACATATGTGGATTGAAGGCCACTTAATTTTTCCTATTTAAATTATGCGTGATTTGCAAAAATAAAAACTAAAATTAAAACTACTTAGTTTTAAAGCTAAATTCTAGCAAATAAGAGTCCTAACCAGTCATGAAATACCAGAAAACAGCGATCACAAATTTCTTATGGGTTTCCAAACACTTTACAACTGCAAAAAATGATAAAAACCAAGTAAAAATGGACTTTCTTCCTAACGTGCGACTTATCCACCCATAGGTGTGAAACACACGTCTATCTAAACAAAATGCGCGCAGTCAAGCAGAAGAAAAAAATTCCTTCTCCTTTGGGAAAAAATTATCACTTAGGGTGACTGAAGGTGCTAAAGGATGCAAGAGTGATTTTTCAGCAAGCTGAGTAGGTAGAAGGACCTGCATCAACAACCATTAACTCAAAATAAATAATCTAGTGGAGTCGCCATTCTTGTGGTAGTGTATTCGGTGCATGGGAGGATGAGATACACTTTTTTTAGTAGGGAGGCTGCTTACCTACATACAAGTCATAGGTCAAAGTGGTTTTTCAAACATTAGTGGAACAAGTTCAACATGTAATAAGCTAAGTTAAATGGAAACATAAAATGCTACATAAAAAATGAAACAAAAAAAAAACAATATGCACAAGAAACACGATCAATAGAGAAAACACATTAATAACTAAATAATGGAGAGTTTTTTTCCTTCATTAGGTGCTGGTATTAGTAGAAGATAGAATGATAAATCTCTTGTAGTGGATACTTCGAGCTACGAAGCACCAATATCCAAGAAAAGGGGGTCGCCTCCCCTCAAGTTTTCAGCAAGCCTCTCTTCCCTCTCAAAGGATGGTAGATGGATGAACATGTGGTGAAATATTCTCTCTTGGATTGAGATGTTGGATGGCTAACAATAGAATCCTTCCAATCCTCTTGCCGCTGGACAACACAAGCTGCTTTGCTCCCATTTGGCCAACAAGGAGAAATTTGGCTAGCATAACAATGTGCCTCCCATTTCTCTTCCCATGGCTGGCTTTTATATACCAATTTCAAATTTTCCATCCCTCTCTTGGTCCAAGATGGATGGTGACAGAGGAGTGGGGGTATGATTCCTTTTTGTGTTGTACTAAAGCCTCAAGGTGGCTCAAATATGACTGTACTTTCTTAGGTTGAGTGAGAATATTTTTCTCCAAGTGTGCCAAGTGATCCCGGATGGTGACATTCCACATCCCCAGGACTGCGCGACTATCAAAGGAAAAAATGCAATGAGCACTCAGAGCCAGTGCTTCCTGTGCACGGTCCAAAATTTTTTCCTTCTGAACTTAGGAAAATTTAAATTTTTAGCTTCTCTAATGTATTTTTTCCTTGTAAATCTTTATCTGTACCTTCTGCTTGAAATTTTATAATGTCTTCTGCCTGTATGATTTTCTAGTGTTAACAAGGAGGAAAATGCTACAATTTTAAAGATCGCAGATCTGGAAAAAGAGTCTGTGGTGCATACTGATGCTTTCCAGAGAGGACTTGGTGGGGTTCCAATGTAGGAAGGATAGGTAGTATGCTATGAATCAAGGAAACTAAATGAGCACGAGAATAATTATGTGGCTCATGACCTTTCTTTGGCAGAAATCACCCATGCATTGAAGATGCAAAGATACTATCTCCTTTGTAGGAGGTTTGTATTGATGAATGATCATAGTGGGATGAGGTATCTATTTGACCAACTAAATATGAATGCTTGGAAATCTAGGTGGTTGGCGATGATCAATGAGTTTGGATTCGAGATCAAGTACATTAAGGGAAAATAAAAAATGGTTGCAAATTCTCTTAGCAGAAGAATACTGGTAAATCACATAGTGGCTATGAGTTCATATGGGACAAACTTACATGATCGGATCTTGTAGGCAAGACAATAGGATGATAGGTATAGGGAGCTTAGGAACATGTTACAACAGGGTATAGGTGAACAATATGTGGATTATCATCTCATGGTAGATGGTTTGTTCAGATTTAGGGACATGATATATGTGCCAGACAACAGTGACCTCAAGAAGCTTATCTTGAGGGAATTTCATGCTAAGCCGTATTTATGTCATTTGGGATATCATAAGACATTTATAGTTGTGAATAAGTTCTATCATTTGCTGAATTTGAAGAAATAGGTGGCAAAGTTTGTGGCTAGATGTTTGGATTGTCAACAAGTAAAAGCATAGTGTAAGTATCCTGGTGGATTATACTACAACCGATTCCTATTCCAAAGTGGAAATGGGAGGTCATTTATTTATTATATTTTTTCCTAGGACATCTAGACAACATGATTCTATTATGGTTGTGGTTGATAGGCTGACCAAGGTAGCTCACTTCATTCCAGTGAAGTCTACGAATTCAGCTAGTGAGGTAGAACAGGTCTTCATCAGAGATATAGACAGGTTGGATGTTGTACCAAAGAATATTGTATTAGACATGGATGCTAAGTTCACTTCTAGGTTATATAAAGAGTTATTTGCATGTTTGGGTACAAAGTTGGCCTTTAGCACAACTTATCATCTGTTGAAAGATGGGAAGACAGAGAGGATCAATAGGTTTTTTGAGGACATGTTGAGAATTTATGTTATGCATCAACAACATAAGTGGGAAGAGCATCTTCCACTGGTGGAGTTTGCTTAAAAAAATGGGTATCGGGAGTAAATGAGGATGAGTCTGTTTAAGGTACTTTATGGGCGAAGTTTTAATACTCCTATCAGTTGGAGTGATCCAGTGAACAAGGTATTGATTAGACCAGATATGTTGGAAGATATGGAGCAGGAAATGCAAGTAATAAATAAGAATCTAAAGGAAGTACATGATAAACAAAAGAGTTATGTAGATCAACACAGAATGTTTAAGGAGTTTCAGGTTGGGGAACAAGTGTACTTGTGCATCAAGCCAAAGAAGAGCTCCTTGAGGATTGGATCATGTGCAAAGTTGGCACCTCAGTATTAGGGTCCTTTCAATATTCTTTAGAGGATTCGACCAATAGCCTATCGACTTGCAGTGCCTCCGAAAGTGGAAGTTCGTGATGTTCTCCATGAGTCATTACTTAAAAAGTATGTGAAAGATGTTTATTATGTGATTGAATGGTATATATTGCATGTAGAACCAGAAGGAGAATGCCAACCACAACCTTAGTCCTTTGCAGCAAAAGATGCGCATGCTTCGGAATTGAGCAATCCGGCAAGTTAAAGTGCAATGGAAGCACTTTGGGTCAGATGAAGATACATGGGAGATGGTTGATCGGATGTGTGCCATGCTTCCTTCTCTATTTATTGGTTTATAAGAAGTATTTTGATATATGTTTTGATGTTTTGTTTTGGTTATGTCTATATGCATATGTATCTTGTAAATACTGCATCATGTTTTGTTATAAAGATCCAATAAGTGGTATGGTGTTCAAGATATGTTTTAAAAAGATGGATATGATGTAAATTTTGCATCGAGTTATGTTATAAAGCTCCATAGACAACATGTGTTTTCTGGTTTATAAGTGTCATTGAACACCGAGGATGTTGTTCCCCCAAGGGGGAGGATTCTGTAACAACCCTAGTTAAAAATCTATGTAATAAAGTTAAATAAGGAAAAAATAAGACCAAGATCATGGGACACATATTCCATGCTAAATGTTTGGAAAAAAAATAGTGATGGGGATCACTGGTTATTAATTTATGGCTATGGAAATTGGAAAAGGCGAAGTGAAATTAAATGGAATTTTATTTATTAAAAAATGGAAAATAGGAGAAAAGGAAGGTGAAAGGTCACAGGTTGCATGCGAGGAGTAAATTGAAGGAAAATAATGGAAACTGAAGAAAATAAAGGCCTCAATGATAAAAAGGCTTCTGAGGATTAGTTCACAACCTTTTTGTCAGTTTTAGCTTGGAGATCTATTTTATTCTCTCTCTCTCATACTCTTGCGCACTTAGAGTTTTCTTGGAGCACTCTTTGAGGATTTTAGGCACACTTTGGATTTGGAGCAAAAAGGAAAAGGAAAAGTAGGAAAGCGCAAGGGAAAAATGGGATCAGAAACTAAAAAGGTTTTTCTCTATAGGTACAAAGTTGCATATATGCATCGTGTATGTATGTGGTTGTTCGATTATGATCTGTCATTGGCATGGAGGATTGCTTGGATTGATAGTGGTTTTCCTAGCCTTAACATCTTTTGGATAGCCATGGTGTTGTGGGTTTTCCCCTTTGTTTATGATTGGTACTCATTTTCCTTATGGATGTGGGTTGAGTTGTTAGTTCCTAGAGCCTTGGTTGGAAAAACCCTTTGAAATCCATGAAACAACTTGGGTTGAGTTACTATTCCTGGAAGCCTTGGTTGGAAAAATGTTCTAGAGCCCTTGGTGGGTTGAGTTACTAGTATTGGAGCCTTGGTTGGACAAACGGTTTGGAGCCCTGTGACAGCTATGGGTTGAGTTACTAGTCCCGGAGTCGAGTTGGAACAAGTGCTATAAATCCCTCGACAACTTGGGTAGAGACCGATTTGGTGATGGTTAGTGATGTTAGAATGTGAGGTGGAATCATTGGTTGAAATTTGAGGCAACTTGGCCTTTGGAAGCCCTAGTTTTGTTTTAGTTGGTTTATTCCATGAGATCCCACATTCATGCTTAGAATATGGCACGAGGGTGATTGACTGAAAGAGATATTTGGTTCAACCCAATCTATGGTCAAGTGGTACATGGAAGTCCCTAACTTGGTTGGATTTTGAATATGTTAATAAGAGCTCTTTTCATCTTGTATTTCCTGAGTATTTATACTTATTATTATTCCACTTTGATGGTTGTTCTATCATTTTTATTATTCTGGTTATATGTTGGTTATAAGCATGGTTTTATGACAGATTCTAATTATGGTTGTTATCATGTTTTGATTAGTAAATGAATTTTTAATGAATGTATGACCTAATAGATGATAATGCAACTATTGTGTTAGGGCACCAGACCTTCGTGACGATTCTTAGATAAGTATGAGATCCCTATGTTTAGATATGTAATTATGACTTGTAGATTAAATGTTCATGATGTGTTTGATGAAATGTATGTCATGGTTAGGCTTGGTTAGGTCAATTTATTGCCTAAGTTTTGTATTGATTCATTTTTCCTAGTTTCATTCATTGTTCTGGAATTTTTCATTAAGTTTTGGGTAGTGGTTTTGGAGACCAGCCCTGAAAAAGTGCCTCAGATCTCACAGTCGTAGTCATATAACAGGGTGTAAAATACTAAATTTTCTCCCTTGTAGGCTTATTCATGCAACTGGAGGGTTACATTCAAATTCTGGCAGTTCTCTGCTAGCATTTGGGAGTCCAAGACACTGAAAAAGAGGGTTAACTCAGGGTCTGGGCACCTGGAAGGGTGGTTTAGCCCATGGGGGTCCTGTAGCACCCGAGGGAAGTCAATACGATTTTGTTTTGTCAATTCCAGTTCTTCAAGGTTATATAGGAGGTTGATTCATATCATATTAACTCTTCATCACATATTTACCTAGTAGGCCAATGAACTTGGGTAAATGCGGGAGGAGGTAGTTATAGACAATCTTGAATATGGTACATTCAATCATGTTTTAAAAAAATGTATAGCTAATTTTTTAGCGTAATGTAGATATTTCTGTAGTATATATTAAGAATATGTGTCCATCTCATGCTCTAAAAAACAAGACTCTCCATGAAATGTACTATGGCCACATTCCTTTGGTGAGGCATCTTATGTTTTTTGGTTCCACCTATTGTGCCTTGATACCTAAGGAAAAAAGAAACAAACTTGGTGTAAGGAGTAAAAAATGTATCTTTTTTGAGTACTCAGATACCTCCAAATCATATCGTCTCTATGATGAAGTAAATAAGAAGTGTATATCATCCATAGATGTGATGTTTCTTGAATATTCCAAGACTTACAATGATGTTGAGCAACAACTTAATCGCTTGGACAAGTTCAGGCATGGAAATGATTTCTATGAATTTGATAATGATATTTCACATCTTGAAGGGGGGATTCATATCTTGGATCAATATGTGGAAGCTCCTTCTGAAGCACTCTCTCCCCCTCTTGAAGCTCCAATCATTGATCACGAAGACACTTTGAGTGATTTGATTAAGAGATTTGGAAGGCTAAATATTGATTCAACCCCATCTTAGTCATCTAAAAAACCTAGGCCATCTAAGAAAGGTCCTCCAAAATGAATATCCAAGGCACTTGAAAGTGTTCATCTTGGTGTGTTTGGAAATACAGTAACTAAAAGCTCTACTAGACAGAATGGAGGTGATGTAGAAAATTCCGATTCACTTGTTGATATGGATGTTTCTTATGATTGTGAATTAAATTTGTCTATGGATTTCAAACCAACTTCCTTCAAATAAGTTGCTTCTCATGATGAATGGAAAGAAGCAATGCATAAAGAGTATGATTCTCTTATAAATAATGGCACCTGGAAGCTGGTGAATCCTCCATTGGGAACCAAACGAGCTGCAAGTGGGTCTTCAAGAACAAGTAGATGGATCACTTGAAAATAATAAAGCTAGGCTTGTGGAATTTTTTTTCTTCACAAAATGAAGGGGTCGATTATAAGGATACTTCCCCCCCCACAACAAAATGGGCTCCCATTCAAACTTTCTTTGCCTTGGCAGCTTAGAAAGGTTGGAAAGTCCATAAAATGGATGTGAAAATTGTTTTCTTGAATGGAGATCTAAAATATCTATTTTTTATGTCCCAACCAAAAGGGTTTGTTATGAAGAGATAAGAGCACAAAGTATGCAAGATGTCAAATCCTTTTATGGTATCAAACTAGCACTGTGAGCCTGGTACGAGAAATTGACTAAGCATCTTCTGAAACTAAATTTCAAACATTATGATCTTGATGATGCAACTTTATTTGTCAATAATTTTGGAAAAATAATTGTATATCTTATGGTGTATGTGGATAATATTTTGATGATAGGGAAAAATGAAAATTACATTGCATCCATAAATAAATAACCAAGGAAAGGTTTTGAAATGACAAATTTTGGATATGTTCACTACTATCTTGGTGTTGAAGCAACTTAAAATCTGAAAGTTTATATTCGTCTCTCACAATAAGTACATTGGAGATCTGCTGAAAAAATTTAGCATGGATGAGTGAAATCCTTTGACCAGTATGATGGAACATAATTTAAAGCCCACATCCACTGAAGGAAGAAAATTTGAGGATGAAACAAAGTACAAACAACTCATAGGAAGTCTCAACTACCTGACTACTACTAGACCAAACATTTCATTTGTTGTTGGAATCCTCTCTAGGTTTATGCAAAAGCCTTGTGAGGGTCATTGGTCTGCTGCAAAAAGAGTTCTAATATTCTTGAAGTGAACTCAATACTTTGGAATCAAGTATACATAGGTGGATGGATTCAGTTTGATCGGATACTTTGATTCATACTTTGATGAAGATAAATAAAATGGAGTATCTACTTTATGTTATGTTATGAGTCTTGGATTAAGAGTTGTCTCGTGGAGTTCGTTTTAGCGGGTTCCACAACTGAGGTGGAATATGTGGCAATTTTAGAAGCAACAAAGGAAATTGTTTGGCTCAAGAAAATTATGGAATATTTGCGGGAGAAACAAGTGAATTCTACTCCTCTTTTAATTGACAACACTTCTGCAATAAATTTGGCCAAGAAACCAAAGTTCCATGATCAAACAAAGAATATCCATGCAAGGTATCATCTGATTCGACATCATGTTGAGACTAAGAATATTCACATATGCCATTGTTCCACAAATGATCAGATTGCATACATCTTCACCAAAGTGCTTGGAAGAGAAAATTTTTAAATATTCAGAATGATGCTTAGACTCACCAACATCCCTTCAGATTAAGGGGGGGAATTTTGATACCTCAGCTCTAGGGATTAGGAAAATTGTAAATAATGTAAAATGAGAAATTAGGGAAGATGAAGAGACATTGAAATATGAATTCCAATAGTCTCCCACTCCTTGTATATGTTCATGATTTATTAATGCAAATCAAAATTCATGGAGTTACTCAAAACTAGCCTGAAAAAACTCAAGGAAAGGAATCCTAAAACTTGTAAATAAGTATATTTATAACATATATAATTCATGAGAACCACTCGTAAAATGGAAAATATCGAGTTCCTCAGTTTCTACATAAAATTAAAAGGTTCATAATTCACTAAACTAATAGAAATTAAAATTAAAAACATGAGCAACATGAGAAATAAGCATCAAAATGAGAAAGAGAGTAGTACAGAGTGGTATTTGGAGCTCCTATGGGTGGGCCCTCTCCAAGGTGCTTAGAGACCTAATCAAAATCCAGCACTAGCCTCCTCAATTGGAGGTTGATTTACATTAAAAAATCCCTAAATTTTAAGCAATTTGTCTCGTGGGAGTTGCTAAATAAATACATATATACTTCACTACAGATAAGGCCCGAATTCGACCAATTTTGGAGCTCCATGTTGGTAGTTGAGAGAGAAAGGTCCCTATATTTATGGTGGGTTGATAGTGGGTTGTTTGAAGAGGATTGGTTGTTCACAATAAATTTTTAAATTAATGTACTAAGGTTGTTGAAGGTCATGCAAACAATTAGTATGATTAAATCACTTAAGCATTCACACAACACAATGCATAATATGTAAATCATAAAAATGTATAATGTACAAGGTCAAGAATGCATGTTTTTAAGGTGTGTAGGGGCTATAGATTTCCCTTTAAGAATCCATTGCAAGGGTCCATCATCAGTCACGGAGGACAAGGGGTATATGGCCTATTTCCGATATGCATAGGTACTTGTTAGGCCAAGAGAATCTACCCTTGACTTGGGATGAGTGATTGGAGGAAAAGAGGGTAACTTATACATGCTAAAGGCTTAGTTTGTGTGAGTCGTAGTTCATTAGTGTGACAATCTATACTAGTTGCCACATAGGAGAATGGGTCAATTGTGTTACAAAACTTTACCAATATTGAGAGTGATTGGTACCACCCTTCCAAAATTTAGTATAGAGTAGTGAGAGAAAGTCTAAAGGGATATTAGATATAATACATACAAACGTCTATTTACATGATTATTTGGTCAAGAGTTGGATCCTACAATGATACAATATGATTATTAGAGTTGCATTAAACTCTTAGACAATCCAGTGCTCCATGAAAGGTCCAAGCATATTGAGATCATATATCACTTCATCATAGACATGGTTTAGATAGGAGTAGTGAAGCTTTAATATATCTCCAAGTAGGTTGCAGATATTATCACCAAGCTCTTCGTGAATGGAAAGTTTTCCTTCTTTCATCACTAAGATGGAGCAGTTAGGTTTTTCAACCATCAACCTAGCATAACTATTTCAAACCAATTTTGATTCGAAGTTAGCCCTTCCAATCAGAGAGGGATCTCTCAAGAAAAACAAGGGGATATTTAATATGAAATTTAAATGGCAAATGGATAAGTATGTTTATGCTTTATGTGGTTTTTTTCAGGTGGAAGAGTGTATGATAGCTACCATTGGGCATGGAGTCAGCAATGAAAATTTAATTTACAAACAATTGTATTCATGGAAGCTGAGGCAAATTGGCTTAAAACATAAATTTTTACAACATGCACAGTAATATGAAGGAAATTGGAGCATTTAACCATGAATTCCAAGTAATCATACTACCATGAAACTGATAAAAATACACAAAATGAAGAGATAAAACACATAATCCAAGGAGAATCTCAGGTTGTAAAATAGTTTGCTGCAAAATGTATATTAGACTGATAAAGAAAAATTACATAGTATCCCCCTCATAACATTCATCAACCCCTTCGAAGTGAAAAAATCCCTCATTTATAGAGCGAGGCCTCTTTACAATAGTCTTCCACCTGGGGTGGACTCGATACCTTAACCAAGAGACCTAATTCTAGTAGGATTACATCGCATAGAGAGTTTATAGGGATATTTTTTGTTTGACAGAGTTTGTATACAAAAAGGAATCTATAACCATTAAATAAATTTAACAAAACTCAAACAAACTATGCTAGTCATCCTTATCGAAACCAATTGATCGTTGAGGTGTAGGACAACTGATACACTGGAATAAAAACCTCGTAGTCTTGAGCTGGAATGATGAGCTGTAGTGATGAGCTAGCATCATAATTTAACTTGATGATATGTCAGCTACAAGGAGGTTGACCTGCTGAGTTTTCCTCTTGAAAAATGAGATAATGATGTGTATGCTATTAATTGGTGGTTTATCCATATCTTCAATGTTTGTCTTCCCAAAAATCATAAAAACTCCATTACGCTGGAAAAACAGAGTATAAGCATTTTGGTAGCAAATACAAAAATCACCCTTCTACATGTAATTAGACTTTTCTGACTATTACAGGGTCATATATGAAGTTAATGAGTTAAATACATGCCTTGAGCCTTTATATTTTTGAAAATTTAACTGATGTTGTCCTCTATTAAAATCTATAGTAGTTTCATAGAAAATTTCTGCTTTCAAGCATAAGAGTTGCTACAAAAGTGCCTAGTTTCTGAGATTTTGCATTTTCATCATTCTTTTGCCTCCGAAAATGTAATATTCCCAAATGGGAAAACTCAGCAATACATGCATGAAAAACACATTTTTTTTTCAGAAATATAAGCATTAACAGAAAAATGCAGCCCACGAATCCATTAGATATGACATTATAGCAACTAAATCTGAAAGGAAATCAGAAACAAATCATTATAGCCTAGTTAAACAGGCCTCCCATGCTCAAAACAGACCAAAAACACTGAAGCCCCAAGACTACTGCACACATAAATTATTGCAGAAAGTGTCAACGCATTTTATTAATGGTTTTTACTCATAAATATGAGAGAAAAAATAGATCTGCTTTATATTGATCAAAGAGGCCCAAAAACATATATCTAGCCTCTTTAACAGAAATCCAAGAGGACCCGGCAAGGGTTTCTTGATAAACATGAAATACAAGAAGAAGATGCTGCAGATCTATGGTTGAATCACGCTATATGGCTGAAGCTCTACATAATAATGGATGATCATGCAAATAAATTGTTGTAGCTCCTCCTACTAGCTTTCCGGGAAGAAGAATGAACCTCCTTCAGGGAAACTAGCTCAAAATACAAGGGATTAAAACCCTCCACTGCAATACCTTAAGAAATAACGTAGTTTCTGAAAGGGACTGCATTTTTGCTGAAGGTGATTGCTTGATAACACCAGGTAGTGGGAAATATAACACAAATTCTCTCCTCTAATTTCTTAAACAAGATCTCCAAGCAAGAGTTGGTAATTCCCGCATGAGAAAACCCTTGCACTAAACAGTGTAGCAAACTTAGCTAGACAACCAAAGTATGTAGAGAAGTCTAAACAAACCACATAAAAAATATAATCTTCAATCCCACCCATATGGTTTCCATCCCCTCCATTATATAGTTGATGAGCTTAACCACCAAGGGTCCCACCCAATTATGAGGTTGCTTCCATGCAAAGGCTCCTCCACCATAATTATGCTGTCGCCACAAGTCTTACTCATCCTTTTACAGCGTTGTTTGATTTAGTCAACCTTGACTGGAACTTCATGTAGTGTCTCTTTTCACACTCAAGGTGTCTTCATTTTTACTAGCTAGATTGATCTTCATTCACATTGAACTATCTTTATTTAGGATCCACTCCTCATATATTGATGCTGTTGACTTGGTCAAAATTGAATTTTTCCACACATTTTAGACCCTATTCACACATGTGGATGCTTGATCTAGTTTTTAACATGATCCCTTTTCACATTATGAGGGATTTTATTCCTACTTAAGCAACTTATGAGACTCCTTGCCCATTTATTCATCTAACTAGATTTTAAAAGAAAAATTAATATTCCTATTAGCTGCATGCTAATTTAGGAATATTATAGTCTTCCCCTCCCAAATGTTGCTTGTCCTCAAGAAACTGCAAGGGTGCATCAAAATCTTCCCTTCTCCTTTTGGGGCCTCCTCATCCAACAGTCTCCACCATTGTTTCAGATATTCTGCAATAATTCTATCTCCCAATGGTTCCTCCCAAGTGTGCAAGTTTGCCTTTGGTGAATAAACCAAATGGATATCATCATGAAAGAATGGAAGGTCTATGTGGAAACATTATTGCTTATCAATGGCCTCCTCAAGATAGAAGTGATGACAATCATGGGGAATTCCATCATCAATGAAGGACTCCCATCTCCATGCTATCATCAAAATTCAATGAATCACCTCCCAGCTTGGTAATTCATAGAAAAGCTCCTCCCAAATGCTCATGAGAGGTATGTCCCAAGCACTCCAAAAAATCATATGGCCTAACTCATAAAGAAACAAGTGATCTACTATGGTAGCCATACCTTTTCCCATTCTCCCCTTGAAACATGTAGTGCAAAAAGTATGGGAAATTTCTTCCCCCAAGGACACATCCAACCAATGTGTCTCTCCTCCAACCATGTCCTCAACAAAGATAAGAACATTTTCAGCATATGGAATCATAATTAGAGCCATGCTAGCTGCCATATGTAGTAAAAGATAAGGAAAATGGTCCCTCATGTGCAACCAATGCAGTTTTACTCCCAACTGCCATAGAATATGATATGACAAGTGTGTCTCCCAACACTTGTTTACTGCCCCATCCTTATTGCATGCTTGGAGAAGGTATATAATGGTTGGTGTTAATTAATCACACCATGAAGAGTACATCATCTCTCCAACATCTTCTAAGGAATGGTCAACATCACCATTGTCCATGGTCTCATGTAGCCCATGAAGCCCATAAGAAAAAGTGCCCCCTCTTGTAGCAAAACCCTGTACATGAGCATTAAGAAAATACAAGCATATATTAGATACATTATGATGTTCAAAAATACAAGTTTTACCATACACTTTATTCAAATCAGTGAGGTAGCTCATGGATGAGCTTCCTCTCACACCCAATGAAGAAGGAGGTGGTGATGATAACTCTTTCCAAGAGCTATGTTCCTCCTCAACCAACAAATGATCTATGTACTTCCTCATATGAGAGTTCATCTGCTCTTTGAATTTTACCCACATGAATCCATCTAAGATATTATGGTATGTTTTAATGAATCTAGTGGGTTTAGAAAGTAAGATATCATAGGCTGCATTGAGTAGTTTTTCCTTGAGCTTGGAGTCTCTAGTCAAATTAATCTGATCATGAGAGTAAATGACTCCATCAACTACCTTATACCTCCCATCCATAACTTTCCCATCAAGAACCTTACATGTGAAGAGGTCCTTTGAATATTCCATCAAGAGTTGGGACTCCCAATAAGGATCTAGGCTCCCCAACAATGACAACGCTGTAGAAGTTTGAAATGTAGCCCCTGTCATAACATGGCTCTCCTCTTTGTCATACTTGATGCCAAAGTCACATGTTGGAGTACTATCATATTTCTTTTGTTGCCTTTATTGCAGCTGATCTTGCTCAAGACAAGATTGAAGCAGATGGAAGTCAACATCTCCTTGAAAATTTTTTTCCTTCCAAAACTTCCTTAACTTGGCCCATGCATGCAAGAGTGTTGATATCCTCTTGTCATGTTTAGAAATATTCATTATGTATAGAAGTATCTTTTGCTACTCCAAATCTATGTAGTGGCCTTTTGATACCATGCTCATGTCAACACACATTTCTGAATTCTTCTTTTCCAGCGCAAATAGATGAGTGGAAGATAGCAAAGTCAATTTCAGAAAATTGCTCAGCTCTCCTTGGAATCCATCAGTAGTTATCAACGCTATGGTAGCTCCCCTCAAGGCTCCTTCCTTAGCCAAATATGTCACTGCTTCACATGGTTGAGAGAACACTTTAGTCTTCCTCCAATCAGGAGGTCTCCCTGGTGGAATGCCTCCATGCAAGGAGACACCAAGGCATAGAGCAGGATGTATATGTGTGTGCACATATTTGTCCTTACCTTCATTGTATCAATATTCTGAAATAAATAGGGGTGTATACTCCTCATTATATGATGCTTTCCCTCCCCTTTATCTTATTTTATCTTCAAGATCTCACCATTTGATAATGATGGCACATGCTGCACATGGATTGTGCCATGATCCCCATATGTGAGATTCTTTGGAACTCCTTGCAAAAGTGCAAGAGTTTCTCTCCTTGGAGCAAGTGCTCCATCTTCCTCTTCATGAGGTCCTAGATGTGCCCTTGTCATGATTGTGTTGTTGTCTCGAACCTTCTCTTCCTTCTATTCAATGGTTGAAAATGCCTCATCATCAATAAGAGACCTTAGATCTTGGTCTTCTTTTGAAGGAGGAATCTCCATGTCTTCCTTTTGAGAAGAAAGCTCTTCTTGCAATGGGGCCTTTGCCTTTGGAAAGGTATCACACAAGTTTCCTTCCCCTTCAATGGATCCTTCCAACCCATGCAAAAGTTTTGTTTGATTTGGTTTGATAAACTCCATAGAAGGTGTTTCATAAGATTTTTAATCAAACCTTTCCACTATTCTTCTAATGAACTTTGCATAAGTAGATGTATTTTCATTTTTTAAGGAAAAAGATTCAAACAACCACCAAGCATAAGCCTTACCCTCAAGATGCAGTCCTGCTACTTTGATGGCTTCCTTTTCTGAAACTTGATGTTGTTGCACATAGGTGTCTAGCTCCTCCACCCAAGCCCTAGCTGGACATTTAGGTGATCCATCAAAAGTAGATAGAAAGAATCTACCCACACCATGCTGCTTGCTCCTTGTGTTTCTTTCCTCCTTTATCTTACAAAACCCTTGGAAGTTCAAGTGATATTTGAACCCCTTAGATTGAGATTCATACTCTTGAAAATAAACACCAAGAGTCTCCTTCTTTGGCACGTCTCCTTTCTCCATCTTCTTTGTCATGAACAAGTGGCTGATAGAGCATTGTAAATATGATGATATGGATGAATGCTCACACCCATAAGATGAGGAAATAGATCTTTCCTCATGTGCCTTTCTTATTGAGGGACTTCCATGCCTTTCCCTCCTCATTTCTTTGATATCTTTGATTATACCCTGCAGAGTTTGAAAGAGAAGTTTTGAGAACCTCTTTCCTCTAGACAATAAGGGCTTTCTTTGATCTCTCTTGCATATCTTCTCCTTCCCATGAGAAGACTCCATAATGATTGAAGAACATAGGATGAGCCAAGATTAAGGCTCTGGTACCACTGTAATATTCCCAAATGGGAAAACTCAGCAACACATGCATGAAAAACTCATTTTTTCATAAATATAAGAATCATCAGAAAAATGAAGCCCATGGATCCATTAGATCTGACATTATATCAACAAAATCTGAAAGGAAATAAGAAAAAAATAATTATAGCCTAGTTAAACAGGCCTCCCATGCTCAAAACAGCCCAAAAACATTGAAGCCCCAAGACTACTGCACACAGAAATTACTGCAGAAAGTGACAATGCAGTTTATTAAGGGTTTGTACTCAGAAATATGAGAGACAAAATAGATCTACTTTATATTGATCAATGAGGCCAAAAAATAGAGATCTAGCCTCTTTAACAGAAATCCAAGAGGACCCGGCAAGGGTTTCTTGATAAACATGAAATGCAAGAAGCAGATGCTGCAGATCTATGGCTGAATCACGTTGTATGGCTGAAGCTCTGCATAATAATGGATGATCATGCAAAGAAATGGCTGTAGCTCCTCCTACTAGCTTTCCGGGAAGAAGAATGAACCTCCTTCAAGGAAACTAGCTCAAAATACAAGGGATTAAAACCCTCCACTGCAATACCTTAAGAAATAACGTAGTTTCTAAAAGGGACTACGTTGTTGCTGAAGGTGACTGCTTGGCTTAACACTAGGTAGTGGGAAATATAACACAAATTCTCTCCTCAGATTTCTTAAACAAGATCTCCAAGCAAGAGTTGGGAATTCCCGCATGAGAAACCCTTGCACCAAACAGTGCAACAAACTTAGCTAAACAACCAAAGGATGCAGAGAATTCTAAACATACCACATAAAAAATATAATCTTCAATCCTACCCATATGGTTGCCATCCCCTCCATTATATAGTCGATGAGCTTACCCACCAAGGGTCCCACCCAATTATGAGGTTGCTTCCATGTAAAGGCTCCTCCACCATAATTACGCTGTCTCCACAAGTCTTACTCATATTTTTACAACGTTGTTTGATTTAGTCAACCTTGATTGGATCTTCATGTAGTGTCTCTTTTCACACTCAAGGTGTCTTCATTTTGACTAGCTAGATTGATCTTCATTCACATTGAGCTGTCTTTATTTAGGATCCACTCCTCATATATTAATGCTGTTGACTTGGTCAAAATTGATTTTGTCCACACATTTTAGACCCTGTTCACACATGTGGATGCTTGATCTAGTTTTTAACATGATCCCTTTTCACATTATGATGGATTTTATTCCTACTTAAGCAACTTATGAGCCTCCTTGCCCATTTATTCATCTAACTAGATTTTAAAAGCAAAATTAATATTCCTATTAGCTGCATGCTACTTTAGGAATATTACAAAAAACACTTCTAAAAGCCTATATAAGCATGTAGAGTACCATTAGCCATAGCATAAGCAAAAATTGATGATCTTACCATATTCGTGGGGCAGCATCATCAACAGTAATGAATTTTAGGCCTCTCTTCAAAAGTTCAGCTTGTATCATTTCCATTTGGACTTCTAAATCTTTGACTTGATCCTGTAACCTCCTTCTATCATATTGCAACCATATGTTCCTTCTACATAGTTGTTTCATCATCCCGTGTAAAGGAAATGTCTTGTTCAATATCTTTCCAGATATATATGCAACCTCATTGTAAAAGTCCAGTTGCTTAGATATGTCTTTCTTTAATTCCTCAAAAAGAAATTTTGATTATTTTACCTCATTTTGAGCATCTCTCAACTGTTCTTGCAACATATCCACTTCACCCTTCTATTGAATAGGCTCCTTACCGTTTCCTCTTTTTCATAAGTTCTACTTCTGCTAGAGGTAATTCTGGTATCTCTTCTTCTAATGGCAGTTTTTCCTTTAATGGTTGCTTAGACATCTTTCCTTTTAGCTGTTGTGATCTTGTGACAGGTTTTTTGGGCTTGATGATAAAACCTGAATCTTATTGAGAAAAATCAAAATTTCTGGCTCTTTTTTTTTTCCTTTGAGTTTTTTCCTCCTTGATCTCAATAGGCTTCACAATGGGGTTTTCTTCAATTTCAATAGCCTCCAAGATATATGACATCTTACCTCTTCCTTCAGTTTGGATTCTAGCGATCCTCCTTGTATAATTTTTTACTTGGATTATTTTAGAAGTTTCCTCCGCCACCACAGGCTTCTTCACATGCTCAACTTCAAGTTCTATAGGCTTTGTAATAGGCTCCATTTCTGCCTCATGATTAGTTATAGGCTCTGCAATAGATTTCAGGACTTCCCTTCAAGTACTAGATTTAGATTTTGGGGTTTTCCCAGGAGTGACAACATCAACTTCATAACCACTTAAAAAAAAATGCGGGCCAATCTATTTTCAGTTTATCTAACTCTTAAACCATTAGTATCTTAATGAGATCATGGTGAAAAATTGATGTGTCACTAGTATCAGGGTTGTCCTGAACCTTGTCAACAATTTTTCCCAAGATTCTAAACAAATAGAAAGGCATATCTAAGGGTTTTTTACCTGTGAAGTGAAATTTTTTTTTGAAAAAGTATTGATATACCATGAAGAATATACCCTCACAAGTGAAGTATTTTGGTACCACCATCATAAACTTTGAAAAGTACTATTTAAGGCAAGTTCTTGGAATGCCTGAAGCCATATAAATGCCTCTGTGTTATTCTTATAGGAATTCATCACAATCATGTAATTTGAAATTCTACACCTTGAACCATAATTCCCCTGACCTGGGGATCCCCGTGGCAAGAGAAATGGTGTCAAGGGACACTGTAAAATTTAGTATGCCAACTTTAGATCATGTTCCTATGAAGTTAATGTAAAAATCCTTTGAAAATTTCCGATGATACCCTTGCAATTTTTGACAGAACTAAATACACTCTACGTTGGAAAATTCTTAGGTGAGTGTGGGATCTTCTTCCAGGAACCTCATTTCCATGGGGTCATGCCTCACCATTGACCCTCCTTTATATTGTTTCCTTCGAGTTGCCATAGCTCCAACTCGCAGTTAGCAACTTCATAACACCTACAAAAGAGTTTAGGGACAAAAAACTGACTTTTGACACTAAGAGAGCTTACCCTACGATAGCTAGATAGACCACAAGAT
The DNA here is from genome assembly GCA_034641835.2 of Pinus albicaulis. Lineage (NCBI taxonomy): Eukaryota > Viridiplantae > Streptophyta > Pinopsida > Pinales > Pinaceae > Pinus > Pinus albicaulis. The sequence continues at coordinate 1,431,894,724 of CM076570.1, forward strand.
AACAATACCAATGTTTAGACAACAATATAACCTCACAAAGAGGAAATGTGAACAGTGTGACAACAAATCTGTAAAAATAAAAGGGAGAAAAGTAATGAAATGAAGGACCAACTATATGGTGCACATGTTTAGAAAATAATGGATAATGACAACAAGGTGCAATCATGACCTAATAACCTCCGACCACCTCTGACCATACCCTTTTTTGAAACTCTATACCGTTACCCTATGTTATCAGAAAAATTGACTTTCATAGTGAAAACTATGTTGGGGAATGCATATTTGCTACGAAAGTGTCAGGAAATTCGGTAGCAAATTATGACCTATTTGAACTGGATTTGCTACAAAAGTTTGAAAAAGTGTCAAACTCACAATGATGACCAGATCAGCTCGAGGGACATAAAAATTTGGATTTTCTCTTTATGATGACTTGTACTAAGACCCATAATGACCTTGAAAAATAAATAAAATACCTTTATGCATGTGACTATTTGAAAATCAAAGACTTAAAATCCTATTAAACCCTAACTAACCTAACCACCTAGACTCATGACTCAAAACAAACCTAATGGTTATCTTGGATTACACCTTCTATATAGAAGAATTAGGGGTGGTACAAAATTACTTCCTCGCTAAGAGGGAGTGTTGATAATTCTATCAACAGATACGAACTTCTGCATTATATAGGTGTTAAGCATTGAAGAGTCATCCAAAGTCTCCTTAGCATACTTTCTAAATTTATTGAGTAAGTTTCTTTTGCAATTTAATATAAGTATAACTTATGAAAAAACTAATAATTAATTATGTTGGCTATTAAGCTAAAGAAATTAGATAAAAGTAAATTATTTACTTTAGTGAATTTTATTTAATCTGAATTATTGATCTCAAGTGGGTTAGAATTTAATCCTAGCCGTCCATCACTTTGGATATTAAGGCTAGGTATTTAGCTCAATGAGAAATTATAAAAGCAAGGCTAAGGAAAGGACAAAGACACAAACGTGAATGCGATACTTAGGGCTAAAAAGAGAAGAAGTGTTGCAGCATTTTTTTTTAATAAGGAGACTAAGTGGAGACCGAGACCATACTTGTTCTGAGCACATGTGTGTTGAAGGCCACACATGTGAACAAAATACTATAGAAGGTTGCATGTATGAGGGAGAGATAGCTTAGGCCACATGTGCAAGGATATTAGGGTTAGAATATGCATGGGCTATACATGTGAGTGCACAGGATCTACTACATGCTATATGTGTGAGGGTTTTAGGTGTTTTAGAGGTTGTATGAGTGGGATAAATTTAGCTAGTGCAGGTCTAGGGTTATTAGAGAATTGTTTTTTCTAGTTTCTATTGCTGAAAAAATTGTGTATTTTCTCTATGGATAATTTTCCCAGTAAGGGGTCCTTCATTATTCAAATTAAAAAAGTGAATAATAATTGGAGGGTTATGTTGTAGGTTTTAACCTTGTACAGAAATTACCTGCAAACGAATTCTTAAAAACAGAAAATAAACAATGGCGAGAACATAAACATAAAACACATATACAGATATATTTTCCCCTGGATCCCAAACTGGTATTACCAGATTGATTTTGCATTATATTCCTTTCAATGTTACAATACATATATATACATGTTGAAGCGTTCATAAACCCCAATCCATTAAACCTGGATCAGAACATAACTGTAGTTCCCTTGACCGGATATACAAAATACCATGGAAAAAAAACCATCATTCCCAAAACCACGTGAAAAGCCCATGAAAAAAACCATAGGTAGGTCCACCCACCTAATATAAGATCCAAACAAAATTTCTTTGGGCACTACCCCGAACCCCGTGTAGGGGGGAAGTTCGCCCCCCCTGTGACCCCCTTGCTGCGCCCAACACAACGAAAAGGGGGGGCTATCGCCCTCGTTGTGACCCCCCCCACACATGTTACTAGTCATGAAAATAATATAACACACACCCAACATATATGTGGAAAATTTTAGCCATGGTCGACATTCCCATCAATGTAAATGAAAGGAAGAAAAAATAAATTTTAATTACAAATTTAAATGTATTGTTTTCCCTCCAAATTTTTCAGGTCAACCTTAAATCATATTAGGTCGGTTGGGCCCTAAGAGGCACCCATTCGACCCCCATAAAACTATATAAAAATGATCCTTTCCACCTCATTTTGGATCATTGAATTTATCTTGTGCATTTCTAATCCAATGAAATTTCAGGGAGGATAAAAAAATTAGGAGGCTGAAATTTTTGGGGAGGACAAAATTTTAGGTGTTTGTTTTTTGTCATGGAACTTGATCATGATCTTGGTTACTGGCTAGGCTATTATCTTTCCATCATTATTTATGACGTATTCATGTATCTTGAACTCTCTCTCTCTCTCATAAGGAATAATTTTATGGGTTTTTTCCCTGGCCTCGTGCCTAATTTTTGTCTCTCTTGTCTCATGGTTTCTTGGTGTTTCTACTGTGATTTAATACTACTATTTTATGCTTATGAATTATTTTTTAATAATTTTTTACGGAAATAAAATGCTAATGATGATTTGAAGCTATGAAAATGTATAAGGAAATTTCTCTACCAAATCCCTAGTTAAAAAAAAAAACATCAACATGGTATCAGAGTCACGAGGGTGGGTGGGGTGGGGTGGCGAGGGGTGGGGGGGGGGGAATGAAGAGCAGTTGGGATAAAAAATATTTGAGGCAAATTCAGGAAGATTGAATCCCTTATGTATAGAGGTTGAATTTCTGTGTTGTATCTCCTATGGTATGCAAATTTTACTGCAGTGTTCAAGCTTTTGGATATCTATGTAATTATTTTATTATTCTAGCCTGAGATCTTTTTGTTTTTAAAATTCTCTTTTTTATGAAAAAATTCCAGTGGTATTATGAAAGATGCCTGTGTGAACTCGTGTTCGGACATTTTTTGAACTAATTGAATTATTCTAATATCTGTGGAAGTGTCTTTGTGAAATAAATATGTGAACTTTTTTGTGAACATCCTTATGACATATTAGGTGAGCCCCTCTATAAATTTTTTATGGTAAAATCTAGTATCTAAAACCCTGTGCAAGCTACTGTAGTGATATCCAAAAATTTAGTGTGAACTATCAATAATTCGATTTGTGGAAATTTATACATATCTCTGTGATATTCTATTTGTTACAGATCTAAGGATTTAATTATTTAGGGAATATATCAACGCGATGTTAGCTATTGTAATAATATATTTTTTGTGGGTTTGAACTTTATGTCCTCTTGACCCCTTTCTACATGATCCAAAGGTATTTGAAATGATTTACTGCTTCTTTAATACAAATTATTACATGTGTGAGGACCATATGCGAGCCTGTGTGAAAAAATATAATCTCTATGGCATGCATTTGGCTGATCTGAGTTCTATGATAAAGGATTGAATATCCTATGCAACCTCCATTGTAAGGTATGTTTCATGTAATGCAAGTTTTGCATGAATGCATATTTTTTTTCTCTAAGAGTCTCGACGAGTAATGTAAGCCTAAAATACAAGTAGATCGAATGGTATGTGACCTCCTATGATACAATATAATTTTATGACTTGGTGCTATAAGTGAGACCATAATTTTGTGGAATATTGAAGATCAAAGGAGGAAGTCTATTTTGTGAAAGTCAGAAGTTCCATGGAAGGATAAATGCATAAGTTATGTAAGTCACTATGAGACCGAAGTTATTTTATACAAATTTTTGTGACATATTAAATACTCCTATGCGAGCCTCCTATCCTAAAATGATACATCTCTATATTTTGATGGGAATGCACCAGGAATGAGACCTTCTATTAGGAACATTGTGGTTTTAAGAAAATATGAGTATGATCCTATCTTACCTTCTATAAGTATTATAGAACAAAGTCACTCTTATCAATTATGATCTTCCCTCCAGTGATTAGTGTTATGTGGAATTATGAATTACGGATAAAACACATTTCCTAAATGTGGTGCTATACATTTAGAACAACAGATCAAAGTCTTTGCAGACACTTTCACTAAGAGTAAATAAACACACAAAATGATAGAGGAACTTACTTGTGATCCAAGCACTTCCTATTCTCCTTCTGTCGCACTTGCTATAGCTTCCAATACAACTTTGATCGCCAGACTAGTTCCTGCAAGTATAAACAATGAACAACAAAGAGATTGCAATATACATATGCATATTTGTCTTAATCAATTAAATTGATAAACATGAAACATATATATTAGCTAAGAATCCATGATATGAAAAGCAGAAACATAAACATATACATATGTGGGAAAATGAGCATAAATATTTGTTAATGGATAGAAGGGGGAGGTTACAACCAACGATCGATTTGATGTCACCAGCTCCAGCATTCATCCCAGCCTCATCACAATAAACATCTCACCAACAACATATCACTATAATCAAACACTCAATTGAGAAACCAACAACATTTCTTTACCAAATTTCTTCCTTCCCTAGCACTGGGATCTGTGCTCAATTTATAGGGAAACTTATGGTAGTTTCTCAATCAATGAATTTATAATAATATGAAAGACATGTTCCCAAGCTCAGAGGTGCTAGATGGACACATGGATTCGAATTTTGACACATATGGACTCTTCTAGAAGGCACTGGCCATGTAGAGATTCCAGAACAATGAGAATTTCGCTCCCATTTGACCAACACACCCTTGAATGTTAGGAAGTGCTTTTCAGAGCACCCTTGAATGGAGGTAACTACAAATGAAAAGTAGTTAGTCCCTTGAGAGACTGCATTGGTGAGCTCATAGGTGATATATATACCATATACTTCAACCCTTGGAAACCTTGCAATGGAAGTCATGGATGATTTTTTCTTTGTCTTTGTCTTAGGGCATGTAGCAACTGAAATGATAGGGGATGATAGACCCTATTTCATTGGTTTTGGGGTGATGTTTAGTTTAACCAGGTCATTGGGAATGATGCCCAAATTGAACTATAAAAACTTCCCCCTAAAGCATGAAGTCAGAATAATAACAATATTTTTTGAATGAGATGCTTTATGATGTGATGGGTTGGAACTGAAGAAGAGTGGCGACCTGCATCAATCTTACAATACATTACATTATGATATATCCTCTTGATCACGAATTTCTGAGGGAAGGCATTCCCATGCTCAACACATAAACTATCTAATAACATGTACATAGTGCAGAAAGTTGTCTACATTGGAATGTTTCCCAATACATACATGCTTACAGATATAGGCCCATGTTCGGATGATGATCTGTATGTAAGGTCACCATACAGATGATGTGTAAAAAAATCTTGAAATCATAGTCCAGATGGCTGAAACTAGATCTGGGGTCTTCTTATCTCGTTTAATCGATCGTTCGGGTACAATTCTAGCCATGCGAATATATGATTTGTAGTCGAACATGGTAAGACATTGTTTGATTACCAGCCAATGATGTGAGTTGTTAACAAACGCGAGAGAACCAGCATTGATGTTAATGGACCTCAAGGTACTATAGTAAATTTCGTAAGGTGTGAATAGATGATTTGATGTTGAACGATAAACAAAATCTTTCGGTCAAAAGTCTGGAAGAGAGGATCTTATCAATGTTGTAAAAAGCCTCATGGTACTGGAAGATGATGTTTCTAAGCGAACTTCTTGGATGATGATTTGATGTTGACAGGAAGCCACTTTATTTCGAAACGGGAGTTACTAATTTTAGAGACAAAATTTGACTTGATATAACAATGTTTAGGGATGACTGTCATGAAAATGAAGGTTTATGAGTATTGCAGAAGGATGAGTATTCACTGGATGACTTCTCTTGAACATATCGGCGACACTAAGATGAGTTGGAAGCATTGACCCAAAGCCAAAGTGAAGGTATGATGAACCATAGGTTTGAACGAAACATCAAGAATATTACCCAATCCAAAAAATCACGATGATGGAGTGAAGTGTCATGTTCAAGAGTGACCTGCTACCGTAAAAATTTTGTTCACTTTCCCAAATTTTCCCTGGTCATTTGTCGACCAGTGCCTCTTTATTTTTTAACAAGCTTGAGGAGGATAACATATTCTTGATCTATAATTCAAACCTTTGGGCGAATAATATATCACTATTTAATAATTTAACGAGTCTAGAGATGAATGAAACTCGATTCTTTCCATGATCGATAAGCCCGTTGCTATTTTATGTTTTAACGAGCCTAACGACAGTGAAAACCTGGTCCTTTTTAATATTTAGAGAGTTTTAAAAAGAGGACAAAAGAAAACTCCATAAGTAATTTTTCGTAAAGTTGTCACTCAGAACTGAAAATTGTAAAATAATATCTGAGAGAACCTCCTAGCCATGTTCGACTAAGGAATTCCTTTTTCGTTTTTTAATCTATCTTAGTTCGGAAAAGGGTTAAACTTATACTGAGTATATATTAATTCATTTACTTTTACGAGCTTGAAAAGACAAGTGCTCGGCAATCTTTTCACATTATCAGAGTCTGAAAAGAGCTAAAAGAAGACTCCAGGGGTTCCTTTTTCACTGTTATCGAAGCTTGAAAAAGAGATAAAAGTGTGCTTCAAGTCCTTTTTCATTTTTTTCAAAGATCGAAAAATAAGGATAAAGGTATGCTTTGTGGTCAATTCATTCTTGAAATAAATGTGCACGACTAATCTGCTCATCAGTTGCAAAACTGTTCAGAAAAACATCAAATGGATAAAAATTACCTGTTTCATGATAAAAATAGAATAAAAACATAGTCACAGAAATAAATATGATTTGAAAATAATCAAATGACTAATTAAAAGAGTTTTACTATTCATTTTTACCATTTGAAAGTTACCATTTTCATTTTGGAGCTCTGAACTTGTTTTTTCCCCTGAACTTCAGTCGTTGATTGTGATCAATTCTGTGGACGGGTTTAATCACCTTTTGATCCAATTTGGTGCCATAAACCCTCTCTTTCTTTTAGTAGTAATTCATTTCATTTCATTACATTTTTTTAGGGATTTGGGCCCCTTAGGGTAAATTATTTTTCCAAAGAGGGAAACACACCCTTGAGCATCGAAAACTGTATGGTGGAGCACCTAAAATGAAGCCTAGATGCATATGTAATGCACTGTATATTGATCAAGATTGCGTTGGGCACAATTCATATTCTTGATTCTTGCATTGTACCCAAATTTTGTTTATTTTTTTTTGCATGAAAAGGAGTCTAATGAGTCTTATGGTTATGTTTCAGGGATTCATCGGACTAGAATGACGATTACTTGGAGAGAAAGAGAGCATGAAGAAGGAAATATGATTTCCCTTAATGATCCAGGTACAGTAAGAGCTGTAAGATATTGTGGGTTATTAAAGTACTTCCACTTGTTAAGTATGAGGAAACAAATAGAACTTTTGGAATTCCTAGTTCATGCACGGGATCCAGAAATTGAGGTATGTCACATTCAGAACAAAGTGGTTCCTATTACATTGGAGGATGTGTGTTTTATGGCAGGCTTTTTGAGGAGAGGCTTACCCATCTCTCTCTCAGGGTCTCCTCTCGGAGGAGAGACAGTGAGAGACTATGTTTTGTAGTATTGTTATCCAGGGGAAGAGCCAAGAAAGGATGGGAAAATAAACATCCGTGACGATCGTGATTTTCCTTTGAGAACCATTCTATTCACAATCGCAAAGCTTGCCGACACCGTTACACTACATGTAGCGAATAGATCTTATATGCAGTATGTTAGGGTCCTATAATAATAGGATTCATAATTTTGAATTGACTATGATTAGTCTTGTAATGTTGTACATACTTTTCTTTCTGCAAATTGTTTTCCCATATTAAAAAATGTAAATAGGGTAAGTCATAAAAGAAAAATCAAAGGAATAAAAGAAAAAGATCAAAAAAGAAGATAAAGTATGAACCCCACCAAAAAAAAGATAAAAATAGATCCTGAAAGTGATGCAAGTTTAAATGCCACTACTTTTTACTTTACTTTTCAAAATAAAAATTATGTGCAGCTTGTCCAAAATGCCACAATCCATGAGGATCAAATAGTTTAATCTTGATTCATTCATTCTTTAAATTTCATGCTGATATTTAGAGAATAAAGATCTAGCCAAACTATTTAATCTTGGTAGATCAGTAGTTAGGTAGAGAATAAAATGAGCTCATCAGTTTAATCTGAGCCATTGGAAGTCATAAGGTTAGAATTAGATAGTTTTCTTATCAAAGAAAATTAAAAGGGTCAACAAGCTTAAATGCATCCAAATAAATAAAGAAAAATGTTAGGGTAAATGATGGGTAGGTAGAAGTAGTTTTCACAAGGCATGGAGAGCATAAATTGGCTCATTTCATATTACTAACTTCCTTCCAAACTCATTTCCCCTTGAAAAATATCCCTTTACCTTCATTTTAACCTTTTTCCATTCATACTAATCTTTTTCCCCTTGTTTCACTCATTTTCCCTTACTAAAACCCCTTTCCCTAGTTTAAATGCATATTTTCCTTTGAAAAGTAAAATCCCTTTACTAATCCCCTTTTTCATTTAAAACACACTTAAATACATTTATCCTAATTTTTAAATAATGTATCGGGCCCCACTGTAAATCCCTCCCTGACATTGTGTTAAACACTTCTTAGTGTACTTTTAAAATCTCGCATACATATTTTCCCATTTTTCATATTTTATTAACATCCCTTTATATTTAACCCCCATTTAATATATATAGTTAAACCCATTCACATGTTTAACTAACTTCCCTTTATAATATTTCCCAAATCCCTTTATATTATTTTAACATATAGTTTATTTATTATATTAAAGCCCCGCTAACTATATATCCTACCCTACATATACATAAGTCACCCCTGGTCCCAGTTCTATTTAAAAAAAACCCCATCACATGACTCATCCCGGGCCTCACCTATTTATCAATTCCCTCTGACTCACCCATCCGTCAGATCAATATTCATCAAATCCAATGGCCAATGGTAGTTTTCATACCCCCGATTGCCCGATCGTTAACACCACTGGAGGGTTGCGAAATAAGCAGTTTCGCGACCCGCTCCCATGCTACGTGGCAGCCCCACGACTCATCGCACTCCCATGCCAAAAACCATTTACCATATTTTCTCGATGTGAAAACCTCTAAGTTATTTTTTCCGCTTGTTATGAATACCACCCTGCTATTTGAATTTGACCCCATGTCCATAAAGTTTAATCACTGCTGATTAAAACAATAAGACTGCTCTTTACATTCTTTTCACCATTATTCTGTTAAAACACTACGAGAAAAGAGCTTCTACCGACCTATTCTTAAGCCAAAAATCTCTACCGACATGTTTTCAAGAGATTTCACACCAGAATTCAAGCATTTACTACCAGGAGACAATGCTGACTCAACCTAAAGCTTATAAAGACCATTGAAGCCTATTTCGCTGCCAAAAAGCCTCAGTTGCTTCCAGAACTCCTTCTGCATAATAAAGCTTCATTTTACAGGTATTCCTAAGTGATGAGGCCTGTACTTGAGAAAGAAAGTAATAATTTAATCAATTGAACTAGTTTAAAAATTATGCAGACCAAAGGAAAGATATTGTTGCCTCCAAACCATTTTTGCAGACAGTAATCATCTTTTTACAGTATTCCTAAAGGCCTTAAATTATCTCTTGAGCCAAAGAGTAATAAATTGAATAAAATAAACAAATCTATGGCTTCCCAAGGCATTGTGACAGTCAATCCCCTGCAACCTCCTATTGTTGATGTTGAACATACCCCCCTTACAGACAAAGACTTCAAAATCAGTGACCCTGTCACTGATTTCAACCTCCTTGAGCTCCATTGTTGGAGCCATGATAAATTCATGGACTAGGCTCATGATATCTGCCTTTGGGAATCAATTTTTCCCAAATATATCCTCCCATAGACTTTCCAATTCCCAGAAATCATCAAACTCTGTCAAGTTAATTATCTGCCCAATGAAAGAGCCATAGTAACCCACATGAAGGAAATTTTGTTCACCATTATTGCTAAATCCATAAAACAAATGCTTCAAATTCAACACAAGCCTGATGAAGCCCCTATGTCAATTGAAATCCTCATTGAGTTATATCTGAAACTTGAATTTCCAAATAGGTTTTAGATCTTCCAAAACTTTCTGCCTTCATCAGTTGAAACCCAAAAGAGTAACCCTCCCTACTTAGCCTCAATTTTCTTAGAAAGAACAAGACAGATTGTCACAATGCTATCTTGCATTCTAGGATACTTTATATATGAGTATGTATATGCTTCAATCCTAGGTTTTTTGTTTATTTTCTACCCAGGACAACCTCCAGCCTTTACATTTAACTTTTCTCAATACTTATCAGATGCTATTCATGAGAAAATAGTTAAATTACCAGAGGAAGGAGTCTTTAAGTATTCATATGTGTTGTTTCATTTATTCCTATACTTCCAATCTGATAGGTTTGCAGTTAACCTTCAAAAACTGGACACTGAGGGCAACCCCCAATCAGTTATCTTCTGGACTTCCTTAATCAGGAAATATTCCACAGAGTTTACCGACAACAACTTCATTTATTCATTGATTCATTCAATTGTCAATATCTTAAGCAATAACAATGAACCAAGAGTCAGTGATGAGATAAAAAAGGTCTTGCAGTTATCAAAACACAATAGGATAGGAGACTAGTATTTATAACAGAACCACATAGAAATTAGGGTCTATGGATGTAAAATCACTCCATATAAGCCGCCCAAATACCTCCCAATGAGTTTATTTTCACTTGAACATATCAAGTAGATCATAAACTCTGATGAGGTTAAATTTCTATCAGCAGAGAAGAAAACACAGTTTAAGATAAAAAACGAGATTGATCCTTTTACATGCAATGGTAGAGGTGCAGGTCAACAAGTAGAAAAGTGTCTTTAGGAATTCAAGTTCAGTGAAAGTTTCAAATGGAATTATGATCCTTTAGGAGTTATCAGCAAGTTAAGAATCAAATTTAAATTAACTCCTTTTGTCCATGAGTCCAAGCCAGAAATAGAAAAGTAGTCCAACCAGTCAGAGTGGTTGGAGAAATTTGAAAGAGGCAGAGAAGCAAGGTGATGCTAGTTTCATCTTGGAAAATCGAGCCCCGCAAGATAGGAACTCCAAAATAGCAAGAGAAGAAGGATCATATTTAGGTCAAACCACTATAGAAACCAAATTCAAATTAATGTACAGGGAGAAGCCCAAGCTAAATCATGTAAATGAACAAGTTGAGACTATTGAAATTATGGATACAAACATAGTGGTTAAAGATAATGCACCTCCAGCAGTTTCAGAGGAAACTCACCAGCCTTCAATATCTAATACTCAAATCATTCAAAAGCAGCATAATGTTGAAGTGTCTTCATCAAGTAGACCAACAGATAAAGAACAGGATATCATGGAGAAGTATAAGGAAATCAAATTCAGAAATGAGGCATTAAAAGTAGTCACTTATGTCTAATATTGGAAGCAGACACCTAGTGACCATAACAGGTTGCTTTCTACATTTGATTACAAAACTAGGAAGATGCAGATGACCTTCTTGCAGCCCACAGTGCAGCATCCTAAGTCATCAGTAGGTTACAGGAAGACAACATTTGAATTTCAAGACAAAGATGTTCATCCTATAGAACAAATAGAATTTCATAAGCAAGCTGGTGAAATGTTATATTCTACCATGACCAACAAAGCTATGAGTGTCCAAAAATTACAAAATACTCTAGAAAACATCAAAGGACAGTTAAATCTAGAGAAGGCTTCCTCACAAGCCAAAGACAACATAATAAAATCACTAGAAGAATTGGTCATAGAGGTAGGATATGATACCAAGAACATCAAAGTTGCAGAAAAACTCATCAAGAAAAAGAATGCAAAAATTGTTGCGTTAAAGAAACAACTCAAATTTCCTCCTACTAAACATCCACAAGAAAAATAAGTTTTGGAGAATGAAGGCCAAAAAGTTGAAATGATGAATCTCATCATTCAGTTGACAGCTCAACTGAAAGAGATGGATAATGAGATGGATAAGTTAGTGCAGGAGAAAAAGGCCAGCATGGAATCAATCCCTGTCACTGATATTCCTACAGTTACTACAGTAGTTCCTACTACTTTAGCAGCTTTAGTGGCCACAATAGTTCCAGTAGCTACAACACTTCCTACTACATCAAAAACTACATTAGCTACAGATTCAACAACAACAACATTTCATCCTAGTGATAAAGCAGGTAAATTGGTTAAAGCCATGCAGGATATGTCCATCCAAACAAATGAAATAAATATACCTAAAGAACAGATAAAATTTCTAGAGGATGAGAAAAATATATTTGAAATCATGCATAAGAATGAAACACAGAAATAAAACATATTGACTGATAAAGTATAGAAGCTAGAGAAAGAATTGACACTAAAAGAACCACTTGCCCAAGCAAAGGAATAGCTGTGGGTGAATATCATTGACTTTGTCAATGATATTTAGCCATCTATCTAAGTTATTTATGAGTATAAGGATCTGATCAAGGCAGCAAGTGAAGCCATTTAGAAATTCAAGGAAGAACTTGGGAAAAAGCCAGAAGAGGCAGCTGAGATCATTAAGTTTCTTAATTCCAAGCATAATCAAGAATTGGAAGAAAATGGTATAAGTGACAGAACTGAAATAATCCTTGAAGTCAGAAAGGTTATTTCCAAGAGGAACTTGATGGTACAACTTAAAGACAAGTGTCAAAACATGGAACTTGCAATTTCTAGATTCATGGTGAAATTTGGTGTTTTGAGGAAGAAAGGTCAACCTAATCATTTGGTTATCAATGACAAATTGATGAAACATGAGGATTATGATAAGAAAATCAGAGAAGTGGCAAAGGAACATACCAACAATTCCTCCATGAAAGGAATGCCTACAGGAAAAGTACTATATCAAAGTTTTGAAAATCTTTTTTACCTACAACATGAGGTAAACCATCCATTCATAAAGAATCCTACATTTGCAAAGTATACAAAAGTTGATTAAATTTTTAGAAGAATGGTAAAAATCAAGTTACCAGATGCAGAAGCTTGGGAAAATTTATGTGATTTACTTTGAAAGTGAAAAGTAAAACAAGTAAAAGAGCAGTCCAGGATAAAGGTAAAAAACATAACATTGAAAGGTAAAATAGTAACAGAGCATGCAGATAAAGATAATTCATAGAGTTTAAAGAGTGTCAGATGAAAGACAGAGTTTAAAGTGAAAAACAAAGTTAAATAGAAATACAACGTAAAGGACACTCAATAACATAAAATACAACCAACATTGAGCAACAGCAAAAGAGAGAAAGCAACAAAATATCAAACAAGAAAACAACAAATCCAAATAAAGAGGGACAACAAAATTTAGTCTTCTGGGTGTCTCTATCTTCTTGCATGAAGATATTTATTTTTCCTTGAATAATTCCTAAATCAATTTTAGGATATTTTGTAATGGTTTTTGTATAAACACTTCATAATTCGAATTATTGTGTGTGGATTGCTAAACATTTCTATAGTTGTATTGATATGAAACCTGAGGGTTTATTGTACCATTTTCAAGTTAGTAGACTGGATTGAGTAATAAAGGCATTGCATTATAGGATTCATGTGTTGAGCCACTTCAGGGAAGTATCTTTCTATTGTTAAATTGTTATTTTCTGAAGTTTTTCACATACTTGCATGTTTTCTGAATCTAAATGATATAACAAGAATTTTGTTTTAGAACTTGTTTAAATACACTCTGTCTTGAACTATTATTCATTTTCATGTTTTATTCTGATATCCAGATTAGGGAATTTTTGATTGCTCCTTAGTTTTGATTGACCTCTTCATTTCCCTCATTATCCGGTTTGAGGAATCATTAATTGCTCCTTAATCCCGATTGAAACCATTTCACCATCCAGCCTAAAATATCTGAATTTACTCAGCTACCTTGCCATGTGAACACTTCCTTTAGAACTTGATTTTGACCTGTTTCTTGATACATTGACTCCAAAACCCAATGGAAAACAGACCTGCATCTATCCATATGAATCAGTAATTCTACAACCAAACCAAATCAAAACCAAAACCACTCAATCTTACATAACTAGCCTAAAATCAACTAAAAACAACAAAGTTAATTCATAAAGAGAGAGCCCTCTCTGAGCATTAGGAAGGCTAGATCCTAAGCTTAAAACTAGGTTTGTGGTTACCTCTAATATTATTTAAAACAAAATGAATAACAACCCTAGGAATTATTGGAGTGATAACATACTGGTGACCATACTGGGGAATATCAGTCCTCGGTTTTAAAATAAACCTTAAAGAAAATAATTTTCATCATATTTTCACCTTAAGGTTGTTTTAGGGTTGTTAGATAATTTTTCATTGAAAATTAAAATTATGGCTTCCAGAAGAACATAATATACCAGGGCTCATCCTGATCCACAACCTGCTGTAATAATTTATGATCCTGATAGAATTTTAAGAAAAAATAAAAATGTAGAAAGTCTAGGAAGTACAAGTCAATTAATCAAAGCTAATTCACTCCCTAAAGAATTATCAAGTTTACAATATATTAAGTTTGACTTGTCATTTGAACACTCTTTGTGTATAACTAAATCTGAAAGTTCAATTTATGATAGTGTGATAGATCCTAATTTCATTCAATTTATTGAAACAAAGGAGACTGTTTCACTTGATTCATATCAAAAAGCTCTAGAACCTTTTGATAAACTTGAGGCTTTAACTGAAACTTTGATTAAGGATATTTATGAAGCCTATTTTCAACATTTTGTTGAATTCACTGCTTTATCTGCTTATACTCCTCAGCCTACTACCATTCATTCAGAGTCTGTAAATTCATCTTTATTTAGTACCACCTCATCTATTATTTCCACTACACTTCATTCCACTGAATCATTCATCCCAAAGCTTCCTCTTAAACCTACAGTTTTATTTCCATATCCAAACACTTCAAGTTCATCTTCTAGCACTTCTGCTACATTTTCTAGTACTTCAACCTCATTTCCAAGTACATCTTCTAGTATCCCAAGCTCATCTGCAAGTACTTCAACCTCATCACCAAGCACCACAAATTTACCTCCTAGCCAAGCTAGAATATTAGCCATGGAAGCCAGATATGCCCCATTGGTCTTACCAGCCAGATTACATGCCATGCCCCAGGACTACCAAAGTAAACTCTTTTAATTTTATGGAACTGGTCAATACACTACACAAAAACATGTTAACAAAATGACTGATTACTTTGAATTGCATGAAATCGATGAAGCCGATGTTCAAATGAGATTGTTTTCCCAAACTTTAGTTGGAGATGTAAAGAAATGGTTTAAAGCTTTACCTACTAATCATATTGCTGATTTAGAAGCTTTCCATAGATTGTTTATCCATAGATGGGAGAAAAGAAGAATCCTTTACAAATATTATCTGAATATGAAAACATTAGAAGAGCTCCTAACGAATCAGTTCAAGACTATCGTACTAGGTTCAACAACATCTATAATTCTATTCCAACAAACATCAAAACTCCACCAGATCTAGCTTTAATCAAATTTCCTGATGGTTTTGATACTGATATGTCATACCAATTAAGAGAAAGAAACCCAAAAACATTAGAACAAATGCAAAGCAGTGCAGTTAGTGTAGAAGCAAATTTGTTAGTTAAAAGAGCCAGAATGAGAAATGAAAGAAGAGTAACCATAAAGGATGAACCACCCACATCAGACAAAAAAATAGATAGTTTAGCAAAAACCATGGAAATAATGATGGAAAGATTAGAAAATATGGAAAGAAAACCACAGTGGGATAATCATTAACAAGGTCCTCAAATAAGAAATCCAAACTTTAGAAAGAATCCCAACACTGGTAAATCTAGAGAATCAACACCTGATTAACAAATAAGACCACCTTTCCAAGAGAGCTGTGCTGAAAGTTCTCACCAAAATGAAGAAGATGAAGACACTCAGATTAACTTAATGGGAATAAATGATGATAATACAATTTTTCTTACCCAAGAAGAACATGAATATACATGCTACAACAGTTACAATTAGAATATGGGGAGTCTCTTGATTATAAACAAGGTTATGAATTTTCCATTAATGAAGTTCACAAGAAATATAACCTTAGGAGTAAGAAAAACACAGAAGATCCTACTAAGAAATATGCCCAAACTCAAACCAAGAAAACAACGGAAGCTCCTGCAACTAAAGTGCTACAAATTCTCCCTAAAGAAACTCAACAAAATTCTAGTTCAACTCAGAAAAATTCCAATTCAATTCAGAAAATTTCTAGTCCAAAGATGGCACCCAGTCCTAAAATTGTAGAAATTACAGAAACTGTAGTTAAAACATCGGCTGATCCTCAATCATCTTCTGCTGTTAAAACTTCAGCTACTGTTAAAAATTCAACATATACTCAAACAACTAATGCTGCTAAAACTTCATCTGATGCTAAAACAACTGTTGCCAAAACAGTTGTTGCCAAAATTACCACTGCTACTCAAACTGTCCCAGATAAGAAGATTGAAAATAACAAAACAGTGGAAACACAAACTAAAAAACCAACTGTAGATAAAGAAGATAAAAACACTCAAACTTCAATTGGTAAAGAATAAATCACTCATTCAGGAAAAACACATGTACCATTCAACATCCAAACTGAAATTTCCAAATTGAAAATACCAATTCCTTTAACAGAATTGGTAAAACATGATTTATGCAAATCACAGATTACCAAAACACTAAACATAAGTGAAAGAGAAGACTCTCTTAAATTAAATGATGATCAACCAGAATTACTATTTGGTCTTGAGGTAAATGGAAAACATCAAGAAGGTGGTGTTCCTCATTTCTACATTTGTTTGAGTATTCATAATAAAATATAACATAATGCTATGCTAGATTCAGGAGCATCACACAACTTAATGCCAAAGGCAATCATGGAAACTTTGAATCTAGATATCACCAGACCATACAAATATCTTTTCTCTTTTGATTCTAACAAAGTTAAATTTCTTGGCCTAATAAAATACTTGTGAGTCACTCTAGTCCAATACCCAGGTAAGAATATTGTCATGGATATTGTAGTTGTTGATATCCCTCCAAAGTATTGAATGTTATTATCTCGCTCATGGGGAGAAAAATTGCAGGGATCTCTACATTTGAACATGTATTATGCCACAATTTCAGTATTTGGTCAACCCAAAAGGCTTTACAGAGAAACTTTAATGAAATACATGGTCGGTAGTGCATAACAACCATAGAATTATCTATTTATTCTGTACATTTTGATATGGAATTTTTCATTTTATGCAATTCAGACATTGGAATAGATAAAAACATAATTATAAAACATAAACATAAAAAATTTGACAGTGACAATATATTTCATGAATCGATGTGGCACTTAGATTTTGATGGCTTAGTGAACATATTAGGAGCAGGAGCAGGAGTTTGGATTCACAACATGGAAAATAATAATTATGAAGGTCATGCCCTTAAGTTAAACTTTAAATGTACACATAACATGGAAGAGTATGAATATTTAATCTTAGGGCTGCAGATTGTTAGAAAATTAGGAGGCAAGAGAGTTTCTATCATGGGAGACTCAGAATTAATCATAAAACAAATTAAAGGAGAGTATCTTGTGAATAATTTTAGACTAAGCCAATACAGAGAAACCGTTCTAGATCTGATTAAAGATATGCTTGAAACTAACTTTTATGTTATTCCTAGGAAACATAACATAAAGGCACACATTTTGGCTACCTTTGCCAGTACCTGCAGATTTCCTTTTCACCCAAATCATCAATACACTGCAGAGTTAAGACATAGGCCTACTATACCAGACAACTTGAAATACTGGCAGATTTTTTCACAAGCTTCTCAAATTTATAACTTTATGAATGCTGAAGGAAATTCCAAAAATGTAACATAGATACTGATTGTACAGTAGATGACACTATAGATAGTGAGATAAATGTAAATAATTTAGATTTGACTGAACCAAATAAATTTACTAAAGTAGAAATAGATAAATTAGAAACTGTAGAAATAGAAGAAATAACAAATGATGATTCTGAGATTTTAAACCTTAAATATAACTTTTTACATAATGGATTAGCCCGATTAGAAGATCTTTTCATTCAAATGATGTAGTAAGAAAACCAAAAATGGAACCATTAAGATCAAACATAGAAGAATGTAACATAGGAATAGAACAAAAGCCTAAGCTCATCAAATTATCCAAAGCATTACCTCTAGAAGAAAATTTGAAATACATAAGTTTGTTTAAAGAATTTAAAGATGTGTTTGCACGGAGTTATGAAGACCTTAAATCTTATGACACTAGTATAATACAACATAAAATACCCATCAAAGAAAATTAGAAATGATTTAAACAAAATATTAGGAGAATCAATCCAGTTCTTATGCCTTTGATTGAAAAAGAAGTAAAAAGGAAGTATGAAGCAAAGATCATTGCACCCATCAAATATTCTGATTAGGTCTCAAACTTAGTTCCGACTAGGAATAAAACATGGGAAATCAGACTTTGTGTTGATTTATGGAACTTAAACAAAGTGTCACTAAAAGGTAACTATCCTCTCCATAAAATGGACCATATTTTACAGAGAGTGGTAGGATCATCCAAGATTTCCTTTCTTGATGGATTCTCTGGATATAATCAAATCTTAGTTCAACCAGAAGACCAAGCAAAGACAACATTTACCACTCCATGAGGTACTTTCATGTATTTGAAAATGCCTTTTGGATTGTGAATGCAGGAGCCACATTTGAGAGAGCTATAGACATAGCTTTTGCAAAAGAAATACACGATTTTATTTTCATTTATCTAGATGATATAACAGTATTTTCAAAAATAGACAATGAAAATCCAGATCATTTGAGACAAGTGTTCACTAAATGTAGAAAATTTGGTATTTCCTTGAATCCCAAAAAGACACTCTTTGGACTTGAAGAAGGTAAACTATTAAGACACATAATTTCAAAAGAGGGAATTAGGATAGATCCAGCTAGAATTGAGGTAATATTGAACATAAGGCATCCTTGAAATATCAAGGAATTACATGCATTCTTAGGTAAAATTGATTTTCTTAGAAGATTCATTTCAAATTTAGCAGAACTAATTAGAGAATTGAATAACATGTGTAGGTTTTAACCCTGAACAGAAATTATCTACAAACGAATCTTATAGCAGAAAATAAACAATAGCGAGAGCATAAAACATAAAACAGATAAACATAGAGATTTTCCCCTGGATCCCAAATCGGGATGACCAGCTTGATTTTTCATTATATTCCTTTTAGTGTTACAACACATATATATACATGCCGAAGCATACATAAACCCCAATCCATTAACCCTAGATTAGAACATAACCGTAGTTCCCTTGACCGGATCTACAAAATACCGGGGGCCGAAAACCATCGTACCCCAAAACCATGTGCAAACTCATGCAAAAAACATGGGTGGGTCCGCACACCAAATTTGTTTTTGCCGGGGCGCTACCTTGGACCCCGACAGGGGGGGCTGCCGCCCCCCCTATGACCCCCCTGCTGCGTCTGACGCAACGTACAACTCGTAGGGCTAGTCGTGGAAAGAATATAACACATACCCAACATTCTACCACTTGTTGTTTTCTTTCCACAGGGGGCCACAGGAGAGCTTAGTCATTGGGCCAATTCTTCAACACCCATTGTTTCTCTACACCAAGAGAACTTCTGAGTGCTCACAGACTTTGTCAATGCATCTGTAACATTATTCAAGGTGTCCACCTTTACCAGCAACACCCTTTTAGCCTCAACCATATCTCTAACAAAGTGATATTGAACATCAATGTGCTTTGTATTTGAATGATAAGCAGGGTTCTTAGCCAAGAAAATTGCACTTTGGCTATCATAGTCTATCCTTATAGCTTGCTGTACCAACCCCATACTTGAACACAATCTCTGCAACCAAAATGATTCCTTGCTTTCATGAGTGGCTGCTATGTATTCTGCCTTTGTAGTTGAAAGTGCCACTATAGACTGTCTTTTACTCATCCAACTAACTGCGCCTCCAAATAGGCTAAACACATACCCACTTTTAGATCTTCTTTAGTCCAGATCTTCAGCCCAGTCTGCATCAACAAAACCACGAATGTCAAACATTCTTTCCAATCCTGGTCTTCCCTGGTAGCACAAGCCATAATCACTAGTGCCACGTAAATATCTTAAAACCCGCTTCACTATTGTATAATGCTCCTTCCTTAGGTTTGACATAAACCTGCTCAATACTCCCACTTCATGTGCAATGTCTAGTCTAGTACAGACCATTGCATACATCAGGCTACCCACTGCACTTGCATATGGAACACGGGACATATCCTCATCTTCTTCTTGTGTCTTGGGACACTGTTCAGCAGACAACTTTACACCTACAGGAATAGGAACATTTATCGTTTTACTATCCTGCATATTGAACCTCTGCAATATAGTCTCGACATACTTCCTCTGGTTTAACCAAAGCTTCCTCTTTGCCCGATCTGTCTTAATTTCCATGCCCAAAATATAGTTTGCAGCACCAAGATCCTTCATGTCGAATTTGGAGAACAGTTGGGTCTTCAAATATTGGATAATTTCTTTGTCATTTCCAATCAACAACATATAATCCACATACAAGACCAAATAAATAACATGGTCACCAATTAATTTAAAATAAACACAGTGATATTCCTTGCTTCTAGTGAAGCTAAGTCCCCGTATATAGGTATCAAATTTCTGATACCACATCCTTGGTGACTATTTTAACCCATATAGAGACTTCTTCAACCTGCATACCAGTTCTTTCTTACCCTTCACCATAAAGCCTTCAGGTTGCTTCATGTAGATCTCCTCTTCTAGATCCCCATGAAGAAATGTTGTCTTCACATCCATCTGTTCTATCTCAAAATCAAATGCAGCAGCAACAGATAAAAGTAATCTAATAGAAGTAACTTTGGCAACAGGAGAAAAAATATCAACAAAATCAATTCCCGGCACCTGGGAATAACCTTTTGCTACCAACCGAGCTTTGTATTTCTCCACCTTGCCTTCTACATTCATCTTCTTTTTAAACACCCATTTTCTCCCGATGGGCTTCCTTCCAGCCGGCAACTCCACCAGATCCCATGCCTCATTTTTGTGCAAGGATGCCATTTCATCAATCATGGCCTCCTTCCAGAGTTTTCCATCCTCTGAATCTACTGCCTCCTTGATAGTTCTGGGATCATCATCAGTTATAGTTAAGGAAAAACCTGAAAAAAAAGAAGATGGACTATACCTTTCTGGTTTCCTTCTTTCCCGAACTGATCTTCTCAAAGCTGGGGTTTGTGGCTCTTCCTCTTCTGAATCTTCTTCTGTTGTAGAGTCTGATTCATCCTCCTTTAGCTCAAACTCTATCTTCTCAGGTTCCTTTGGTAGGACTTCATGTGTAACAACATCTTTCACCTCTATAAACACCACATCTCGGCTGTACACAACCTTCCTTGTTTCTGGGTTCCAAAGCTTGTAACCCTTTAAACCATCCTTATACCCAATAAAGATGCACCTTTTAGATTTATTATCCAACTTGGTCCTTTTCTCCTTTGGAACATGTACATATGCATTACATCCAAATACCCTTAGATGTGGAAGAGAGGGTTTCTTACCAGTCCACACCTCATGAGGAGTCTTATCCTCCAACGTTGATGAAGGTGATCTGTTAACTAAGTAACATGCAGTCTCCACTGCCTCTGCCCAGAATTCTTGTCCTAACCCGGTACCACTGAGCATGCTTCTTGCCTTTTCCATTAGCATTCTGTTCATTTTTTCTGCAACTCTGTTTTGCTGAGGTGTGTATGGAGTAGTCTTCTGTCGTGCTATACCACACTTCTTACAGAACTCTTCAAATTCCTTCTTGCAGAACTCCCCACCATTATCTATCCTCAACGCCTTTATCTTCTTCTCTGTTTGGTTTTCAACCAAAGCCTTAAATTCTTTAAATTTGTCAAAGACTTCAGATTTTTTCCTTAAGAAATATATCCATGTATTCCTTAAGAAGTCATCTATGAATGAAACATAGTACACAAACTTTCCCAGTGATGGAACTGACATAGGTCCAAACACATCACTGTGCACAAGTTATAATATCTTGTTCGCCCTCTTAGCACCAGAAGGAAAACTCACCCGATCCTGCTTCCCATATACACAATGTTCACAGAAATCGAAATCCAGAGAGAAATTTGACATACCTTCTACCATACCATTTCTATGCAGTATCCGAAGGCCCTTCTCTCCAATATGTCCAAGCCTTTGATGCCATAGCATGGTATTTTCTCCAGAGATAGCTAGGCTTTCCGCTCCACTTTCAGGAACCATAGAACTGTTACACCCATCAATAACAGTGCTACCTTGTAGCTTGTACAGAGTTCTAGTCCGAACTCCCCTAATTAATACCAGTGCTCCTCGAACCATATTGTAGGCATCTTTCTCGAACACTGTTTTACACCTGCATCATCCATCTTGCTTACAAAAATCAGATTTCTGTCCAATGCAGGAATATGCAGAACACCAGGAAGTGTTCTAATCCTTCCACGTTGTAGCTTCAGCTTGACCTTTCCATGTCCGATGATTCTGGCTTCCTATCATCCCCTAGGAAGGCATCACCACCATCATATTTCTCATACTCGCAAAACCACTCCCTATGGGGAGTGAAGTGAAAGGATGCACCTGAGTCAATCAACCATGACTCATGATCTACATGTGTATTTGAAGAAGAAGCCAAATATACATCCCCACCTTCATCCGAGGTGGTTTTTGCCTCTGCAGAAGGAGCATCATCAGATCCCTTTCCTTTCTCAGGAGCTTTAGATCTGCAATCCTTTTTGTAGTGCCCTTCCTTTCCGCATTTCCAGCATACCTTTACAAACTTTCCAGGAGATTTAGATCTCCCTCTAGATTTGGATCTCCCACTCGAAACCTTATTCTTGTTTCTGTTTTGGGACCTTCCTCGTACATATAAGGCATCTCCATTCTAGCCCTCCATATTTCTCTGTCTCATTTCCTCCGACAACAAGGCTGAGACAATGTCATCAAAATTCAAGGTAGTTGTATTGCTACCTATTGCAATAACCAGACTGTCCCACGAATCTGGTAGAGAACACAACAAACTGATGCACTTATCTTCATCTGAGATTTTAATATCAACAGATGACAACTAACTTACCACAGTATTGAAGGCGTTTAGATGCTCTGTCACCGAGTCTCCATCCTTCATCCTCAGGTTATACAGCTTTTTCCGCAGGAACAACTTATTCACCAGAGACTTAGATTGGTACAAAGTCCCAAGTTTTTCCCACAAATTCTTCGCCATAGCTTCCCCAGATACATTCAACAATACTGAATCTGAGACACACAACCGTATTGTGCTCTTAGCCTTCTGATCCAGTTTCTTCCAGTCTTCATCTGACATTTCCGTTGGTTTAGTACCTGGATCTACCGCGATCCACTGATATTTATCCACCAGCAGATCCTCCATCTTGAGCTTCCACAACTCAAAACTCTGACCATTAAATTTCTCGATCTCTATCTTTTCGCCGCTCGCCATATTATTTCACCGCAAGAATCGATCTCGCAGATCTCCCACTGAACAGGGTCTACCTCAGGCCCAAGAAAAAAACCCTCAGCAACAAAGGCATCCCCTTGAAGCCGAAACAACTCTGATACCAAATGTAGGTTTTAACCCTAAACAGAAATTATCTACACATGAATCTTATAGCAGAAAATAAACAATAGCGAGAGCATAAAACATAAAATAGATAAACACATAAATTTTCCCTTGGATCCCAAATCAGGACGAACAGCTTCATTTTTCATTATATTCCTTTTAGTGTTACAACACATATATATACATGTCGAAGCATACATAAACCCTAATCCATTAACCCTGGATTAGAACATAACCGTAGTTCCCTTGACCAGATCTACAAAATACCAAGGGACGAAAACCATCGTACCCCAAAACCATGTGCAAACTCATGCACAAAACATGGGTGGGTCTGCCTATGAGTGGGTCCGCACACCAATTTTTTTTTTTTTTTTTTTTTTTTCCGGGGCGCTACCTCGGACCCTGACAGGGGGGGCTGCCTCCCCCCCTGTGACCCCCTGGCTACGCCCGGTGCAACGTATAGCTCGTAGGGCTAGTCGTGGAAAGAATATAACAGATACCCAACAACATGTTAAATAAAGATTCAACACTTAAATGGACTGTAGAGGTTAAACCGTCCTTTGAATCAATCAAACAAGCCCTTACAAAAACATCAGTCCTAATAAATCCTGATTTCAAAAAATATTTTATTATTTTTTCTTTTGCTTCAGAACATACCATTGCAGTAGTCTCGCCGCATAAGAATGATTAGGGTTATGAATAGTCCATTTCTTTTTTCAGCAAATCCTTAAGAGATGTAGCAATAAAGTACAACATAATGGAAAAACAAGAACTTGCTTTAGTGAAGGCTATTAAAGATTTCAGAGTGTATATTTTATACTCACACATTATTGCATATGTCCCAAATTAAGTAGTAAAGGAAATTCTAACTAAGAATGGGCCTAATGGTAAGAGAGGAAAATTGCTTGCCACTATTTTAGAATATGATATTGAAATTAAGCCCACTAAATTGATTAAAGGCCAAGGTTTAGCCAAAATCATGGCTGAATCAAACTCTCAGGCCTTAGATATAAATTTTATTTCTCAATTAGATGATCAGGAAGAGATGGCGACTCCACAGATCAATGAACCTTTTTTAGATTCACCATGGTATGCATATATCATATTTGTTTTACTAGACTTACAAGATCTTCCTAGTTTGTATAGAACTAAAGGTAGATTCATAAAGTTAAAAGAAATGAAATATTGTATCATAAACAATGCTTTGTTTTGGAAAGATCTTGGTGGAATTCTCCTAAACTGTTTATTGAAAGATGAAGCTGAAAAATTTATGCAAGAGTTTCATACAGGTGACTGTGGAGGACATCTTTACTGGAAATCAACTGCTGATAAAATATTAAGGGCAGTTTTTTACTGGCCACTCTTTTTGCAGATTCTATAAAGTATTCGACTTCCTGTCACAAATGCAGATCTTTGAAGGGAAGAAAAAACTATTACCTTTACCCCTCAAACCCATCTCCACAGAAATTCCATTTTAGCAATGGGGTTTAGACTTCATTGATGAAATTCACCCACCCTCCTCAACCCAGCATAAATGGATTTTGAGATCCACTTACTATTTTACCAAGTGGATAGAAGCCATTCCTTCTAGACAAGCCACGGATTCTGTCATTATCTCATTCCTTGAAAATAATATACTTTCTAGATTTGGATGCCCACAAAAGCTCATTACTGATAATGCAGCGGCTTTCAAATCTAAGAAAATGATTGACTTCTGTAACAAATACCACATCAACCTTGGCCATTACACTGCCTATTAACCTCAAGGTAATGGAATTGCAGAATCCTCAAACAAAAGCCTGGTTAATACCATCAAAAAATTGTTAGAAGACAATAAGAAGACCTGGAACAAAAGGTTAGTCAATGCCTTATGGGCAGACAGACTAACTACAAAGAAGTCCATTGGTACATCTCCCGATAAGCTAGTATATGGGATGGATGTTGTTTTCCCATCTTCTCTGGGAGTGCCAATGATGAAGATGATCCAAGAACTGCAGGTAGAACCAAATGATATCTAGAGAAGGATAAATCAGAAAATACATTTGTAACAAACCATGGAAGAAGTCTATGTCAAATCACAAATTATCCAAGATAAAATCAAAAAGATATTTGACAAGAAAACAAAAGAAGATGATTTTTACATAGGTGATAAAGTTCTTAAATGGGATTCTAGAAGAGAAGATGAAGGTAAACATGGTAAATTTGATTTTCTATGGAAAGGTCCCTATATCATTTATGGTTACAGAGGTAACAATGCATTCTTTTTGAAGGAAATAGATGGATCATATCTACTAGGAGGACTAGTTAATGGTAGGATGTTGAAGAATTAATTTTACCTAGATTAACATTAGTTCACTTTCTTTACTTTTCTCATTGTAAATACCATTGCAAAGCATAGATTGGATTAGATGTTTTTCTTGCAAAGTTGAAGCCCAAAGAGAAGGCCCTAAGATTTGAAAGAGATAATATCATATGTATGAACAAATAAGAGCTCAGAAAACAGTTGCAAGGAAAGCACAGTCAAAGTTCCAAGGTCATTGATCTTAAAGTTCTTGAAATTTCACCAAGAAATTACATCCCCAAGTGAAGCCACTATTAGGGTCCTATAATAATAGGATTCATAATTTTGAATTGACTATGATTATTCTTGTAATATTGTACATCCTTTGCTTTCTGCAAATTGTTTTCCCATATTAAAAAATGTAAAGAGGGTAAGTCCTAAAAGAAAAAATCAAAGGACTAAAAGAAAAAGATAAAAAATGAAGATAAAGTATGAACCCCACCAAAAAAAAGATAAAAATAGATCCTGAAAGTGATGAAAATTCAAATGCCACTACTTTTTACTTTACTTTGCAAAATAAAAATTGTGTGTAGCTTGTCCAAAATGCCACAATCCATGAGGATCAAACAGTTTAATCTTGATTCATTCATGTTTTAAATTTCATGTTGATAGTTAGAGAATAAAGATATAGCCAAACTATTTAATCTTGGCAGATCAGTAGTTAGTTAGAGAATAAAATGAGCTCATCAGTTTAATCTGAGCCATTGGAAGTCACAAGGTTAGAATTAGAGAGTTTTCTTATCAAAGAAAAATAAAAGGGTCAACAAGCTTAAATGCACCCAAATAAGTGAAAAAAAATATTAGGGTAAATGATGGGTAGGCAGAAGCAATTTTCACAACGCATGGAGAGCATCAATTGGCTCATTCCATATTACTGACTTCCTTCCAAACTCATTTCCCCTTGAAAATATCCCTTTACCTTCATTTTAACCTTTTTCCCTTCATACTAATCTGTTTCCCCTTGTTTCACTCATTTTCCCTTACTAAAACCCCTTTCCCTATTTTAAATGCATATTTTACTTTGAAAAGTAAAATCCCTTTACTAATTCCCTTTTTCATTTAAAACACACTTAAATACATTTATCCTAAGTTTTAAATAATGTATCGGGCCCCACTGCTAAATCCCTCCCCGACATTATGTTAAACACTTCTTAGTGTATTTTTAAAATCCTGCATACATATTTTCCTGTTTTTAATATTTTATTAACATCCCTTTATATTTAACCCCTGTTTAATATATATATAGTTAAACCCATTCACATGTTTAATTAACTTCCCTTTATAATATTTCCCAAACCCCTTTATATTAGTTTAACATATAGTTTATTTATTATATTAAATCCCCTATAACTATATATCCTACCCCGCATATACATAAGTCACCCCTGGTCCCACTTCTATTTAAAAAAAACCCCATCACATGACTCATCTCGGGCCCCGCCTATCTATCAATTCCCTCTGATTCGCCCATCCGTCAGATCAATATTCATCAAATCTAATGGCTAATGGTAGTTTTCACACCCCCGATTTCCCGATCATTAACACCACTGGAGGGTTGCGAAATAAGCAGTTTTGTGACCTCGCTCCCATGCTACCTGGCATCCCCACGGCTCATCACACTCCCATGCCAAAAACCATTTACCATCTTTTCTAGATGCGAAAACATCCAAGCTTTTTTTTCCGCCCATTACGAATACCACCCTGCTATTTGAATTTGAACCCATGCCCATAAAGTTTAATCATTGTTGGTTAAAACAATAAGACCGCCCTTTACATTCTTTTCACCATTATTCTGTCAAAACACTACGAGAAAAGAGCTTATGCTGACCTATTCTTAAGCCAAAAATCTATGCCGACCTATTTTCAAGAGATTTCACACTTGAATTCAAGCATTTAATACCAGGATATAGTGTTGACTCAGCCTAAAGCTTTATAAAGACCACTGAAGCCTATTTCATTGCCAGAAAGCCTCAGTTTCTTCCAGAACTCCTTCTGTATACTAAAACCTTCATTTTACATGTATTCCTAAGTTGCCGAGGCCTGTACTTGAGCAAGAAAATAATAATTTAATCAATTGAACCAGTTTAAAAACTGTGCAGACCAAAGGAAAGACCCTGTTGCCTCCAAAAACCTTTTTGCAGAGAGTAATAATCTTTTTACAGTATTCCTAAAGGCCTGAAACTATTTCTTGAGCCAGAGAGTAATAAATTTAATAAAATAAACAAATCTATGGCTTCCCAAGGCATTGTGACAATCGATCCACTACAACCTCTTATTGTTGATGTTGAACATACCCCCCTTGCAGAAAAAGACTTCAAAATCAGTGACCCTGTCACTAATTTCAACCTCCTTGAGCTCCACTGTTGGAGCCATCATAAATTCATGGACCAAGCTGATGATATCTACCTTTTGGAACCAAATTTTCCCAAATATATCCTCCCACAGACTTTCCAATTTCCAGAAATCATCAGACTCTGTCAAGTTAATTATCTGCCCAATGAAAGAGCCCTAGTAACCCACAACAAGGAAATTTTGTTCACCATTACTGTTGAATACATAAACCAAATGCTTCAAATCCAACCCAAGCCTTATGAAGCCCCTCTATCAATTGAAATCCTCACCAAGTTATATCTGAAACTTGAATTTCCAAAGAGGTTTCCGATCTTCCAAACCTTTATGCCTTCATCAGTTGAAACCTCAAAGAGTAACCCTCCCTATTTAGCCTCAATTTTCTCAGAAATAACAAGATAGATTGTCACAATGTTGTCTTGCATTCTAGGCTAATTTACAGATGAGTATGTAGATGCTTCAATCCTAGGTTTTCTGTCTATTTTCTACCCAGGATAGCCTCCAACCTTTACATTTAACTTTTCTCAGTACTTATCAGACACTATTCATGAGAAACTAGTTAAATTGCCTAAGGAAGGAGTCTTTAAGTATTCATCTATGTTGTTTCATTTATTCCTATACTTCCAATCTGATATGTTTGCAATTAACCTTCAAAAAATGGACACTAAGGGCAACTCCCAATCAGTTGTCTGCTGGACTTCCTTAATCAGGAAAGATTCCACAAATTTTACCTACAACAACTTCATTGATTCATTTATTCATCCAATTTTCAATATGCTATGAAGTAGCAGTGAACCAAGAGTCAGTGATGAGATGAAAAAAGGTCTCGTAGTTATCAGAACACAATAGGATAGGAGACTGGTATTTATATCAAAACCACACAGAAATTAGGGTCTATGGATGTCAACTCACTCCATATAAGCTGCCCAAATACCTCCCAATGAGGTTATTTGCACTTGAATATATCAGGTAGGTCCTAAACTCTGATGAGGTTAAATTTCTATCAGTAAAGAAGAAAACACAGTTTAAGATCAAAAACCAAATTGGTCCTTTTATATGCAACAGTAGAGGTGCTGGTCAACAAGCAGAAAAGTGTCTTAAAGAATTCAAGTTCAGTGAAAGTTTCAAATGGAATTATGATCCGTTAGGAGCTATCAGCAAGTTAAGAATCAAATTTAAATTAATTCATTTTGTCCATGAGTCCAATCTAGAAATAGAAAATTACTCCAACCAGTCAGAGTGGTTGGAGAATACTTTGAAAGAGGTAGAGAAGCAAGGTGATACTAATTCCATCTTGCAAACTCTAGCCCCGCAAGATAGGAACTCCAAAAGATCAAGAGAAGAAGGATCATATTCAGCTCAAATCACTACAGAAACCAAATTAAAATTAATGTACAGGAAGAAGCCCAAGCTAAATCCTGTAAATGAACAAGTTGAGACATTGAAATTATGGATACAGACACATTGGTTAAATATAATGCATCTCCAGAAGTTTCAGAGGAAACTCACCAGCCTTCAACATCTAATATTAAAATCGTTCAAAAGAAGCATAGTGTTGAAGTGTCTTCATCAAGTAAACCAGAAGATAAAGAACATGATATCATGGAGAAGTATAAGGAAATCAAATTCGGAAATGAGGCATTAAAAGCAATCACTTATGCCCAATATTGGAAGCAGAGAATCCTTGAAGCAGAGTTATTTCCAAGAGGAACTTGATGGTACAACTTAAAGACAAGTGTCAAAACATGGAACTTGCAATAACCCGATTCATGGTGAAATTTGATGTTTTGAGGCAGAAAGGTCTGCCTAATCCTTTGGTTATCAATGACAGATTGATGAAACATGAGGATTATGATATGAAAATCAGAGAAGTGGCAAAGGAACAGGCCAACAATTCCTTCATGAAAGGAATGCCTACAGGAAAAGTACTATATCAAAGTTTTGAAAATATCTTTTACCTACAACATGAGGTAAACCATCTATTCATAAACAAGCATACATTTGCAAAGTATACAGAAGATGATGAAATTTTCAAAAGAATTGTAAAAATTAAGTTGCCAGATGAATAATCTTGGGAAAATTTATGTGATTTACTTTGAAAGTGAAAATTAAAACAGGTAAAAAAGGAGTCCAGGATAAAGGTAAAAAATAGAACTATGAAAGGTAAAACAGTAACAAAGCATGCAGATAAAGATAATTCATAGAGTTTAAAGAGTGTCAGATGAAAGACAGAGATTAAAGTGAAGAACAGAGTTAAATATAAAGACAACGTAAAGGACACTCAACAGCATAAGGGATAGCTAGTGTTGAGCAACAACAAAAGAGAGAAAGCAGCAAAATATCAAACAAGCATACAACAAATGCAAATAAAGAGGGACAACTAGCATTTAGTCTCCTATGTGTCTCTATCTTCTTGCATGAAGATATTTATTTTTCCTTGAATAATTCCTATATCAGTTTTAGGATATTTTGTAATAGTTTTTGTATAAATACTTCATAATTTGAAGTATTGAGTGTGGATTGGTAAACATTTATATTGAGTGTGGATTGTATAAATACTTCATAATTCGAAGTATTGAGTGGCAAACCTCTTCATGGAAAAATTTGAAAAGAAAGCTCTGGACTCTTACCCATTGAAACCCAATTTTTGGATAAGGTTCGTGGATGAAACCAATGTAAATTGGCCTCATGGAGAGGAGGAATTAAAAAAATTCCTAGACCACCTTAAAATCATATCCAAAGATATCCAATTTTCATGGAAGGTGAGGAAAACAACTGCATCCCTTTCCTTGACATCCTCTCAAGAAATGAATACAGATCCCTTGGACACAAAGTGTTTAGAAAGAAAACACATACGGACAATTATCTTCATGTTGATTCACACCACTACACTACCCTGCCCAGAAGACAGGGGTTTTGCTGACTCTTTTTATGCGGGCTTTCAGGATATTAGACAATATGTTGGCAATATCATGCAATGTGTTGTCCTTGATGGCAACCTACTTGATGAAGTTGTCCTTGATGGAAACTGACTTGATGAGTTTATTAATGATGTAAATCTGATGTATCTTCAGGCAGCTCAGAAGTAGCAGAGAAAGAAATTTCGGTAAGTGCTAGAGAGATGATAAATATGATATGTCACAAAGCATATGCGGGTTTGTAAAGGAGAAGTAGCGTATGTACGCGGAAATGTACGTGACAAGTAGCGTATGCCTATTTGCACTCTAAATTTATAAAACCAGGGGACATAACCATGGTATTGGCCCATAGTATTGAGCGCTGGATTATCTATTTGATCCCGTCCAGGAATACCATCGAAGGTTGAGTGGTTTTGACTCATGGTATTAATAAAGGCTAAACCTATATAAGGAGAAGAGAATAATAGTGCAAGGTGTGCACATGTCTGGGTTTTAATGAATACTTCACTCTGAAGTATATCTGCATGGTTGAACTCTATTCTTAATTGATAGATCTGAATCTATGATGCACCTATGGATATGATGAAGGTTCAAGATCTCTAGATCTAGAAATGATGAATCTCTGGGATGATCTGAAAAGAAATGATGAAGGCCTAGCGCAAGTCTGATGAAGAAATTGAAGAAATCTGGGTAAGTTTATAGATCTGGACTGTTCTGCAAAGTTTATCTTTTATAGATCTATATGCTAGTTTATCTTGGTAAAAGCGCGTATATACGTGGGTCCGCTTAAAGAAAATCACGTATGGCAGTCAGGGTTTCTGAAGAATAAAATGCATTGAAGTATACGCAGGTTTGTCTCTATGAAAGCGCGTATATACGCAGGTTCAGTGAAGTAAAAGCGTGTATGGAATCTAGGGTTTTGCTGAAGTGTGTGGAATGAAATGTCTGATCTGTTATGCTGTTTTAATGCTGTCTGTCAAGGAGGTATTCATACAGATCTGGATTTTTTGAATGTTGATTGTGCTGCTAATTATGGTTAAAGATCAAGTTGTTGGTTGATGATTCAATGAAGGAAGAATGACTGTCTAAACAGTTCTGCATGGTTGATAGATTTTCTGAACAGAAATCTGATTTCAGATCTGAATCTGAGTTTGATCACATTCTGAAAAATTAGTGTTCTCAGAAGTATACGCAGGTTGATACGAAGATAAGTGCGTATACACGCTTCTTCAGTAAATAGAAGTAGCGTATGCATTCCATGTTAGGCACAGAGGCATACGCAGGTTGGTAAGCAGGGAAGAGCGTATACACGCGGTTTCAGTAAAGAGAAGTAGTGTATGATATTTGATTCAATGAATGTTCAGGGTTGAGTTTCCATCTGCATATCTATTTTGAAGTCTGGGTTATTTCTGATATCTTGGTTACAGTGGTCTCATTTTTCTGTTTGAAGTATTGGGAAAAGTATGTTTGTTGATGTTAAGTGAAGGGTTGTGTTGAAGCTGTTTGATCCAGTATGAAAATTGATGAAACATGGTCTGCAGTAGTGCTGAGGGTCGACGCCTTTAGTAAGGGGGCAGTAGCTCCCTTCCAGTGGTAGCTGGTAAACGAGAGCAGGGGGTAGTAGCTCCTTTCCAGGAGAGGCTGGTAAATGAGAGCAGGGGGTTGTAGCTCCCTTCCAGGAGAGGTTGGTAAACGAGAGAAGGTTGTAGCCTTCTGTAGGTGGGTGCCTGCATGCTGGTATGATTCTGCGCCAGTACAATGTTGTAAGAAGTTTTCTTTATAATAAATATTGAAGACTGAGACGACGGCAGCGGTTGTTTTCTCCCGAATTGGGTTTCCACCTTAAATCCTGGTGTTCATGTGTGATGATTTATTTTTTTCTTACTACACATGTTTACTACTTACTTAACATCTAATGAATGAATGATGCAATGATCTAAGTAAATAATTATCTACATAATGAGATCTCTGGTAATACACAAGTTTTGTTAAGGATATCCGCGTGTATACGCGAGTTGGGTTTAGTAAAGTAGCGTATGGGTTTTTGAGAAAGAAAAAATAAAAAGTCATCAATCAGATCTAAATACTGATTCACCCCCCCCTCTCAGTATTTTTCCCAACAATTGGTATCAGAGCAGGTCCTTCTGAAAAGGCTTAGCCGCTAGAAGGAAGATCAAGCAAGATGAGCAATCAAGATGGAATAGCATCTATCAGGCCTCCGCTCTTTAACAGAAACAATTTAATCTTCTGGAAAACAAGGATGAGATCCTATCTTCAGTCTCTGGGAGCAGATGTATGGGCCATTGTTGAAAGAGGATATCAATATCCAGTCGCAGTACCAACAGATCCGACGGAAAAGAAGAATTATGAAACAAATGCAAAGGCGGTCAATGCTCTAACGGGAAGTCTAACTGAATCAGAATTTTTCAAAGTCATGCACCTGAATACAACAAAGGAAATATGGGACAAAATCATTCTAAGTTATGAAGGTGATGCAAAGGTAAAAAGTGCAAAACTCCAAACTCTCATAATTGAATATGAAAATTTAAAGATGCATAGTGATGAGAGTATTTCCAGTTTCTTTTTACGTCTTGATGATGTTGTAAATCGTATGAGAAATCTAGGAGAAACAATAACCGAATCTACTTTGGTTGAGAAAATTTTAAGATCACTAACGACAAAATTTGAGTCAAAATTTTCTTCTCTTGAAGAAAAACAGGATCTTCAAAATCTTACTGTGGTGCAACTTCATGGCATATTAACTGCATATGAAATGAGAAGAGGAGGACCATCTGAATTCAAAGAAGCCGTCTTTAGAGCTTCTACAAAAGGGAAAGAATTACAAGAAGCAGAAGAATCAAGATATATCTCAGAAGAAGATGAGGTAAATTTTGTAAAGAAACTTCAACTTGGCACAGGACGGTTCAGAGGTAAGCTTCTTTCCAAATGTTTTGATTGTGGAAGAGTTGGTCATTATGCTGCTAAGTGTCCTCATAAAGAAATGCCTGCAAAAGGGAAGGAAGTAGCAAGAAGAAATAAGAACCGGTCTAGCACTAGAAAAAGTTACTATACTCATGAAGACATTGATGGGTTATCTGATAGTGAGGAAGAATGTGAACAAGATCTTAGACTTCTCATGGCATTTGAAAACGATTCTAGAGAGGAAAAATATACTTTTATGGATGCTCTAGAGGACAATGATTTTCTTGATGAAAACAATCAACTCAAAATATGCTTAGAAGAAAGAAAAATAATCATAGAGACTCTGAAAAATCAGATTGAAGAAGAGAAGAAACACAATGAGAAATAAGAATGTGAAGTGGTAAGTCTAAGAAAATAACTTGAGAAAGTAAAGACCCTGAATCTTAGATTTGCTAAAGGATCTAAAACCTTAGATGAGATTACCAAGGTACAACGTTCTCCTCTTATAAAGACAGGTCTTGGATATATCGGAGAATCTTCTCAGGATTCAGCACCAAATCATCTAAAAGCAGCTACAGCTGGTTTACAACATTCTGCCACTCAGCAAGGGAATAAAGAATCTTTAAAGGTAAAGCACGATCATCTCAATTCAAAGAAAAATAACAGGAATATCTTTCAAAGAAACACCAATCAACAGGTAAATTCAAGTAGAAGATTTCATGATTGCAGAAATTTCTTCTTCAATGGACAATGTTTCTCATGTCACAATTTTGGTCATAAAGTTGTTCAATGTGTTGCATATAAAACCATCATGACAAGAGAAGCAAGAAAGAAAAGGATTGATATTGAAACAAAGAAAAATACTTATAACAACTTTTCTCCTCTTCAAAATGAAGTTGAATGTGCTTATTGCAATAACTTTGGCCATGAAGAATCTGAATGCAGGAGCAAAGTTCAGCCAAAAGAACATGTTCCTTCAAGCTCCAAAGTATGGAAAAAGAAGGAATTATAGGTTGAAAATTGTGGCATAGCGTTATTTGCAGAAGGTGAAGAAAATCAATGGTACATTGATAATGGATGCTCAAGACACATGACAGGTGACAAAAACAAACTTCTTGCATATAGTGCTCTGGAAAAGGAAAAGAAGGTTACATTTGGAAATGATACTCCTGCGGTAATTAAGGGAAAAGGGTCTGTGTTTCTAAAAGAGAAGGTGAAATCTAATGATGTCATGTATGTGGATGGATTAAGGAATAACCTGTTAAGTGTAAGTCAAATGTGTGATCAAGGAACTGAAGTTGTCTTTAGCTCAAAAGAATGTGTGGTACGTGATCTTGATACAGGTAAAACAATTGTAAAAGGAAAAATAACTCCAAGCAATCTGTATGTATTGAAGAACTGCAAAGATCAATGTTACTTGAGTAAATCTTCAGAAAACTGGCTATGGCATAGAAGTTTGGGGCATCTGAGCTTCTCTCAGATCAACAAATCAAGCAGACTTAAAGCAGTTCGTGATCTTCCCAATATTACTCCACCCGAAAATATCATATGAAAATCTTGCCAATTTGGTAAGCAAATGAGAGTACAGTTTAATGCCAAGGAAGGATCATCAAGTAAGCCTCTTGAACTTATTCATACTGATATATGTGGACCTGTGAGGAAAAAGTCACCACGTGGTGAACAATACTATATCTTATTTATTGATGATTTCTCTAGAATGTGTTGGATTGGGTTGCTTAAACACAAAGATGAAGCATTTGAGAAATTTCAGACCTTCAAAGCACTAGTTGAAAATGAATTAGATCTGAAAATCAAGTGTCTTATATCTGATCGAGGAGGAGAATATACATCAAATGAATTCCTTGAATTTTGTGAACACCATGGCATAAAAAGACAGTTTTTTGTAGCTGGCACTCCACAACAAAATGGCGTAGCAGAAAGAATGAATAGAACAGTTCAACAAATGGCTAGAGCTATGCTTGATGATTCCGGAACACCTGAAACTTTTTGGGGAGAAGCAGCAGATACAGCGGTAAATATTCTTAACAAGGCACATGTTCAAGTAAATAGTGATAAAACTCCATATGAACTCTGGTATGGTAATCCTTCCACTGTGAAGCATTTTAGAGTTTTTTGAAGAAGATGATTTATCAAAAATAATGATGAAAAACTTGGCAAGTTTGAATCCAGAGCAGATGAAGGAATACTTCTTGGTTACTCCTCTAGGAGTAGAGCATATAAATGTTACAATAAAATACTTCGGAATATTGTTGAATGTACTGATGTTGTTATTGATGAGTCTCCTATAGCCCCAAAAGAAGAAAAACAAACAACAAAGGAAGACGATGGTGACATATTTCCTTCTACATCAAATAGCAATGATATAAATAATGAACCCAATGAAGAACCTGAAGATGATTTATCTGAAAAAGCTCCATCCAGATATGTTCAAAAGAATCATCCAGAATCTCAAATTTTGGGAGATAAGGGATCAGGTGTACAAACAAGAAGGAATCTTGTGGGATCTTCTAGCTATCTGGCATTTATATCCACTATTGAACCAAACAATGTCAATCAAGCTAGCAAAGATGAATTTTGGATTCAAGCCATGAATGAAGAGCTTGATCAAATTGAAAAGAATCACACTTGGGAATTAGTATCAAGACCTCATGACAAAAATGTCATTGGAACTAAATGGATATTCAAAAAAAAGTTAAATGAGAATGGGGAGGTTATAAGAAATAAAGCTAGACTTGTTTGCAAGGGGTATTCTCAACAAGAAGGTATAGACTTTGAAGAAACTTTTGCTCCTGTAGCTAGACTTGAAGCCATAAGAATGTTTCTTGCTTTTTCAAGCTTCCAAAAAATCAAATTTTATCAAATGGATGTTAAATCTGTGTTTCTCAATGGTGATCTAGAAGAAGAAGTTTATATAGAAAAACCAGAAGGATTCATTTTGGGAAATGATGAAAAACTTGTTTGTATACTTAAAAAGGCTCTATATGGTCTCAAACAAGCTCCAAGGGCATGGTATTATTGTCTTGACAAATATCTTCATCAACAAGGATTTTCAAAGGGGTCTGCTGATAGAAATTTATACACAAAAACTAAAAATGATAAACTATTGATTGTGGTTGTATATGTTGATGATATCATTTTTGGAAGCAATGAAGAATCTATGAGTCAGAAATTTGCTTCTGCTATGCAGCAAGAATTTGAAATGTATTTACTTGGGGAACTAACATTCTTTCTTGGCTTGCAAGTGCATCAAACTACAGATGGCATATTCTTATCACAAGCAAAATACCTTAAGAAAATTCTGAAGAAGTATGGCATGGAAGAGTGCAAACCTGTAAGTACACCAATGATAACAGGATGTAATCTCAGTTCTCATGATGATTCTCCTACAATGAATCAATCTGAATACAGATCTATGATAGGAAGTCTACTTTATCTCACTGGGACTAGACCAGACATTATGCATGCAATTGGGATTGTTGGACGATTCCAAGCTAATCCAAAAGAGTCTCACCTTCAGGCTGTCAAAAGAATATTCAAATATCTACAAGGAACTCAAGACTTTAGACTATGGTATCCAAAGAATGCTGATCTCACTCTTCATGCTTACACTGATGCAGATTGGGCTGGAAATGTTGATGATCGGAAAAGCACTAGTGGTGGTGCATTCTATATGGGGCCCCGGTTAGTATCTTGGTTCAACAAGAAGCAAAAATCTATTGCCTTATCTAGAGTAGAAGCAGAATATGTGGCTGCCGCATCATGTTTCAGTCAAATTCCTTGGATGATGCAAACCTTACAAGACCTTACAAGACCTCCTATCTCCATTATGTGTGATAATACAAGTGCCATCAGTATCTCAAAGAATCTTGTTATGCATTCCAAGACCAAGCACATTCCCATCAAGTATCACTTCTTACGTGAACAAGTGCTTGAACAAAAGGTGAAGTTGGAGTATGTTCCCTCCAAAGAACAAGTTGCTGATATATTTACCAAACCTCTAGCCAGGGAAGCGTTCGAATATCTTAGACAGAAGCTGGGAGTAATCTCTGCCATGCAGAAGATCAGATCTGCTTAAATGTAGAAGATTGAATTGGATACGCGGATTTCATGAAAGACAGTCGCGTATATACGCGATTTTATACAAAGAAAACCGCGTATGGGTGGTTGCTGACAAATTTTTCTGGGTCAGCATTCTTCAACATAGCTATGGTGCTGTTGGGTATCTCTGGTGATGTTCCAGCTCTCATATTTCTGTTTCATTCTCTGATATTTGATGAAGATGCCTTGATGATTTGCTGTTGAAAGTGTTCAGGATGCACAAGCTAAGGGGGAGATGAAGGAGTGAAATGGCACAAGAACAGGTGTACAGGTTCAGGGGGAGCATTAGCCTTGCTGAGAATAATGCATTGTTGGCATTATAATGGTTCTGAAATATGATCTCTCTCTTGAGGTCTTTTTGGTATTTGTTACAAAAGGTCATTGTTGTAATTTGATGAAAAGGTCATGATGAGACCTATGATGTAAAATTGTATTTTTCAGTCATAAAAGGACTTGATCAAATTTGTAAACCCACTTGGTTGGGTAGTTGAGTCAAAATGTGTAAACCCACTTGGTTGGGTACTTGAGTCACATATGTAAATCCACTTGGTTGGATCATTGATGTAAGTATGAGTCCCTAGTGATAGGAAAGGTCATAGAGTCATGTACTTCATTGAAAAAATATGTTTGAAGAATCAGCGTGAACTCAGGGGGAGCATGGTAACTTCAGTGCACATCAGATCTACAGAGCTCTTCTTTCTACATGAGAAGAAAAACCTTGTTTTGGTTTTGATCCGTCCTTTGCCCTTGATGTCAAAGGGGGAGAGTATCATTGTGTTTGAATAAGGGGAGAGTATCATGGTGTTTTGTATCTATCTATTGTGATGATCAAACACCATCATGGTTGCCATCAAGTCCAAAGGGGGAGATTGTTGGAAATGTCATGCAATGTGTTGTCCTTGATGGAAACCTACTTGATGAAGTTGTCCTTGATGGAAACTGACTTGATGAGTTTATTAATGATGTAAATCTGATGTATCTTCAAGTAGCTCAGAAGTAGTAGAGAAAGAAATTTTGGTAAGTGCCAGAGAGATGATAAATATGATATGTCACAAAGCATACACGGGTTTGTAAAGGAGAAGTAGCGTATGTACGCGGAAATGTACGTGACAAGTAGCGTATGCCTATTTGCACTCTAAATTTATAAAACCAGGGGACATAACCATGGTATTGGCCCATAGTATTGAGCGCTGGATTATCTACTTGATCCCGTCCAGGAATACCATCGGAGGTTGAGTGGTTTTGACTCATGGTATTAATAAAGGCTAAACCTATATAAGGAGAAGAGAATAATAGTGCAAGGTGTGCATATGTCTAGGTTTTAATGAATACTTCACTCTGAAGTATATCTGCATGGTTGAACTCTGTTCTTAATTGATAGATCTGAATCTATGATGCACCTATGGATATGATGAAGGTTCAAGATCTCTAGATCTAGAAATGATGAATCTTTGGGATGATCTGAAAATAAATGATGAAGACCTGGCGCAAGTCTGATGAAGAAATTGAAGAAATATGGGTAAGTTTATAGATTTGGACTGTTCTGCAAAGTTTATCTTTTATAGATCTATACGCTAGTTTGTCTTGGTAAAAGTGCATATATACGTGGGCCCGCTTAAAGAAAAGCGCGTATGGCAGTCAGGGTTTCTGAAGAATAAAATGCACTGAAGTATACACAGGTTTGTCTCTGTGAAAGCACGTATATACGCAGGTTCAGTGAAGTAAAAGCGCGTATGGAATCTAAGGTTTTGCTGAAGTGTGTGGAATGAAATGTCTGATCTGTTATGCTGTTTTACTATTGTCTGTCAAGGAGGTATTCATACAGATCTGGATTGTTTGAATGTTGATTGTGCTGATAATTATGATTAAAGATCAAGTTGTTGGTTGATGATTAAATGAAGGAAGAATGACTGTCTAAACAGTTCTGCATGGTTGATAGATTGTCTGAACAGAAATCTGATTTCAGATCTGAATCTGAGTTTGATCACATTCTGAAAAATCAGTGTTCTTAGAAGTATACGCAGGTTGATACAAAGATAAGTGTGTATACACGCGTCTTCAGTAAATAGAAGTAGCGTATGCATTCCATGTTAGGCACAGAGGCATACGCAAGTTGGTAAGCAGGGAAGAGCGTATACATGCGGTTTCAGTAAAGAGAAGTAGTGTATGATATTTGATTCAATGAATGTTCAGGGTTGAGTTTCTATCTGCATATCTATTCTGAAGTCTGGGTTATTTCTGATATCTTGGTTACAGTGGTCTCATTGTTCTGTTTGAAGTATTGGGCAAAGTATGTTTGTTTATGTTAAGTGAAGGGTTGTGTTGAAGCTGTTTGATCCAGTATGAAAATTGATGAAACGTGGTCTGCAGTAGTGCTGAGGGTCGACGCCTTTAGTAAGGGGGTAGTAGCTCCCTTCCAGTGGTAACTGGTAAACGAGAGCAGGGGGTAGTAGCTCCCTTCCAGGAGAGGCTGGTAAACGAGAGCAGGGGGTTGTAGCTCCCTTCCAGGAGAGGCTGGTAAACGAGAGAAGGTTGTAGCCTTCTGTAGGTGGGTGCCTGAGTGCTGGTATGAGTCTGCGCCAGTACAATGTTGTAAGAAGTTTTCTTTATAATAAATATTGAAGACTGAGACGACGACAGCGGTGGTTTTCTCCCGAATTGGGTTTCCACCTTAAATCCTAGTGTTCATGTGTGATGCGTATGTGTGATGATTTATTTTTTTCTTACTACACATGTTTACTGCTTACTTAACATCTAATGAATGAATGATGCAATGATCTAAGTAAAGAATTATCTGCATAATGAGATCTCTGATAATACGCAAGTTTTGTTAAGGATATCCGCGTGTATACGCGAGTTGGGTTCAGTAAAGTAGCGTATGGGTTTTTGAGAAAGAAAAACTAAAAAGTCATCAATCAAATCTAAATACTGATTCACCCCCCCCTCTCAGTATTTTTCCCAATACAATACACATGTTGAAGAAGAAATTGAATATCTAAGAAAATATTTCATAAACTTGGGATATAGTAATAGAGACATCAAAAAAGCTATTCAAAGGGCCTGATCTGGAAACAAAAGAATTACAACTGATAATTCCTCAATAGAAAAAACACACCTCCCCTATATTCAAGGATTCACGGACAATATATCCAAAGTTCTAGCTAAAAAGGAAATTAGATCATCCTTCAAACCTCTAGTGACCATCAGGCAAAGGATGAAATCAGTCAAAGATGACCCTGACCACCTCCAAAAAAAAGGTGTTTACAAAATCAATTTTTCATGTGGAGAATGCTATATTGGGGAAACAGGTAGGACCTTCAAAATAAGGCTTAAATAACATGGTGCTGATATCAGGCTTGGAAGAACCAAAACCTCGGCTTTGGCAGAACACTCCAACAGAACGTGCCACCACATTTTCCTTGAAGATGCAGTGGTCATTGTCAAAGAAAAACATCATTTTAAATGTAAAGTTCTTGAAGCCTTGGAAATCATCAAGCACCCGCATAACCTAAATAGAGATTGAGGTTTAGAATTTAGCATAAATTGGATCTGTTAGAGTCGGTCTTTACATCCCTTCGTCAGAGATCATTTCTCTTATTGCATTTCATTGTTTAGGTGTATCATTCCACTCATTTATCTGCATTCCGTTAGGGGCATGCCATTGTCTGACGGAAGGGCTTTGTTCTCTCATTTTCCCTCATGCTTGTACCTGTTGGTTTGGTCAAAATTTCTCAAAATTCATCAAAGTTCAGTTCATGTCATTTATAGTCATAGATGCTATTTTGGTCAAAAAGAGTCATTTTAGTCTCTAGGTCTAGGGTTTGGTCTTCAGTAATGTTAAATAATGCCCGCAGGCCATGAAAAGGTTTTCAATAAGTTTTCAGATCAAAATTTTCGTCGTTAAATATGCTCGAGGATGTTTCTTCTTCAAAACTCTGTTTTGAAGAAGAAATTGTCAAATTTGTTTTTGTAATAAATATGTATCTTTCCGCCATGTTGTACTTCACCATGCAAACTCTGGTCATCCTTTGCCAAGGTTCGACGCCACCATCCCTGCAAAAATCAACCAATTTCATCATTCAAGCTCAGAAAGCCA
Source organism: Pinus albicaulis (assembly GCA_034641835.2). Classification (NCBI taxonomy): domain Eukaryota; kingdom Viridiplantae; phylum Streptophyta; class Pinopsida; order Pinales; family Pinaceae; genus Pinus; species Pinus albicaulis. The sequence continues at coordinate 1,431,937,232 of CM076570.1, forward strand.
GTGAGGAAACAAAAAGACAGAGTTTTATTAAATGAAAAAGTGCCAAAGTAAAAAACATTACAAAATGGGTTTTGAGAAACAAAAATTAAAACCATCTCTTTTCAAGATATTTCTCAAACTTATTTATTCATTTGCATCAAGAGATATTCAGAAAATCCAAGAGGAAAGTCGATGTTGAATTTTGGAGGGACGAAGCTGTGTTTTAGAAGGGCAGACTGTGTGTTTGACAACAACGCGACACATTGGGATAGGTTGCGGCGCACCCACACGACGCGACGCATAGAGCCGAAATACACAGTGTAATTTCTAAAGGGCGTGGTGCACCCACAGAGCGCAGCACATTGGGCTTGTGCGCGGCGCACAGAGCCCCCAAGGCCAAAATCATCTTCGCTCCATAAAAACTCGATTTGTTTCAGCTCAATTTTCTCCAAGTAAGTTTGACAAAGCCTGTTTAATGATTTTTAGTTATGGTGCTGTGGTTTAGAAGCGAAGACATCAAAGAATTGAGTTGGTGAAACATAAACCATATACCCATATTAAAATATGCTCCATAGGGTTTGTAAAGAGGTGTTGACAGTTTTTTGGTGCTATGTTATTGCCGTTGACCACCATATTCTCCCTTTCCTCACTGTCACACTATCATACCACAGTTTTTTGTCCCATTCCCGCTGTCCAAGATCCCTTATACCCTTGGTCCCATGTTTTAAATCCCCAAACCCTATCACTTACCACCACTTCCCTTCATTGATAAAATTCTAATTTCCACAACATTCAAGGGCTGCTTCATTTTCCTTGATTCCACTTAACTCATGAATGTTTTTCCATTTCATTGACTCTTGTTCCTAAAAACTACCCCCATCCCTATCACTCATTCCCATTTCACTATCCCAAATCCCCTTATTCCCTATACTTATCCCTTTCTCCACATCACTTATAAATCCCCAAATCCCTAAGTCCCCCCAAACAGTGATTTTCCTCACACTTAAATCTCATTTGACAGTCCTTTTTCCCATTGTGACATTTCCTTGCAGCCTTTCATTACATATGTGGCACACTTGATATTGAAAAACATACACCAAAATCTTGTTTTCACCATACATATATCAGCATAGACTTGTCAAACACCTTGTTTTCAACATCATGTCAGAGACAAATTCATCATATGAGCAGGACAGTGATTCAACCGCAAAGCTAAATGTACCGAGGAGGTCTCATAAGAGTGGCAGTCACGTCAGGGAGGAGCCCACTTCTTTGGCTCAATTGCAGGCCTGCCCGCTTGCAATGACATGCTTTCAGAAACATTCATGTTTTCAGTATTGTGAGCTGATATCTCAGATTCAACACCATCAGGAGTTGGTTCGCTTATTTGTCCTACATTTGTGTGATGGTCATGTAAACCTTGCTAGAGTGAACTTCACCTTGACACCAGAGACCAGGTGACATGACACCCTTTGAGCGAAAGACTTGTCTTACGAGCGTCAACATTCATCTGGAGAAGCTGTTGGCGAAGGCCAATAGGGAAAAAAACATGCTCAGACATATGAAAAAGCACTATTGGGCTCGCACACACGTTTGCAGAGCCAGAATGAAGATCTTGAAGGCAAGATTGAGAAAAGCACTGAAACGTCGGAAAAGGCCTGATCCACTCTGAATCTTGGCTGAAGCATCCTTGGCTGAGCATGAGACATGATGGGAGACCTTCACTCCAAATTTCAGCAAATTTGGAGAAAATTTTGGTTGCAAAACAGGTTTTTTTCCCAACGCGTCGCGCCACCCGACGTGCGCTTATGATTGGGACATCTTCTGGAGGAAAACTTGATATTTTTGGGTTTTTTATGGTAAATTATGCATGCTTGGGAATGGCTGAGAGATTTCATGAAGTTTTGGGTGGTCTTAAAAGTCAAAAACACTCCAAAAATGGCCTTTCTGCCACTTTTTGCACCAGCAGGAACCAGTCTTGGGAGATTGCAATTTTGGAGGGGTAAATAAACTCCAAATTAAAAAATTCTACTTGGGTTGGATAGCAGACATCTAGGGATTTCCAACGAGCTATCATGAGCTCAATTTGGACTTCAGGAAATGCCTCAAAATCAGGATCAAAGTGGCGCGACGCATTGAGTTTTTGAGCACGGCGCATAGAGGAATTTTGCCCAAATTTCACTTTTCAGCTCAGAAATTCGGCCAGTTTGACTAGTTTCACTTTTGGATGTAATTATTGATATATCTTGATGTAATTTTGTGGCTATGATGTAAATTTGGCATGTTTTTACTTGTTCTAGAGGATTCATTCACTAAAAAGTGAAAATTAAGTGAATGGATCAGTTTCCTAGCATATAGAGGCAAGTTGTTTGGCTGCCTAGATTTTAGCTCCATGTTTAGAATTGGTTGAAACAGCCCCTAGAAGGATGAGCTCGACCCCTAGAGGCATGGGAAGGGGTTAGGATGGTCTATATATTGTATTTTCTGAGACATTTTCAGGGTTGGACTCTTGGGAAAAGTTTGGCACTCCATTGTATATCCATTTTCAGTTTTTGGCAAAGGAAAGACCAGAGTTTTGCAGCACTTGTTGGGATCCTTGTGGCTTCTGAGTTTTGATGATGTTATTCTCATGTTATTTTAAGTTTCATTAATGTTATATGTATGCCATTTCCCTTCTCTTTTCTTCTGAATTAAACAAATGAGTAACTGAGGTAGAATTCATTGATTTGCTGGTGCTTTGCCTTAGACTTTTGTTTAGTTTTTTATGTTTTTCGTCAGTTTGAAGAGGATCCTTGCACTCTCTTGCCCTCTTCAGCTCCTCAGCAGTATTTTCAATCCATTCATTTGATATAAGACATCAAAGCCACTGCCTACCTCGCCCCAACTTGAACTCTGCAAGAAATTGGCCTCATCGCCAAGCCCGAAAATTGTTTTTCCCTTTTTCCAACAAAAACCCCTAAAAATCAAAACCAAACCCTCCTATTTGTTTATCTAGCCTAAGATCAGTTGTTGTTTTAGTCATCTCAAGCCCCTTTGAATATTTTCATTGAGATTGACCCGGAGAGAGCCCTCTCCTGTCCTCGTAGGGCTAGCTACGAGGCTGAGCGTGGTTTGGTGTTGTTCTTTTTCCGCCTTATTTCAGCCTAAGGTGGATTTGGGAACTAACATAGTGGCAACCATACTGGGGAAGAAAATGGTTTGCTTGTTGGTGTTATTTTTTTTTATAAGCTACAGACGGAGCCTGAAGTTATGCCAGGAAGCCTTCGAAACGCTTTTGCTTTGCATTAGCGGAAGTAGATAAACGCTGCTTCAGTCAATCTCCGGTCTAGCTTGTGAACATGACACTTGACTTGTGGATTGTCTTGCCCTAGTACATGTATCAAGTTCAGATTTGATAGTTGATGGTGGACAACGATCAGACATAAGAAGGCTGAAATCATTCACCTGGTGACTCCAATCAATGTAGAGACTCCACTGGAGGACTAACTCTTTCTCTGCGAAAATGGAAGGATATTACACAAAGTTCAGGTATCCAAAGTGGAATGGTATTCAGGATCTAGTCTACTTTCTTGCAAATTACTTTTTTGCTGGTCTTGAAGCTATCTTGAAGGTTTTTCAAAATTTGTTGTATGATAAAGGTGATCAAAATCTTCACTCGACCTATTCAAAGAATGTAAATGCTGAGTTTCCCTTTGATCCTAGCCTCCTTACTTTTCCCACATATCATGTTGACTCTATTCAGAGTGATGAGCCAGAAAATCAAACTGATCCCGTAACTCTTGCATATACTCCTACACCTTTTACAATCCCAGATAGGTATAAACCTCTTGTTTTACCTTCTGTTCTTCATGCTTTTCCTAAAAATTATGACCTATATCTTCCAAGATTTGATGGTGAATGTAACAATGTCAACGCTAAGCAACATGTGCAGAATGTTGAGACTTTTCTAAATCTTTTTGAAGTTGATGACGAAGATGTTAGTATTAGGCTTTTTGCTCTTTCTTTGCAAGCCAAAGTCAAGAGTTGGTTTAAAGCCCTGCATGATGCGAGCATCTCAGATTTCCAACAGTTCGTCAAAGTTTTCCTCGAAAGGTGGGTGGTCAGACAGAACCTTTTCTTGATTATAGAAGAGTATAACCAGTTGAAAAGACTACCAGGGGAGACAGTATAACAGTTTTCTGCCAGATTTAACCAAGTATATTTTTCAATGCCAGCTGATATAAGACCTTCTCCTAGATCTGCTCTCTTGCATTACTCGGGTGCCTTTGATCTGGAAATGGAGTTTCAGTTGAGAGAAAGGAATCTTGCAACACTTCACGAGATGCATAATAGTGCAGTGAATGTAGAAGCTCATTTTCTGATCCGAAGGGCAAGGTTGAAGGAAGAAGAGATGAAAAACGTACATCCGGAGAAATTGATATCTCTAGAGGTAAATTTTGACATGTTGGTAAGTGTAGTAGAAGAGATGATGCAAAAGAACACCACAAAGAATGAGTATAATGTTGAATTCAATGGCTCGCTGATTGAAAAAGAACCAGTGGTTGATCCAAAACATTTTGTTTCTTATCCCAATTGTCATAGTGATTGTTTTATGGATCATTTTGAAGAAGAGAGAGCTGTTGATATGACATGTATGCTTGATGATGTGTTGTATACTGATGATTTTCCTCAGTTTGATCGGTATGATGATGATTACGTTCTCCAAACAGAAGCTAATCTTGCAGAAAAATTAGCATCTAGTTTGTGCGAGGAGGAAGCTCACTTTCAGCAGCTTGGGTACAGTGATCAACCGATGCATATCAACTATGACGATGATGAGGAAAGTGCAGAAAATTTTGAAGTAAGTGAAGGATCTTTGCCTTTTTGTTTTGATTCATTTCAGTTCATCAGAGACAACTTCCATGCTATCAAAAATCAACTGCCAACAAGTCTTGATTTGGACCATCTTGAGCGCAATGAAAACCTTGTTCAAGACTTCTCATATTCAGATTTTAAGCCTCCGAATGCCATTGATTGTCAAGTTGCAGATGAGGACATGGAAGCTGGCACACATGATCAAATGATACAAGACGACTCTATACCATTATGTTTTGAATCATTTCAGTTTTTGAGAGAAAAATTGCATAGTAAATCTTCAAATAAGCAGCCTGTAGGAAATCAACAATCTCTCAGTTTTAATGTTTAGTATTTGCAGCCACCAAATGCAATTGAAGGTCAGATTACAGATGAAGGCGTGGAAGCTGAAATACATGATTTAATGATGCAAGAGGATTCTGTTGTTGGCAATATGATGCAGAGTGTTGTCCTTGATGGCAACCCACTGAATGAAGATGAAGACATGCGACTGTTGACATGTGTTGTCCTTGATGGCAAACCACCTGATGAAGTTATTCTTGACTTGTTGGACTTGGTAGATGATGTAAATCTGATATGAAATGATGTTTGTTAAGCAATCTGATGCTGAGTGTTGTCCTTGAATGGCAACCCACTTGATGAAGATAATGGGAACTTACTTGATGAAGTTGTGCTTGATAGAATATGTCTTGATGAAGTAAATATGATGTATCTACAGTATGTACAGAAGGAAATGGAGAAAGGAATTCAGCATGTGCTAATTCTATGATGAAAAAGAGTATGTCTCTAGGCATACGCGGATTGGCCTAGGGGAAGTCGCGTATGCACGCGGAAAAGAATGTTCCAAGTCGTGTATGGGCAAAAGCGCTCAAAAAGTGCAAAACCAGGGGTAACCACCATGGTATTGACCCATTGTATTGGGTAATGATTCGTCTAAATGACCCCGTCCAGGAATACCATCGGAAGTAATGTAGTTTTGGGCTCATGGTATTGTTTTGGCTCATGGTATTGAAAAAAAAAAGGGCTCATGGTATTGAAAAAGGGTAAACCTATATAAAGAGAAGAAATTCATTGTGCAAATCATGAGTGTGGGTGCAAGATGTCTGAGCTTGAATGAATACTTCTCTGTGAAGTATATCTGTATGGAAAGGGTAAAGGCTTGATGATAGATCTGAATCTATGATGCCCCAATGAAGAAAATGATGAAGAAGGGGATCTAGATCTGAAATGTATTTGTATCTACTAGATCTGTTTATGAAGTGATTAGATCTGTGATGAGGCGAACATCTGTCTGAAGTAAAGGGTTGAATCTGAACTGAATATCTAATCTGAAGAAGTATGCAGCTCTGTAATGGTTGAAGATCCATACGCTAGTTCGTCGCAGAGGAAGCGCGTATATACGCGGCTTCGCTGAAGAGAAAGCGCGTATTCGCAATGAAATTGGATCTGTAATATGTACAGATGTATACGCTGGTTTATGTGAACGGAAGCACGTATATACGCGACATCAACGAAAGGAAAGCGCGTATGAAAACTAGGGTTTGCTGAAGTCTGTGGTAAGAAATGTCTGATCTGTTCTGCTGGTTTACTGATATCTGTCAGTGAGTTATATGTATTTGTTTCATGGTTGACTGTGCTTAAAAGTATGGAGTGGGTCCAGTCTGAAATACATGAAACGGGGCCGTGTCATTCTGAGAGCGGTGGCAAAACAACCATGCAGTGTGAAAATTGATGAAACGTGGTCCATAAAGGTGCTGAGGGTTGTAGCCTTCAGTCAGGGGGTGGTAGCTCCCTTCCAGGTGAGGCTGGTAAACGAGATCAGGGGGTCGTAGCTCCCTTCCAGGTGAGGCTGGTAAATGAGATCGGGGGGTCGTAGCTCCCTTCCAGGAGAGGCTGGTAAACGAGTCAGGGGGTCGTAGCTCCCTTCCAGGAGAGGCTGGTAAACGAGCGCAGGTGGGTGCCTGCGTGCTGGTCAAGTCTGCGCCAGCACATATGTTGTAAGCTGTTTTCTCTATAATAAAATATTGAAGGCTGAGCAACTGCAGCGGTGGTTTTCTCCCGACTTGGGTTTCCACCTAAAAATCTTGGTGTTCATGTGTGATGCTTTGTGTGATGGTTTATTCTGTTCTTACTGCACATGTTTATTGTTTATAGAACATCTAATGAATGAATGATGGAATGATATAAGTGAAGAACTAATGGCATAATTAGATCTCTGTGTATACGTGAGTTTTATGAAGGATATCCGCGTGTATACGCTAGTTGGCTTCAACAAAGTAGCGTATGGGTTTTAGAGCATGAAAAAGTAAAAAGTTTCAGTTTTCCCTAAATACTGATTCACCCCCCCCTCTCAGTATTTTTCCCAACAATTGGTATCAGAGCAGGTCCTTCTGCAGAAGCTTGATCGCTTGAAGGAGATCCGTCGCAATGGGAAGTCAAGACGGAGTAATGTCTATAAAGCCACCTCTATTCAATGGAAGCAATCTGATATTCTGGAAGGTACGAACAAAAGCATATCTGCAAAGTCTTGGTGCAGATGTATGGGCAATCGTGGAAGAAGGTTATCAATACCCAGCAAGTATTCCTACCGATGCAGCAGAAAGGAAGAAGTATGAAATCAATGCCAAAGCAATGAATGTCTTGTTAGGAAGCATGTCTGAATCAGAATTTGCTAAAGTGATGCAGCTACATTCAGCAAAAGAAATATGGGACAAAATCATTCTAAGCTATGAAGGAGACACAAAGGTAAAAAGTGCAAAACTCCAAACTCTTAAAATTGAATATGAAAATTTGAAGATGCATAGTGATGAAAGTGTTGCCAGTTTCTTTCTTCATCTAGATGATATTGTAAATCGGATGAGAAATTTGGGTGAAACCATAACTGATACTACTCTGGTAGAAAAATTCTTAAGATCCTTGACTTCAAGATTTGATTCTAAAGTTTCAGCTATTGAAGAAAGGAAAGATCTGCAAACTCTTACTATTGTTCAATTACATGGTATTTTGACTGCTTTTGAAATGAGACAAGGAGGTCCTTCTCAAATCAGAGAAGCTGCTTTTAAGGTGTCTGCAAAAGGAAAGGAAAAGGAAATTTTCAAAGAAACCAGCTATATATCCGAAGAAGAAGAAGCGAATTTTGTGAGAAAACTCCAACTAGGCACTGGAAGATTCAAAGGTAAGCTTCCCTTAAAATTTTTTGAGTGTGGAAAAGTTGGTCACTATGCTGCTAAATGTCCTTATAGAGAAAAACATGGTAAAGGGAAACAATTTGAAAAGAGGAAGAGTTTCTATGCAAATGAAGATGATGATGAAGTGTCCAGTGAAGATGAAGAAGATTCTGACCATGATCTGAAAGTGCTTATGGCAAAGAAGCAAAAGAAGAAGTCTACTCGAAACAAGGAGATCTCTCAGAAAACATGGTTAGTAGAAATTGAATCAGATAGTGATTGGGGTCCTGATTGTCTCATTGGTACAATGAATGGTGAAGATAGTGAAATTAAAGTTGTGGATCTAGAAGAAGCTATCAAGATAAAAGTTGAAGAACAACAAAAGGAAACTGATAAGAAAGATTCTATCTACAATGAGATGATCTCTCAAATGAAAGATCAAATAGAAATGCTGAATGGACAGGTGGAAAAGTATCAAAGGTTTCATACTTATGCATCCAATCAAATTAAAGAACTAGAAGCAGAAATCAACGATCAAAATGCAGATCTCGAAAAATCAAGCAAAAAGAATGAAGGACTTGAAACTGCAATCATCTCTCTGCAAGCAGATCTTGAAGCATCAAGTAAGAAGAATGAGGAACCTCTACAAACATTTGAAAAGGAAGGCCTTGAAGCAGAAATCATCTCTCTCAAAGAAGATCTAGAAAAATCAAATAAGAGGAATGAAGAGCTGCAACAAACATGTGAAGAAAACGAAAATTGGTTGAAAGAAGAGATTCTAAATCTGAAGGATCAAGTAGAAGATGGAAGAAGGAAAGAAGAAAGAATGACAAAGCAATGTCAAGCCTTGGAGGTTGAGGTAAACATTCTCAAAGGTAAATTAGAAGAAAAGGTTAAAATTTTGAGGTTTCAAGATAGTACTAACATTTTGGACAACATTCTGAGTAATCAAAGGTCTCCTGCTATCAAACTTGGTCTTGGTTTCCAAGAAACTGTTAAAGGAGAATATAGCTCACAAGGAAGTGCTAAAACTTCAGAGGATGACAATGCAAAACCTGAAGTTTTGAAAGAGACAAAAGGTCAACCAAAAATGATGAAATCTCAAAGGAAACCAGTCAATAAAGTTGAATGCTTTAAATGTCATAATCATGGGCATGTTGCAGCAAATTGCAGGAGCAGATCATTTCAGCCTCAAACAAACAGTTCCTACATAGAAAGGTACTCTAGTTTCTTCAAGGGATATTGTTTTTCATGTAACAAGTATGGACATAAAGCAGCTGATTGTAAAAGGAGGAAGATTAGAAATACTCATTATGATTCTTATGCTTATTTCTCTGGACACATGAGATGTTATTTCTGTAACAAGTATGGACATGTAGAAAAGGAATGCAGATTGAACAGATCTGAGAAAGTGGACAACTTTCAGCACACAGTTAGGAAGTTCAAGAAAGTTTGGAAAAAGATGGAGAACCGATCAGAAACGTAGGGAATTCTGACCCTACTGCAGTCATCCGCTTCTGAAGCTGACTTTTCTTATTGACTGCAGGAATGATGTGGGATACATTATGAGATTTAGTAATGTATCATCATAGGGGGGGCAATGCATGATGACTCTCATGGTTGATTTGATTATTCTGGTTATGTTTACTTCTGACAGCGCATCTGATGTGGAAAGGACAGGTACAGGAGGTACAAACTCAGGAGGAAATGAAGGAAGATGAAAATTTTCTATGCTTCACTTTCCATACGCGGGTTATATTAACAAAAGTCGCGTATACACACGAGTTTCATCAGACACAGTCGCGTATGCATTGATGATAAGAGAATTTATATGCTAGCTGAAGATCTAGAGCAGAGGCTCGGGGGAGTAACAGTCTGATTGTTAATAACTGTATTATTGACTCTATATCAGCTTAATTTCTCATTTTTAAATAATGATGACATGATACTTGGTTACTTATGTTGAAGAATATGGATGAGTCCTGGTTGCTTGATGATGAAGAGTATTCGTTGCTAAGATGAAAGTCTTATAAATCAGAGATAAGGACAGATCATGCAGAGATTGTTGCTGATGACTTAGGTATTTAGGTTGCACTAGTTAAGGAGGAGCACTAGTTCAGGGGGAGCAGCAGGTTGAATACTAATGATTGCATTGTTGGCAATATGACTGCTTATTCTTGGTTATTGTGATACTCATGCTTAATGATGACTTGGTACATGGTTTATTATGATAAGATTTTGATCTCGGTTTACTGAAAAGTATCTTTTGTGTTCACACATGGATGAGTTGGAAGTCGTTTGATTCAGAAATAAATCATGCAGAGCTTTGTTACTATGGTTGAGATCTTTTGCCTACATATGTTACTTCATGTTAAATCTTGAAGATCTTGATGATATTGGACCACATGGATGATTTCTTGACACATATTTGAAGATGTTGTTCTGGTATGATAATCTCTCTTGGAAATATTGTATTGATGTTGCAAAGAATCTGAAGGCTTGGTTACTAAGTGCTTATGCTACAACCGTTGGATGACGTCAAGACACAACTACACCTGGTTTCATCTATCTCAGAGTCCAGTTAGTTATTCAAATTTCCTGTAAAAGAAGTCAATGACCGGCTCTTTCTACAAGAGGACATATCTCGGTTAAAATTTAGAAAAGAAGATGGAATTGATACGCGAATTTCCTAAACACAAATACAGATATACGCGTAGTTCATGCACGTAAAACCGCGTATGTCCGATTAACGACATTTTTCGCTTGAGTCGCTCTCCAAAGACAAACAAGTAAGGTATAAGATGTCTCGACATCTTTGATATCTCTCGTGGTGTTCCAAATTTCTATAATATTTTTTCGATCTCTCGATGCTTTGATGAAGATGCCTTGATGATTTGTTGGTGGAAGTGTTCAGGATGCACAAACTAAGGGGGATCCTTAGTCATATGAAAAGGATGCTTGGATGCACAGATTCAGGGGGAGCATTAGCTTTGCTGAGTATAATGCATTGTTGGCATTATGGTGGTTCTGATATATGATCTCTCTTGAGGTCTTTCTAGTGTTGGTCTTAAAGTCATATTTGTAATTTGATGAAAAGGTCTTGTTAAGACCCATGATGTAAAATTGTAATATTCAGTCATGTAAGGACTTGTCAAATTTGTAAACCCACTTGGCTGGGTAGCTGAGTCAAATGTGTAAACCCACTTGGTTGGGTACTTGAGTCTCATATGTAAATCCACTTGGTTGGATATTTGTTGTAAGTATGAGTCATTGGTGATAGGAAAGTCATAGAGTCATGTACTTCATTGGAAAATATGTTTGAAGATTCAGCATGAATTCAGGGGCAGCTTGGTCACTTCAGTATATATCAGATCTGCAGAATGCTTCTTCCACATGAGGAGAACAGGGGGAGAGTATGTTGGCTTTGGTCCGCCCTTTGCCCTTGATGTCAAAGGGGGAGAGTGAAATGACATGGTGTTTGAATGGTGTCAAACATGGAGAGAGTGACATGGTGTCATTGTATTCTTAATGTACCTATCTGTTGTGGTAACCAAACACCATCGTGGTTGCCATCAAGTCCAAAGGGGGAGATTGTTGGAAATATGATGCAGAGTGTTGTCCTTGATGGCAACTCACTGAATGAAGATGAAGACATGCGACTGTTGACATGTGTTGTCCTTGATGGCAATCCACCTGATGAAGTTATTCTTGACTTGATGGACTTGGTAAATGATGTAAATCTGATATGAAATGATGTTTGTTAAGGCTGAGTGTTGTCCTTGCATGGCAACCCACTTGATGAAGATGATGGCAACTTACTTGATGAAGTTGTGCTTGATAGAATATGTCTTGATGATCTAAATCTGATGTATCTACAGTGAGTACAGAAGGCAATGAAGAAAGGAATTCAGCATGTGCTAAATCTATGGTGAAAAGAGTATGTCTCAAGGCATACGTGGATTTGTCTAAGGGAAGTCGCGTATGCACGCGGGAAAGAACGTTCCAAGTCGCGTATGGGCAAAAGCGCTCATAAAGTGAAAAACCAGGGGTAACCACCATGGTATTGACCCATTGTATTGGGTAATGATTCGTCTAAATGACCCCGTCCAGGAATACCATCGGAAGTAATGTAGTTTTGGGCTCATGGTATTGAAAAATGGGCTCATGGTATTGAAAAAGGGTAAACCTATATAAAGAGAAGAATTTCATTGTGCAAATCATGAGTGGGTGCAAGATGTCTGAGCTTGAATGAATACTTCTCTGTGAAGTATATCTGTATGGAAAGGGTAAAGGCTTGATGATAGATCTGAATCTATGATGTACCAATGAAGAAAATGATGAAGAAGAGGATCTAGATCTGAAATGTATTTGTATCTACTAGATCTGTTTATGAAGTGATTAGATCTATGATGAGGCGAACATCTGTCTGAAGTAAAGGGTTGAATCTGAACTGAATATCTAATCTGAAGAAGTATGCAGCTCTGTAATGGTTGAAGATCCATACGCTAGTTCGTTGCAGAGGAAGCGCGTATATACGCGGCTTCGCTGAAGAGAAAGCGCGTATTCACAATGAAATTGGATCTGTAATTATGCGGCTGCATGGCTACGCCGGTTTATGTGAACTGGAAAGGCTGTATATACGACATCGCCGGTATTAGGGTGCATATGCAACCAGGGTAAGTCCGAAAGAAATGTCTGATCTGGTCACGGTTTACTGAGACCGCTGCTGAGTTATATGTATCCTGCTTCTCATGGTTGACTGCTCTTGTGCGCGGAGGGTCCAACAAAATATGATGAAACGTGGCCTGCAAGTGGTGTCCTAAAGATGCTTTGGATCCAGGGTGAAAATTGATGAAACGTGGTCCAGAGGTGTCACGGTTGTGCCTTCGCCGTGGGGTCGTAGCTCCTTCCGGTGTGAGGCTGGTAAACGAGACGGGGTTGTAGCTCCCTTCCAGTTGAGGCTGGTAAACGAGATCGGGGGGGTCGTAGCTCCCTTCCAGGAGAGGCTGGTAAACGAGTCAGGGGGTTGGAGCTCCCTTCCAGGAGAGGCTGGTAAAAAAGCGCAGGTGGGTGCCTGCATGCTGGTAGGAGTCTGCACCAACACATATGTTGTAAGATGTTTTCTCTATAATAAAAGATTTAAGGCTGAGCAACGGCAGCAGTGGTTTTCTCCCGACTTGGGTTTCCACCTAAAAATCCCGGTGTTCATGTGTGATGCTTTGTGTGATGGTTTATTCTATTCTTACTGCACATGGTTACTGTTTATAGAACATCTAATGAATGAATGATGGAATGATATAAGTGAAGAACTAATGGCATAATTAGATCTCTGTGTATACGCAAGTTTTATGAAATATATCCGCGTGTATACACTAGTTGGCTTCAGCAAAGTAGCGTATGGGTTTTAGAGCATGAAAAAGTAAAAAGTTTCAGTTTTCCCTAAATACTGATTCACCCCCCCCTCTTAGTATTTTTCCCAACATCTGTACCCTTTTGTTTCGAAGCATTTCAGTTTATAAAGCAGAATCTTCGTAGTATCTCTAAAGAAAAACATGAACAGCTGGTAGGATGTCATACAGTTTCAATGAACACATTGCAGCAGTCTTTTCAAGTTTTTCACGATCCAATAGCTGATGTGTTGGATGATGTTTACAGTCAAAGTCTTTCTCCATTGACTTTATGTAAGGTTGAAACGTGTGCTGATATAGACTTGATCCGGCAGCCAGTCTCTTTGTCAGTTTTAGCAGGAGTCTCGTCACAAAGCTCAGATCAAAGTTTGCATTCATGGTATGAGGAGAAGAGAAGTAATCCATTGGATGAGCTAAGTCCTAGTGTGCATTTTGAGATCCTTATGCAGCATGAATTTCAAGATCCTTATGTAGTGTTTTTGGAGGCGGATAGAGAATCCATAATATTCAATGGATCTGCTTACAAGTTTTCATGGGAGTTGCCTTTCAGTAGTTCTCTCTTGTTGTTCATAAACGAGCACTTGCGGAGAATCCAAATAGCAGCTGCAATACTTACATGGTTGCATTGGTTGTTCCATTTCACTTGATCAGGTGACGAATGGAACAATTAGAGTAGGTTGTATTGAATAAGCTCTATTTTGAGCATGTTTTCCAGTTTTTCGGTTGTGTTTAAGTATCGAGTCAGTTTTTAGTTGAGTGAGAGTCAATTTGTGTTGTCAAGTCATCAGTTTTCAGTCATGATTTTCAGCTTGAGTTTTTTACTCCATTGCCCAATGGATGAAGGCACTTGTCTGCTTTTCCAAAGATCTGTAGTTCTTGGCACCTCCAAGGAGCTACCATCCCCATTGGAGTCAATGTTAGAGTCGGTCTTTACATCCCTCCGTCAGAGATCATTTCTCTTATTGCATTTCATTTTTTAGGTGTCTCATTCCACTCATTCATCTGCATTCCGTTAGGGGCATGCCATTGTCTAACGGAAGGGCTTTTTTCTCTCATTTTCCCTCATGCTTGTACCTGCTGGGTTGGTCAAAATTTCTCAAAATTCATCAAAGTTCAGTTCATGTCATTTACAGTCATAGATGCTATTTTGGTCAAAAAGAGTCATTTTAGTTTCTAGGTCTAGGGTTTTGTCTTCAGTAATGTTAAATAATGCCCGCAGGCCATGAGGAGGTTTTCAATAAGTTTTCAGTTCAAAATTTTCATCGTTAAATATGCTCGAGGATGTTTCTTCTTCAAAACTCTGTTTTGAAGAAGAAATTGTCAAATTTGTTTTTGTAATAAATATGTATCTTTCCGCCATGTTGTACTTCACCATGAAAACTCTGGTCATCCTTTTCCAAGGTTCGACGCCACCATCCTTGCAAAAATCAACCAATTTCATCATTCAAGCTCAGAAAGTCAGTGAGGAAACAAAAAGACAGAGTTTTATTAAATGAAAAAGTGCCAAAGTCAAAAACATTACAAAATGGGTTTTGAAAAACAAAAATTAAAACCATCTCTTTTCAAGATATTTCTCAAAGTTATTTATTCATTTGCATCAAGAGATATTTAGAAAATCCAAAAGGAAAGTCGATGTTGAAGTTTGGAGGGACGAAGCTGTGTTTTAGAAGGGCAGACTGTGTGTTTGACAACAGCGCGACGCATTGGGATAGGCCGTGACGCACCCACACGACGCGGCGCATAGAGCCGAAATACACAGTGTAATTTCTAAAGGGCGCGGCGCACCCACAGAGCGCGGCGCATTGGGCTTGTGCGCGGTGCACAGAGCCCCCAAGGCCAAAATTATCTTCGCTCCATAAAAACTCGATTTGTTTCAGCTCAATTTTCTCCAAGTAAGTTTGACAAAGCCCGTTTAATGATTTTTAGTTATGGTGCTATGGTTTAGAAGCGAAGACATCAAAGAATTGAGTTGGTGAAACATAAACCCTATACCCATATTAAAATCTGCTCCATAGGGTTTGTAAAGAGGTGTTGAAAGTTGTTTGGTGCTATGTTATTGCCGTTGACCACCATATTCTCCCTTTCCTCATTGTCACACTATCATACCACAGTTTTTTCTCCCATTCCCGCTGTCACATATCCCTTATACCCTTTGTCCCATGTTTTAAATCCCCAAACCCTATCACTTGCCACCACTTCCCTTCATTGATAAAATCCTAATTTCCACAACATTCAAGGGCTGCTTCATTTTCCTTGATTCCACTTAACTCAGGAATTTTTTGCCATTTCATTGACTCTTGTTCCTAAAAACTACCCCCATCACTATCACTCATTCCCATTTCACTATCCCAAATCCCCTTATTCCCTATACTTATCCCTTTCTCCACATCACTTATAAATCCCCAAATCCCTAAGTCCCCCCAAACAGTGATTTTCCTCACACTTAAATCTCATTTGACAGTCCTTTTTCCCATTGTGACATTTCCTTGCAGCCTTTCATTACATATGTGGCACACTTGATATTGAAAAACATACACCAAACTCTTGTTTTCACCATACATATATCAACATATACTTGTCAAACACCTTGTTTTCAGCATCATGTCAGAGACAAATTCATCATATGAGAAGGAAAGTGATTCAACCGCAGAGCTAAATGTACCGAGGAGGTCTCATAAGAGTGGCAGGCATGTCAGGGAGGAGCCCACTTCTTTGGCTGAATTGCAGGCCTGCCCACTTGCAATGACATGCTTTCAGCAACATTCATGTTTTCAGTATTGTGAGATGATATCTCAGATTCAACACCATCAGGAGTTGGTTCACTTATTTTTCCTACATTTGCGTGATGGTCATGTAAACCTTGCTGGAGTGAACTTCACCTTGACACCAGAGACCAGGTGACATGACACCCTTTGAGCGAGAGACTTGTCTTACGAGCGCCAACATTCATCTGGAGAAGCTATTGGCGAAGGCCAATAGGGAAAAAAACATGCTCAGACATATGAAAAACCACTATTGGGCTCGCACACACGTTTGCAGAGCCAGAATGAAGATCTTGAAGGCGAGATTGAGAAAAGCACTGAAACGTCGGAAAAGGCCTGATCCACTCCGAATCTTGGCCAAAGCATCCTTGGCTGAGCATGAGACATGATGGGAGACCTTCACTCCAAATTTCAGCAAATTTGGAGAAAATTTTGTCATTTTTGAAAATTTTGGTTGCAAAACAGGTTTTTCTGCTCGACGCATCGGGCCACCCGACGCACGCTTATGATTGGGACATATTCTGGAGGAAAACTTGATATTTTTGGGTTTTTTATGGTAAATTATGCATGCTTAGGAATGGCTGAGAGATTTCATGAAGTTCTGGGTGGTCTTAAAAGTCAAAAACACTCCAAAAATGGCCTTTCTGCCACTTTTTGCACCAGCAGGAACCAGTCTTGGGAGATTGCATTTTTTGAGGGGCAACTGAACTCCAAATTGAAAAATTCCACTTGGGTTGGATAACAGACATCCAGGGATTTCCAACGAGCTATCATGAGCACAATTTTGACTTCAGGAAGTGCCTCAAAAACAGGCTCAAAGTGGCACGACACATTGAGTTTTTGAGCACAGCGCATAGAGGAATTTTGCCCAAATTTCACTTTTCAGCTCAGAAATTCCGCCAGTTTGACTAGTTTCACTTTTGGATGTAATTATTGATCTATCTTGATTTAATTTTGTGGCTATGATGTAAATTTGGCATGTTTTTACTTGTTCTAGAGGATTCATTCACTAAAAAGTGAAAATTAAGTGAATGGATCAGTTTCCTAGCATATAGAGGCAAGTTGTTTGGCTGCCTAGATTTCAATTCCATGTTTAGAATTGGTTGAAACAGCTCCTAGAAGGATGAGATCGACCCCTAGAGGCATGGTAAGGGGTTAGGATGGTCTATATATTGTATCTTTTGAGGCATTTTCAGGGTTGGACTCTTGGGAAAATTTTGGCACTCCATTGTATATCCATTTCCAGTTTTTGGCAAAGGAAAGACCAGAGTTTTGCAGCACTTGTTGGGATTCATGTGGCTTCTGAGTTTTGATGATGTTATTCTCATGTTATTTTAAGTTTCATTAATGTTATATGTATGCCATTTCCCTTCTCTTTGCTTCTGAATTAAACAAATGAGTAACTGAGGTAGAATTCATTGATTTGCTGGTGCTTTGCCTTAGACTTTTGTTTAGTTTTTTTATGTTTTTCGTCAGTTTGAAGAGGATCCTTGCACTCTCTTGCCCTATTCATCTCCTCATCAGTATTTTCAATCCATTCATTTGATCTAAGACATCAAATCCACTGCCTACCTCGCGCCAACTTGAAATCTACAAGAAATTGGCCTCATCCCCAAGCCCGAAAATTGTTTTTCCCTTTTTCCAAAAAAAACCCTAAAAATCAAAATCAAACCCTCCTATTTGTTTATCTAGCCTAATATCAGTTGTTTTTTTATTCATCTCAAGCCCCTTTGAATATTTTCATTGAGATTGACCCGGAGAGAGCCGTCTCCTGTCCTCGTAGGGCTAGCTACGAGGCTGAGCGTGGTTTGGTGTTGTCCTTTTTCTGCCTTATTTCAGCCTAAGGTGGATTTGGGAACTAACAGGATCCACATTCTTTCCTGATAATAAGCTAGCCCCCATGAGTCGTTGGTCTCCATTGCCTCCACCCTTTTCTTCCTCTCGCATTACATGGTCCATAGCATTATCTACAATGCTCATCCCTATACACTTCCCCCTTCCCTCTGTCCTCCCTTTTTCTAATCCTCTCCTTACCCTTCTCCATCCCAATACCTTGCTGCACCTTCTGAAACTTTAAAATTATTAAAAAATACTTTTAAAAATATCATCTTAAATCAACCAACCTAACTCTTAATAATAACTTCCAATATAAATAACTTCCCTTCTTAATAAATTACATCACTAGCCCCGGATGCGGGTGTTCCAATGCCAATTTAATGGGATGGGTTGGAGGGCTGCAACACTCTGCCGCCATCTGCCCTCAGGGTACGACGTGTTAAATGGAATGCTTCCCAGCGGAAGGCTCCATTTACCTTCCCCTCATTCCAAAGCTGTTAGCACTACAAATTTTGGTTCTCGCTCGACTCCGACTGTCATGAGCCATTCCTCCGCATGCTTGGGCGGGATTCTCACCATGAAAGAAGTTAAGTTCTCTGATCTGATACGCATGGGAAGGACGTCTTGGGAGCATGTTGAGGTATGGCGCGCTGTGGGTGGGATTCAATCGCAACATGTTATTAATCACCTACTCTCGGCTCCCATTCAAAATCATTCTGATGTCAAAGATAACAACGTTTACAGGTGGGAGAGAGTCGACCAGCGCTTGATGCGTTTAATGAGAAGGGAGGCTGGTGGTTTGTCAAGCGCCTGGTGGAATGTCAAGCAGCTGTTGCGACCCCATTTGATTTCTCTTCCGGGCTACCCTTCGCTGGTTTTCACTGTGGTTTTGGAGGTTTTCAGGAACCCGCTTCTTCTCATCATGCCCAGGTTACGTCATCGTATGAGGAGCAGAAGGGGAAGCTCGTGGAGCCATCCTTCCCATGCCCCCTCCAGTCCTTCTTCGGACTCATCCTCCTTTGGGGAAGGCTCGAGCCATTACCCCAGAACTCGTTCTGGTCGGGGGCACTCGCATGATTATCGCTTGTTTTGGGGTCCTCATTCGCACCGTCCTCCTGCCTCCTCTGCTCCAACTACAGGCACGGCTCGGTTCACTTTCAATAGCAGTCTCAACCGCCCTCGCATTACTGCCATTCTCTCGGTGGTCTTCCTTGAAGATAGCATTCCTGGGGATGTTAGCTCGCTTCCGTCTGCTCCTGCGGCGACTGTTAATGCTCCAGACACCCAATTTTCGGCTTTCAATCTCGGTGGTCGCAATTTCCAGGTGCAGCCTCCGCCTCGCCCTGCTGAACCAGTTCTAGATGAGGATATGCTTTCTGCTGATCATGTGGCCCTGGCTTCTCAAGACGAACCTGCTTCTGACATGCATGCCACCGGCTGGTGCAGGATTGAGGAGGAGCCCCCAGAAGACTAATGGGTTCGTTGCCTGGTCTCTTTTCTGTCTCTGTCACTCAAACCCCTGGGTTTTTTTCTGTTATGGAAGCTTTGCTGTTTTTCTGGCCCTCTTTTGTATCTTCGGGGTCAAAGTATCCCTCAGAAAACTATGGTTCTGCACCCCTGCGTGGGCATCGACAGTTTACAACACTGTTTTTTCTGAATTTTCTGCCTCCATGGCAGCAGTAACTGACTACGGTCTTGATGTAATTTTACCCACTTGTTAATAGATCAATTTTACTTAGAAAAAAAAATAAAAAATTACATCACTAGCACAAAACCAAACCTTAGTTTATATTAAAAATATGTTAAAAAACCTAATTAAAAAAAAAAAAAAAAGTTATAACCATAAATGAAGAATGAATTATCATATCTTATTATAATCTAGGTTATACATTCATTTGATTAATTAAACGTATTAAATCTATTATAAATAACCATAATCATCATTACTTATATTTATAAATATTAATAATAGATATATCAATATTAATAATATCATTAACATAGGGCTTTATAACAAAATAAAAAATAATAATAATAAAACAATAAAAAATATTACAATATTTTAAAATTCCATTAATCTAATTAGAAATAAAAGAGGATAAAAAACAACAAAAGTATATAAATAATTAATCAAATAAATAACCTTTTATTAAAGAATTTAGAAACTGGTCGACTCTTTTACCCATCATATTTTCCCTCTATTTATTCACCCTAATCTATTCTCTTCTTAGCAGCTTTTTCCTGAAGATGAGTCTTGATTTAGACTCGAAACATAGACTAAAAAATGAATACTGTGGAGATTTCGAGTTTTGCATCTAAAGATCTACACCACAGAAACCTATAATCTATCATTTCTATAGTTGTATTGATTTGAAACCTGAGGGTTTATTGTACCATTTTCAAGTCAACAGACTGGATTGAGTAATAAAGGCATTGCATTGCAGGATTCATGTGTTGAGCCACTTCAGTGAAGTATCTTTCTATTGTTCAATTGTTATTTTATGAAGTTTTTCACCTACTTGCATGTTTTCTAAATCTAAATGATATAACGAGAATTTTGTTTCTGAACTTGTTTAAATACACTCTGTCTTGAACTGTTATTCATTTTCATGTTTTCTTCTGATATCCAGATTAGGGAATTCTTGATTGCTCCTTAATTTCGATTGACCTCTTCATTTCCCTCATTATCCGGTTTGAGGAATCCTTAATTTCTCCTTAATCCCGATTGAAACCATTTCACCATCCAACCTAATATATCTGAATTTACTCAGCTACCTTGCCCTGTGAACACTTCCTTTAAAACTTGATTCTGACCTATTTCTTGATACATTGAATCCATAGCCCAATGGAAAACACACCTGCATCTATCCATCTAAATTGGTAATTCCACCACCAAACCAAATCAAAACCAAAACCAATCAATCTTACATAACTAGCCTAAAATCAACTAAAAACACCAAAGTTAAATCATAAAGAGAGAGCCCTCTCTAAGCATTAGGAAGGATAGATCCTAAGCTTAAAAGTAGGTTTGTGGTCACCTCTAATATTCTTTAAAACAAAAAGAATAACAACCCTAGGAATTATTGGAGTGATAACATACTGGCGACCATACTGGGGAATATCATTCCTTAGTTTTAAAATAAACCTTAAAGCAAATAATTTTCATCATCTTTTCACCTTAAGGTTGTTAGATAATTTTTCATTGAAAATTAAAATTCTGGCTTCCAGAAGAACATACTATACCAGGGCTCATCCTGATCCACAACCTGCTGTAATAGTTGATGATCCTGACAGAATATTAAGAAAAAATAAAAAAGTAGAAAGTCTAGGAAGTACAAGTCAATTAATAAAATCTAATTCACTCCATAAAGAATTATCAAGTTTACAAGATATTGAGTTTCATTTGTCATTTGAACACTCTTTGTTTGGAACTAAATTTGAAAGTTCAATTTATGATAGTGTAATAGATCCTAATTTCATTCAATTTATTGAAACAAAGAAGGAGACTGTTTCACTTGATTCAGATCAACAAGCCCTAGAACCTTTTGATAAACTTGAGGCTTCAACTGAAACTTTTATTAAGGATATTGATGAAGCCTATTTTCAACATTTTTTTGAATTAACTACTTTATCTGCTTATACCCCTAAGCCTTCTACCATTCATTCAGAGTTTGTAAATTCATATTTATTTAGTAGCACCTCATCTATTATTTCCACTACACTTCATTCCACTGAATCATTCATCCCCAAGCTTCCTTTTCAACCTAGAGTTTTATTTCCATCTCCAAACACTTCAAGTTCATCTTCTAGCACTTCTGCTACATTTTCTAGTACTTCAACTTCATTTCCAAGTACATCTTCTAGTATCCCAAGCTCATCTGCAAGTACTTCAACCTCTTCACCAAGCACCACAAATTTACTACCTAGCCAAGTTAGAATCTTAGCCATGGCAGCTAGATATGCCCCATTGGTCTTACCAACCCAATTACATGCCATGCCCCATGATTACGAAAGTAAAATATTTCAATTTGATGGAACTGGTCAATACAATGCACAAAAACATGTTAACAAAAATGACTGATTACTTTGAATTGCATGAAATTAATGAAGCTGATGTTCAAATGACACTGTTTCCCCAAAATTTAGCTGGAGATGTAAATAAATGGTTTAAGGCTTTACTTGCCAATCATATTGCTGATTTAGAAGATTTCCATAGATTGTTTATCAATAGATGAGAGAAAAAGAAGAATCCTTTACAAATATTATCTTAATATGAAAACATTACAAGAGATCCTAATGAATCAGTTCAGGACTATTGTACTAGGTTCAACAACATATATAATTCTATTCCAACAAACATTAAACCTCCACCAGATCTAGCTTTAATCAAATTTTTTGATGGCTTTGATACTGATAAGTCATACCAATTAAGAGAAAGAAACCCAAAAACATTAGAAAAAATTCAAAGCAATGAAGTTAGTGTAGAAGAAAATTTATTAGCTAAAAGAGCTAGAATGAGAAATGAAAGAAGAGTGACCATAAAGGATGAACCATCCACATCAGATAGTAAAACAGATAGTTTAGCAAAAACCATGGAAAAAATTATGGATAGATTAGAAAATATGGAAAGAAAACCACATTGGGATAATCAACAACAAGGTCCTCAAATAAGAAATCCAAACTTTAGAAAGAATCCCAACACTGGTAAATCTAGAGAATCAACACCTGATCAGCAAATAAGACCACCTTTCCAAAAGAACTATGTTGAAATTTCTCACCAAAATGAAGAAGATGAAGACACTTAGATTAACTTAATGGGAATAAATGGTTATAATACTACTTTTATTACCCAAGAAGAATAGGAATTATACATGCTACAACAGTTAGAGTTAGAATCTGGGGAGTCTTTTGATTATAAACAAGGTTATGAATTTGTCATTAATGAAGTCCATAAGCAATATAACCTTAGGAGTAAGAAAAACACAAAAGCTACTACTAAGAAATCTGCCCAAACTCAGACCAAGAAAATAGTATAAGCTCCTGCAAGTAAAGTGCTACAAATTCTCCCTAGAGAAACTCAGCAAAATTCTAGTTCAACTTAGAAAAATTCCATTTCAACTAAGAAAATTTCCAATCCAAATATTTCACCCAGTCCTAAAATTATAGACATTACAGAAACTGCTATTAAAACATCAGCTGATCCTCAATCATGTACAACTATTAAAACTTCAGCCGCTGTTAAAACTTCAGTAGATACTCAAACAACTAATGCTGCTAAAACTTCATCTGATGCTAAAAAAACTGCTGCCAAAACAACTGTTGCCAAAATTACCACTACTACTCAAATTGTCCCAGATAAGAAGATTGAAAATAGCAAAACAATGGAAACACAAACTGAAAAACCAACTGTAGATAAAGAAGAGAAAAACACTCAAACTGCAACTGGTAAAGAATAAATCACTCAGTTAGGAAAAACACAAGTACCATTCAACATCCAAACTGAAATTTCCAAATTGAAAATACCAATTCCTTTAACAGAATTGGTAAAACATGATTTATACAAATCACAAATCACTGAAACATTGAACATAAGTGAAGGAGAAGACTCTGTTAATCTAAATGATGATCAACCAACATTACTATTTGGTCCTGAGGTAAATGGAAAGCATTAAGAAGGTGGTGTTCCTCCTTTCTACATTATCTTGAGTATTCATGATCAAATCTGACACAATGCTATGCTAGATTCAGGAGCATCACACAACTTAATGCCAAAGGAAATCATGGAAAATCTGAATCTAGATATCACCAGACCATACAAAGATCTTTTCTCTTTTGATTCTAACAAAGTTAAATGTCTTGGCCTAATAAAAGACTTGTGTGTCACTCTAGTCCAGTACCCAGGTAAGAGTATTGTCATGGATATTGTAGTTGTTGATATCCCTCCAAAGTATGGAATTTTATTATCTCGCTCATGGGGAGAAAAATTGTAGGGATCTCCATAGTTAGACATGTCTTATGCCACAATTTCAGTATTTGGTCAGCCCAAAAAACTTTACAGAGAAACTTTAATGAAATACATGGTCGGTAGTGTAGAACAACCATAGAATTATCCTATTTATTATGTACATTTTGATATGGATTCTTTCATTTTATGTAATTTAGACACTGGTATAGATAAAAACACAGTTATACAACAAAAACCTAAAGAAGTTGACAGTGACAATATATTTCATGAATCAATGTGGAAATTAGATTTTGATGGCTTAGTGAACAGATTAGGATCAGGAGCAGGAGTTTGGATTGACAACATGGAAAATAATCATTCTGAAGGTCGTGCCTTTAGGTTAAACTTTAAATGTACAAATAACATGGTAGAGTATGAAGCTTTAATCTTAGGACTGCATATTGTTAGAAAATTAGGAGGCAAGAGAGTTTCTATCATGGGAGACTCATAATTAATCCTAAAATAAATTAAGGGAGAGTACCTTGTGAATAATTTTAGACTAAGCCAATACAGAGAAACCATTCTAGATCTGATTAAAGATATGCTTGAAACTGAATTTTCTGTTATTCCTAGGAAGTAGAACATGGATGCACACAGTTTGGCTACCTTTTCCAGTACCTATAGATTTCCTTTTCAGCCAAATCATCAATACACTGTAGAGGTAAGACACATGCCTACTATACCAGACAACTTGAAATATTGGCAGATTTTTTCACAAGATTCTCAAATTTATAACTTTGTGAATGCAGAAGGAGAATTCCAAATCTGTAACATAGATACTGATTGTACAGTAGATGACACTATAGATAGTGAGATAGACATAAATAATTTAGATTTGACTGAACCAACTAAATTTACTAAAGTAGAAATAGATAAATTAGAAACTGTAGAAATAGAAGAAATAACAAATGATGATTATGAGATTTTAAACCTTAAAGATAAATTTTTACCTAAGGGATTAGCCCCATTAGAAGATCTTTTTGATTCAAATGATGTAGCAAGAAAACAAAAATGGAATCATTAAGATCATACATAGAAGAATAAAGTAACATAGGGACAGAACAAAATCCTAAGCTCATCAAATTATCCAAAGCATTACCTCTAGAAGAAAGCTGAAATACATAATTTTCTTTAAATAATTTCAAGATGTCTTTGCATGGAGTTATGAAGACCTTAAATCTTATGACACTAGTATAATACAACATAAAATACCCATAAAAGAAAATCAGAAACCATTTAAACAAAAGCTTAGGAGAATCAATTCAGTTCTTATGCCTTTGATTGAAAAAGAAGTAAAAAGGATGTATGAAGCGCAAGTCATTGCACCCATCAGATATTCTGATTGGGTCTCAAACTTAGTTTCCACTAGGAAGAAAACATGGGAAATGAGACTTTGTGTTGATTTCTGGAACTTAAACAAAGTGTCACTAAAAGATAACTATACTCTCCCCAAAATGGACCATATTTTACAAAGGGTGGTAGGATCATCCAGGATTTCATTGCTTGATGGATTTTCTGGATATAATCAAATATTAGTTCAACCAGAAGACCAAGAAAAGACAACATTTACCATTCCATAGGGTACTTTCATGTATTTGAAAATGCCTTTTGGATTGATGAATGTAGGAGCCACATTCCAGAGAGCTATGGACATAGCTTTTGCCAAAGAAATACATGATTTTATTGTCATTTATCTAGATGATATAACAGTATTTTCAAAAATATAAAATGAACATCTAGATCATTTGAGACAAGTGTTCATTAAATGCATAAAATTTGGTATTTCCTTGAATCCCAAAAAGACACTCTTTGGAATTGAAGAATGTAAACTATTAGTACACATAATTTCAAAAGAGGGAATTAGGATAGATCCAACTATAATTGAGGAAATATTGAACATAAGTCATCCTAGAAATATCAAGGAATTGCAAGCATTCTTAGGTAAAATTAATTTTCTTAGAAGATTCATTTCAAATTTAGCAAAACTAATTAGAGAATTGAATAACATGTTAAATAAAGATTCAACACTTAAATGGACAGTAGAGGCTAAACAGTCCTTTGAATCAATCAAACAAGCCCTTACAAAAACACCAGTCCTAATAAGTCCCAATTTCAAAAAATATTTTATTATTTTTTCTTTTGCTTCAGAACATACCATTGCAGCAGTCTTGCTAAAAAAGAATATTCAAGGTTATGAACAATCCATTTATTTTTTCAGCAAGTCCTTAAGAGATGTAACAACAAAGTACAACATAATGGAAGAACAAGCACTTGCTTTAGTGAAGGCTATTAAAGATTCCAGAGTGTATATTTTATACTCACAAATTATTGCATATGTCCCAAATTCAATAGTAAAGGACATTCTGACTCATAATGGGCTTGATGGTAAGAGAGGCAAATGGATTTCCACTATTTTAGAATATGATATTGAAATTAAGCCCACTAAATTGATTAAAGGCCAAGGTTTAGCCAAACTCATTGCTGAATCAAACTCTCAGGCCTTAGATATAAATTTTATTGCTCAATTATATGACCAGGAAGAGATGGCGACTCCACAGATCAGTGAACCATTTTTAGATTCACCATGGTATGCAGATATCATATTTGTTTTACTAAACTTACAAGCTCCTCCTGGTTTGTCTAGAACTAAAGGTAGATTCCTAAAGTTAAATATTGTAGCATAGACAATACTTTGTTTTGGAAAGATCATGGTGGCATTCTCTTAAACTGTTTATTGAAAGATGAAGCTGATAAATTTATGCAAGAGTTTCATGCAGGTGACTGTGGAGGGCATATTTACTGGAAATCAACTGCTGATAAAATCTTAAGGGCAGGTTTTTATTGGCCCACTCTTTTTGTAGATGTTAGAAAGTATGTGACTTCTTGTCACAAATGCTAGATCTTTGAAGGGAAGAAAAAACTATTACCTTTACCCCTCAAACCCATCTCCACAGAAATGCCATTTCAGTAATGGGGTTTAGACTTAATTGGTGAAATTCATCCACCCTCCTCAGCCCAACATAAATGGATTTTAACATCCACTAACTATTTTACCAAGTGGATAGAAGCCATTCCTTCTAGACAAGCCACTGATTCTGTCATTATCTCATTCATTGAAAATAATATACTTTCTAGATTTGGATGCCCACAAAATCTCATTACTAATAATGCAGCTACTTTCAAATCTAAGAAAATGATTGAATTCTATAGAAAATACCACATCAACCTTGGCCATTCCACTATCTATTACCCTCAAGGTAATGGACTTGTAGAATCCTCAAACAAAAGCCTGGTTAATATCATCAAAAAACTGTTAGAAGACAACAAGAAGACTTGGAACAAAAGTTTAGTCAATGCCTTATGGGTAGATAGACTAACTAAAATGAAGTCCATTGGTACATCTCCCTATCAACTAGTATATGGGATGGATGTTGTTTTTCCATCCTCTTTGGGAGTGACAATGATGAAGATGATCCAAGAACTGCAGGTAGAACCAAATAATATCCAGAGAAGGATAAATCAGAAAATACATTTGCAGCAAACCAGGGAAGAAGTCTATGTCAAATCACAAGTTATCCAAGATAAAATCAAAAAGATATTTGACAAGAAAAAAAAATAAGACTATTTTTACTTAGGTGATAAAGTGCTTAAATGGGATTCTAGAAGAGAAGATAAATGTAAACATGGTAAATTTGATTTTCTATGGAAAGTTCCCTATATCATTTATGGTTACAGAGGTAACAATGCATTCTTTTTTAAGGAAATATATGGATCAGATCTACCACGAGGACCAGTTAATGGTAGGATGTTGAAGCATTACCTTTCCCCAGATTAACATTAGTTCACTTTCTTTACTTTTCTCATTGTAAATACCAATGCAAAGCATATATTGCATTAGATGTTTTTCTTGCAAAGTTGAAGCCTCAGGAGAAGGCCCTAAGCTTTGAAAGAGATAATATCATATGTATGAATAAAGCAGATCTCGGAAAATAGTTGCAAGGAAAGCACAGTCAAAGCTCCAAGGTCACTGATCTTAAAGTTCTTGACATTTCAACAGGAAATGCCATCCCGAAGTGGAGCCACTGTTAGAGTCCTATAATAAAATGATTCATAATTTTGAATTGACTATGATTAGTCTTGTAATATTGTACATACTTTTCTTTCTACCAATTGTTTTCCCATATTAAAAAAATTAAAAAGGGTAAGTCCTAAAATAAAAATCAAAGGACTAAAAGAAAAATATCAAAAAAGAAGATAACGTATGAACCCCACCAAAAAAAGATAAAAATAGATCTTGAAAGTGATGCAAATTCAAATGCAACTATTATTTACTTTACTTTGCAAAATAAAAATTGTGTGCAGATTGTCCAAAATGCCACAATCCATGAGGATCAAACAATTTAATCTTGATTCATTCATGCTTTAAATTTCATGTTGATAGTTAGAGAATAAAGATCTAGCCAAACTATTTAATCTTGGAAGATCAATAGTTAGTTAAAGAATAACATGAGCTCATCAATTTAATCTGAGCCATTGGAAGTCATATGGTTAGAGTTATATAGTTTGCTTATCAAAGAAAAATAAAAGGTTCAACAAGCTTAAATGCACCCAAATAAATGAAGAAAAATGTTAGGGTAAATGATGGGTAGGCAGAAGCAATTTTCACAAGGCATGGAGAGCATAAATTGGCTCATTTCAGATTACTAACTTCCTTCCAAACTCATTTCCCCTTGAAAAATATCCCTTTACCTTCATTTTAACCTTTTCCCCTTCATACTAATCTTTTTCCCCTTGTTTCACTCATTTTCCCTTACTAAAACCCCTTTCCCTAGTTTAAATGTCGAAATTTGAATAATAGATGAATTATTCACCGAGATTATCCTGATTACACACTATTTGAGCTTTATGCATAATACATAACCTCTTCTACAATTGATCATCAATTTGCGGAAATTAGAAGCAGTCGCATGCGCACATTAAAACATAATCAAGCACACATATAACACAATATGTAATGGGGAAAGGTTACAGCTGAAAACCCCCAACTATCTGTATATTATAATGATAGAGAACATGTAACAATACATAGCACAAAGCTCCTCATAGCTCTCAGCACTATCTCACATGCTACACACAAACTAGCACGGAAGATGAACAAGTCACAGGTTCAAATCTCCTCCACAAGTCTGCCTGCCTCTACTGCGCAATCGAAGATGAATAATGATGAGATCCAAGTTCGAATCCACCTGGCTTGTACTGCGCAATCCTCATTGGCAATCTCAATCAATGTGTGTGCAAATCTCATGCACAGCCATAGTCACAATTGATAGTAGACTCACCCTTTCACCCACCTCTAACACTGGTCTCCACTGAACTGTCCATGCATTGCAGTTAACTGATGTATTCTTTAGTTGATTTATGAGTTAATAAATAGTGAATTAATTAATAATTAATTCACACCACTCATCACTAGTGTATTTATCAATTAGACTAAATACAACTAGTTCAACTAAGTTAAACTGAACACAACTCCACCAACTGTCTCATCAACTCCAACAAACTCTGCCACATGAGTTCTAACTGAATTTAACCATGCAATAGCTCAAATAACCCCTAGGAATAGCGTAATTCCTTCTTTCAGCTGCATGTGCCACATCCATAGCTCAAACTGAAGTGCTCCAAGAGGATAAGATAATGTTTATAGTCCAAATATTATTAGGAGCTAATAATATTCGACTGATCTATTTTTAGACTGGCAGTCTAAAAATAGACTTCGCCCAGTATGTCTAAAAATAGAGGTACATCTATTTTTACCAACATGACCAATCATCCATAAATAGCATCCTGCAACTCATAGACCATGATCCATATGTCTAAAAATAGACATATTCTAAAAATAGACTTTGCGCCAAAAATAGCCTACGGGCCCACTTAGTGAAGGCGACTTCTTTTCACTAAGCTCCATCATCTTGTTGCATTCTCAACACTTCCTCTCAAAAAGATATGGATTATCTGCAACCCCTATCCTGCCTCTATGGTATTCGAATTTTCTCCTGGTGAGCGCCTTCGTCAAGATATCAACATCCTGATCCTCCGTGGGAATGTATGAAAGTAACATGATCCTTCGCTGCACACAATATCTGATATGATGGTACCTGATGTCGATGTGTTTGGATATATCATGAAATACTGGATTAGCCAAGAGTTTAATGCAACTCTGGTTATCACAATAAATCACAGTAGGCTCCAAGTGTGACTCGAACAACCCGACCAGGATCTTCCTCATCCATATAGCCTCGCATGCAGCCAAGCTTGCTGCCATATATTTGGCCTCTGCTGAACTGAGTGCCACGGATCTCTGCTTCCTGCTGTACCAAGAAACTGCTGTCGACCCGATACTGAAGATCCCTCCAGATTTTCTCTTTCTGTCCATTGGGCTCCCTGCCCAATCTGCATCTGTGAAGCGACATAGCTTCACCTCATCCTCCTGTCTGTACCACAATCCATATCCCGATGTGCCTCTAAGATAGCGCAATACATGCTTGCCTACCTTCTAGAAGAGCTTGGTAGGCTTAACCATAGCTTGTGAAAGCTGGTTAACAGCATAGCATATATTGGGTCGTGTATTGACTAGATACATAAGCCACCCCACCAACTGTCGATAAACAGTGGCATCCACTACCTCCGCCGAAGTAGCATCCTCCTTCCTCCAACCTCCAGGAAGAGGAGTATCAACAGGCTTGCAGCCATGCATGTTGAACTTCTCCAATATCTCTCGGGCATACTTACCCTGAGAAACAAATAGTCCATCACTGCGCTGCCAGATTTCCAATCCCAAGAAATAATGAAGGAGGCCCAAGTCCTTCATCTCAAACTCTCTTGCAAGATCTTCCTTGCATGAAAGTATCAACAGCTCATCACTGTCAGAATCAAATCATCTACATAAAGTAAAATGATCAGCAACTTACCCTCCACCACAATCTGGTATAGGTTAGGATCCGCCTCACTCTTGGAGAATCCAAGTCCGGTGAAATAACTGTCTATCCGTGTGTACCAAGCACGAGGTGCTTGTTTCAACCCATACAGCGCTCTCTTGAGCCTGCACACATGCGACTCGCTGCCGAAGATCTCGAAACCTTCGGGCTGCTCTATTACACCTCTCTCGAAGTGACTCTATTGAGGAATGTATTCTTCACATCCATCTGATGAATTTTCCACCCCATCTGCGCTGAGAGAGCTAGGATCGTACGTATGGAAGAATACCTTGCGACAGGTGCAAAGGTCTCCTCATAATCGATCCCCTCTATCTGTGAGAAGCCTCGGGCAACAAATATTTCCTTGTACTTCTCCACACTCCCGTCAGCCGCCTACTTCACTTTGTAGATCCATCTCGAACCTACCACTGATTTCCCCTCCGGCCTTGGGACAATCTCCCATGCACTGTTTCTGACAATCGAATCATACTCTTCCACCATGGCATCTACCCATGTGGGGTCCTCCACAGCTTCCTCGAAAGAGGATGGCTCTGTCACGACACATTTTCTCACAAGAGCCATGTATCCAGTGTACCGGTTCGGTGATTATCTCTGTCTGCGCTGTGCTGTAGGTGGTCCTACAACCTTCTTTGCATCTTGAGCCAGTCGCTAAGCTTCTGTAGTGTGCTTCCGCCCTCTGATGGTTGGCGCTGCATGAGTGGTCTCTTCCACTCCATGAAATTCCTCTTGTGGTTGATCCACATCCTAAAGCTCATCCTTAGGAACTAATAGCTCCTCATCTGCATGCAAGTGTGGCTCCCTCTCAAGCGAACACTTCATGGCTTTCTCCTCCTGAAATTTGATATCCCGTCGCACAACATTCTTGCGACTGTCTGGAAAATACACATGATACTTGTGGGGCGTATCAGTGTACCCCACAAATATCCCAACCTCTGCAGTCGGCTCTAGCTTCTTCCTGGCATCCTTCATCACATGAATGTAAACAGGTGAACCAAAAATCATCAAATGGGAAATATCAGGCCTCTTACCAGAAAACGCCTCCTCAGGTGTACTCATGCCAAGTATCTTGTGAGGACAACGGTTCTGCACATATACTGTCTTGATGTGCATGCCTCACTTCAGTGAATAGGGTAGTACAGTCGTACAACATCGCCCGTGCAGCACCCACGATCGTTCTGTTCTTCCGCTCAGCAACCTCGTTCTGCTGTGGGTTATGGGGTGCGATGAGCTCTCTCCGAATCCCTTCTGCGCTGCAAAAGTCCTTGAATTCAGCAGAGATGAATTCAACACCATTGTCGCTCCTAAGAGCCTTCACATGCTTCCCCGATTCCTTCTCAACCAGTGCCTTGAACTCACTGAACTTTGAGTATGTCTCGCTCTTCTTCTGCATGAAGAAGATCTAGCACTTCCGAGAGAAATCATCAACAAAGATCACATGGCACACAATAACAACGCCGAAGCCTACGAGAAAAGGTCCATGTACGTAGCGAATTCTCTCGAGATCGTCGTGGCGTGACTATCCTTCTCGTGAAAGGTGGCTTTCAAAAATTTTCCCAAGGTACATCCCTTGCACTGATCTGACTGCGCAAGAGTACCCTTAGGAAGCCCAGTAGAAATCTGCTGCAGTATCTTCAAAGATCTATGGTGAAGGTGGCCCAATCTCCGGTGCCACAGCTTGCCATCATCCCGGCTCACCACTCCTTCTGCCTTGCAGGCCATTGCTATGCAGCCATCTACTTGCAATTGATAAAGGTTATTGACTCGAAACCCTATCTTCTGGGTTTCTCCAGTTGTCTTACTGCGCAGGAAAGCCTTTCCCTTGCTGAAGACAACATCATATCCCTTGTCTTCCAACATCTCCACAGAGATAAGATTCTTCTTCAATCCTGGAACATGCATCACTTCCTTCAATACGAAGGGTTTGCAGACTCCTCTCCTGAAAATGAGTACGTCTGGGTCGTATTATTATCTACCATCATCGCCCATCTCGATGTGCACTCCAAGATCTTTCTCATCCGGATCTGAAAACAAATCCCGATCTCCAGTCATGTGAAAAGACGCACCACTGTCCAAGAACCATACTGATCCCATCACACTTGAGACCAAGCATGCGATCAGCGAAAAATCCAGCTCAAACTGTGAGGCTAAGGCCTCTCCCGCTGCAAATCCAGCAACATGCTTGTTTTTCTTCTTCTGTGGACAATTTGTGGCATAATTTCCGTGCTGGTGACAGTGAAAACACTTCACCTTGTACATGTCTTGCTTCTTGCCCTTAGCACCAGAATGAGAAGTTTTCTTGCTCTTCCCCTTCTTTGCTTTGACGGATCTTCATAAAGGCATCTGATGAAGAAAATTGCGCTTTGGGAGCCAAAGCCAGCACTGCGGATGCCTTTGGGCTCTACAACTACTCGCCTTATCTCCTCTTGCACAAGATCCGACCAAAGTCGCTCCCATCCTGGCAATTTCTCCAGACCATTGACAGAGTCCTGATAGGAATGCGAACTCTTTAGAAGACCAAGGAGAGCCAAGCTCACCAATTCCTCATCATCTACAGTCACCCCCACACTTCCCAGCTCATCCCTGCACTGGATGAACTTCGTGAGGTACTTGGGCATATTGTCGCCTTTCTCCATCTTTATGTGTCTGAGTTTATCCTTGAGCGCCAACTTCCTCTGCTCGCTCTTGATTTGGAATAAATCTGTCGACGCTTTCCACATCAAGTATGGAGAAGCTTTACCATGCAGGCTGGACACTATGTGATCATTCACTCCCTCCAACAGAATCCTTCGACATTTTGTTGTCTTCTTTTGCCAAGCCTCAACTTGAGCAGCATCAGTAGGCTTTGGGACTTCGGCATCTATGAACTCCTTCAACCCGTTGTCATCTAACACCGCCTCCATTCTGTCCTTCCATGCAATATAATTCGAGCTGCCCTCAAGGGCATACTCCAATCGCAATCTGTTGAAAGACATTTTGACTTCGACACCAAGAAAACACTGCTGCAAATTCGAATTCCACCAGCTCAAAACTCAACCGCTTTTGATCTGTGAGAACAAAGTATTTCTAGCACAGATCAGCGCGGGGAATTTACGGATATATCACCTTCAAAAGAAAGGATGGATCCGGAGGCTACACAGCCCTCGTACGGACTAACCCACAGAGCAAATGTAATCAACGTAATAGATCAGAACGATCAGTGTGTCCCGATACCATGTATAAATTTGAATAATAGGTAGTTATTCACGAAGTTATACGATTACACACTATTTGAGCTTTATGCATAATACATAACCTCTTCTACAGTGATCATCAATTTGCGGAAATTAAACCAATCACATGCGCACACATTAAAACATAATCAAGCACACATATAACACGGTATGTAATAGGGAAAGTAAAGGCGAAAACCCCCAACTATACATATATTATAATGATAGAGAACATGTAACAATACATAGCACAAAGCTCTCAAAGCTCTCAGCACTCTCTCACATGCTACACACAAACTAGCACGGAAGATGAACAAGTCACAGGTTCAAATCTCCTCCACAAGTCTGCCTGCCTCTACTGCGCAATCCAAGATGAGAATGAGTGACATCCAAGTTCGAATCCCCTAGCTTGTACTGCGCAATCCTCATTGGAAATCTCCATCAATGTGTGTGCAAATATCATGCACAACCAATAGTCACAACTGATAGTAGACTCACCCTTTCACCCACCTCTAACACTGGTCTCCACTGAACTGTCCATGCATTGTAGTTAATTGATGTGTTCTTTAGTGGATTTATGAGTTAATAATTAGTGAATTAATTAATAATTAATTCACACCACTCATCACTAGTGTATTTTTCAGTTAGACTAAATACAACTAGTTCAACTAAGTTCGCCGAACACAACTCCACTGTTGTCTCATCAACTCCACCAAACTTTCTCACATGAGTTCTCGCTGAGTCAACCATAGTAGCCCAACTTCAACACAAGACTAGCATAATTCCTTCAACATCGGTACATGTGCCACATCGTCGCTCGGCCCGAAGTGCTCGAAGGATAAGATAATGTTTATAGTCCAAATATTATTAAGAGCTAATAATATTCGACTGATCTATTTTTAGACTGGCAGTCTAAAAATAGACTTCGCCCAGTATGTCTAAAAATAGAGGTCCATCTATTTTTACCAACATGACCAATCATCCATAAATAACATCCTGCAACTCATAGACCATGATCCATATGTCTAAAAATAGACATATTCTAAAAATAGACTTTGCGTCAAAAATAGCCTGCGGGCCCACTTAGTGAAGGCGACTTCTTTTCACTAAGCTCCATCATCTTGTTGCATTCTCAACATTAAATGCATATTTTACTTTGAAAAGTAAAATCCCTTTACTAATTCCCTTTTACATTTAAAACACACTTAAATACATTTATCCTAAGTTTTAAATAATGTATCGGGCCCCACTGCTAAATCCCTCCCCGAAATTATGTTAAACACTTCTTAGTGTATTTTTAAAATATTGCATACATATTTTCCTATTTTTCATATTTTATTAACATCCCTTTGTATTTAACCCCCGTTTAATATATATATAGTTAAACCCATTCACATGTTTAATTAACTTCCCTTTATAATATTTCCCAAACCCCTTTATATTAGTTTAACATATAGTTTATTTATTATATTAAATCCCCGCTAACTATATATCCTACCCTGCATATACATAATTCACCCCTGGTCACACTTCTATTTAAAAAAACCCCATCACATGAGTCATCCCGGGCCCTGCCTATCTATCAATTCCCTCTGATTTGTCCATCTGTCAGATCAATATTCATAAAATCCAATGGAAAATGGTAGTTTTCGCACCCTCGATTTCCTGATCATTAACACCACTAGAGGGTTGCGAAATAAGCAGTTTCATGACCCCACTCCCATGCTACCTAGCAGCCACACGGCTCATGGCACTCCCACGCCAAAAACCATTTACCATCTTTTCTAGATGCGAAAACCCCCAAGCTTTTTTTTCCACCCGTTATGAATACCACCCTACTATTTGAATTTGACCATGCGCCCATAAATTTTAATCACCGCTAGTTAAAATAATAAGACCACCCTTTACATTCTTTTCACCATTATTCCATTAGAAAACTGCAAGAAAAGAGCTTTTTCCGACCTATTCTTAAGCCAAAAAGCTCTGTCAACCTGTTTTCAAGAGATTTCACACCAGAATTCAAGCATTTACTACCAGGAGATAGTGCTGACTCAACCTAAAGCTTTATAACAACCATTGAAGCCTATTTCATTTCCAAAAATCCTCAGTTGCTTCCAGAATTCCTTCTGCATACTAAAAGCTTCATGTTACATGTATTCCTAAGTTGTCGAGGCCTATACTTGAGCAAGAAAGTAATAATTTAATCAATTGAACCAATTTAAAAGTTGTGCAGACCAAAGGAAAGACACTGTTGCCTCCAAAACCCTTTTTTTAGACAATAATCATCTTTTTATAGTATTTCTAAAGGCCTGAAACTATTTCTTGAGCCAGAGAGTAATAAGTTGAATAAAATAAACAAATCTATGGCTTCCCAAGGCATTGTGACAGTCAATCCCCTGCAACCTCCTATTTTTAATGTTGAACATAACCCCCCTTGTAGACAAAGACTTCAAAATCAGTGACCCTATCACTGATTTCAACCTCCTTGAGCTCCACTGTTGGAGCCATGATAAATTCATGGACTAGGCTGATGATATCTGCATTTGGGAATCAAATTTTCCCAAATATATCCTCCCACAGACTTTCCAATTCCCAGAAATCATTAGACTCTGTAAAGTTAATTATCTGGACAATGAAAGAGCCCTAGTAACCCACAGTAAGGAAATTTTTTTCACCATTACTTCTGAATCCATAAACCAAATGCTTCAAATTCAATCCAAGCCTGATGATGCCCCTATGTCAATTGAAATCCTCATTGAGTTAAATCTAAAACTTGACTTTCCAAAGAGGTTTAAGATCTTCCAAAGCTTTCTTCCTTCATCAGTTGAAACCCCAAAGAGTAACCCTCCCTATTTAGCCTCAATTTTCTCAGAAAGAATAAGATAGATTGTCACAATGTTGTCTTGCATTCTAGGCTACTTTATAGATGAGTATGTAGATGCTTCAATCCTAGGTTTTCTGTATATTTTATGGCTAGGACAGTCTCCAGCCTTTACATTTAACTTTTCTCAGTACTTACCAGATGCTATTCATGAGAAACTGGTTAAATCACCCGAGGAAGGAGTCTTTAATTATTCATCTGTGTTGTTCATTTATTCCTATACTTCCAATCTGATAGGTCTACAATTAACCTTCAAAAAATGTACACTCAGGGCAACTCCCAATCTGTTGTCTTCTGGACTTTCTTAATCAGGAAAGATTCCACAGAGTTTACCTACAACAACTTCATTGATTCATTTATTCATCCAATT
Source organism: Pinus albicaulis (assembly GCA_034641835.2). Classification (NCBI taxonomy): domain Eukaryota; kingdom Viridiplantae; phylum Streptophyta; class Pinopsida; order Pinales; family Pinaceae; genus Pinus; species Pinus albicaulis. Next base: position 1,431,974,697 of record CM076570.1, read on the forward strand.
GTCAATATGCTAAGTAGTAGCAGTGAACCAAGAGTCAATGATGAGATAAAAAAGGTATTGTAGTTATCAGAACACAATAAGGTAGGAGACTGGTATTTATACCCGAACCACACAAAAATTAGGGTCTATGGATGTCAACTCACTCCATATAAGCTACCCAAATACCTCCCAATGAGGTTATTTTCACTTGAATATATCAGGAAAATCCTAAACTCTGATGAGGTTAAATTTCTATCAGCAAATAAGAAAACACAGTTTAAGATCAAAAACCATATTGGTACTTTTATTTGCAATAGTAGAGGTGTTGGTCAAAAAGCAAAAAAGTGTCTTTAGGAATTCAAGTTCAGTGAAAGTTTCAAATGGAATTATAATCCTTTAGGATTTATCAGCAAGTTAAGAATCACATTTAAATGAACTCCTTTTGTCCATGAGTCCAAGCCAGAAATAGAAAAGTACTCCAACCAGTCAGAGTGGTTGGAGAATACTTTGAAAGAGGTAGAGAAGCAAGGTGATACTAGTTCCATCTTGCAAACTCCAGCCCCACAAGATAGGAATTCGAAAAGAGAAAAAGAAGAAGGATCATATTCAGCTCAAACCACTACAAAAAAAAAATTCAAATTAATGTCCAGGAAGAAGCCCAAGCTAAATCCTTTAAATGAACAAGTTGAGACTATTGAAATTATGGATACAGACACAGTGGTTAAATATAATGCACCTCCAGCAGTTTCATAGGAAACTCACCAGCGTTCAACATCTAATACTCAAATCATTCAAAAGCAGCATAGTGTTTAAGTGTCTTCATCAAGTAAACAAAAAGATAAAGAACAAGATATCATGGAGAAGTATAAGGAAATAAAACTCAGAAATGAGGCATTAAAAGCAGTCACTTATGCCCAATATTGGAAGCAGACACCTAGTGACCAGAACAGGTTGATTTTTGCCTTTGATTACAAAAATTGGAAGATGCAGATGACCTTATTGCAACCCATAGTGCAACATCCTAAGTCATCAGCAGATTACAAGAATACAACATTTGAAGTTCAAGACAAATATGTTCATCCTATAGACCAAATAGAATTTCATAAGCAAGCTGGTGAAATGTTATATTCTACCATGAACAATAAAGCTATGAGTGTCCAGAAATTTCAAGATACTCTAGAAAACATCAGAGGACAGTTAAAACTAGAGAATTATTCCTCAAAAGCTAAAGACAACAGAATCAAATCACTAGAATAATTGGTGATAGAGGTGGAATATGATCCCAAGAACATCAAAGTTGCAGAAGAACTCATCAAGAAAAATAATGCAGACATTGCTGCATTAAATAAATAGTTCAAATTTCCTCCTACTGAACATCCACAAGCAAAAGAATTTTTGGAGAATGAAGGCCAAAAAGATGAAATGATGAATCTCATCATTCAGTTGACAGATCAACTAAAATATATGGATAATTTAGTGCAGGAGAAAAAGGCCAGCATGGAAGCAATCCCCGTCACTACTATTCCTACAGTTACTAGAGCAGTTCTTTCTACTTTAGCAGCTTTAGTGACCACAACAGTTCCAGTAGCTACAACACTTCCTCCTACATCAACAACTACATCAGCTACAGATTCAATAACAACGACTCATCCTAGTGATGAAGTAGGTAAATTGGTTATATCCATGCAGGATATGTCCATCCAAACAAATGAAATAAATAGACTTAAAGAATAGATAAAAAGTATAGAGGATGAGAAAAAGCTAGCGCAAATCATGCATAAGAATGAAACACAGAAGTCAAACAGATTGATTGATAAAGTACAGAAGTTAGAGAAAGAATTGACACTAAAAGAACCACTTTCCTAAGAAAAGCAATAATTGTGGGCCAATATCATTGACTCTATCAACGATATTTGGCCATCTATCCAAATTATTTATGAGCAGAAAGATCTAATCAATGCAGCAAGTGAAGTCATTCAGAAAGTCAAGGAAGAACTTGGGAAAAATCCAGAAGAGGCAGCTGAGATCATTAAGTTTCTTAATTCCAAGAATAAACAAGAATTGAAAGAAATTGGTACAAGTGACAGGACTGAAACAATTCTTGAAGTCAGAAAGGTTATTTCCAAGAGGAACTTGATGGTACAACTTGAAGACAAGTGTCAAAACATGGAACTTGCAATAACTAGATTCATGGTGAAATTTGATGTTTTGAGGCAGAAAGGTCTGCCCAATCCTTTGGTTATCAATGACAGATTGATGAAACATGAGGATTATGATAAGAAAATCAGATAAGTGGCAAAGGAACAGGCCAACAATTCCTCCATGAAAGGAATGCCTATAGGAAAAGTACTATATCAAAGTTTTGAAAATCTCTTTTACCTACAACATGAGGTAAACCATCTATTCAAAAACTGTTTTTGATACCTATTTTTTATTGTGCTTGGCCATAAACAATACTCTCTCATTGGCTTCTTCTTCACTGTCATTGTCTTCATTAGATGATGAGCTATCTTCTTTAGAGAGAAAGTTCCTTTTGGATCCTTGCTTGTTGAATTTATTAAAGCCTTTCTTTCCTTTTGAGTTTCCATCACTTCTGTTTAGACATTTTGATGTGAAATGCCCAACCTCACCACAGAAAGAACGAACATGGAAGAAGAAGAAGAAGACTGATAATTGTGCTCTCGCTCTCAAGGCTCAAAACAACAAAGTTGTGTGGTATGTTGATAACGGTTGCTTAACGCATATGACTGGAGATAAGAAGAAATTTGTATCTCTAAAAGAGAAGAAGGATGGAACCGTGTCCTTTGGAAATGATGGATCTTCAAATGTGATAGGATCAGGTACAGTCACTCTCGGAAGCAAATATGCTCTAGCCAAGAATGTTCTATTGGTTGAAAACATGAATCACAATCTGCTCAGTGTTGGACAAATGTGTGATCAAGGACACACAATACTATTCAACTCTACAAAATGTGAAATCAGGAAAGGCAGGTATGGTGAAATTGTGGCTACAACAAGTCGAGCTCCAAACGACATATATGTTCTGGATGAAGCAACTAAAGCACGTCTAATAGATAAAGAGGATGATATAATATTTGGTAGCAATGATGATCAACTAAGTAAGAATAATTTGGTAAATGATGCAAAAACAAAGAATATTATTAGCAGTGGACTTATTGAACCTTCTTATCATAAGGTGTTGGGTTGTAAAACCACCAAAAATGTATGGGACAAGCTTGAGAATATATATTCAGGTGACTCAAATGTTAAAGAAGCAAATCTTCAAATCTATAGACCAAAATTTGAGCAACTTAGAATGAAAGAAGATTGCAACATTGCTGCATACTTCCAATACATTGTTGAAATAATCAATACTCTAGAAGGATTGGGAGAACTAGTTGACGAGAAGACTATTATACGAAATATTCTTAGAACGTTACTAGGGAGATTCAACCCAAAGGTATCAGTCCTAGAATACAGTGCAAATATGGACAAAATCAACAAAGAGGAATTACATGGAGTTCTCATAGCATTTGAAATGAGACTTGATGAAGAAGAGGGTACTTCGCATCTAGAAACTAAATTCATTGCATATAATAAAACCAATAAGGAAATGCTCAAGAAATCCAAAATGGAAGATTGCAAACCCATCCTTACTCCGATGGTAACAGGTTGCAAATTGAGCATAGACGACTCATCTAAGAATGTGGATAAAAGGTTGTACATATCTATGATTGGAATTCTGTAAAATGTGGCAGATAGTGCACAGATTGTAGTTTTCGTTGTATCAATTTCAGAGCCGAATGAAGAAATTGTGATACGTGGCACGACATACAAGTTCGCTCTACTGAAATAGTCCATAATTAGGGCATTGTGAGATTTTGGGCATAACTCTCTCTTGAAGAATAAAAATTGGGTTAGACCTGTGGCATTGGAAAGAAGACTCAGAGGAATACTATAGGGCTAAAAATCACATATTGGGGATCTGAAATAATAGAGATACACTAGATTCAATATCGAGCTCCTAGAAGGAAAGAAAAAGCTAGATCATGTGTTGTCAAGGGCTGCAAAGGACCAGACTTTCTAGGGAAGCAAAGTAAAGTAAGGTGCAACATAGGGTAGCATGACAAGAGAAACAATAAAGGTGCAGAACAACAGCAAGAAATTCATCACATGAAGTCTTAAAGTGGGCAGCACTGCATATAGTCACTGTAAAGGTATCATTGTACTAAGTCATTGTAAATACATTATTGTAAAAATTGTACTAGTGTATATCTGCCAAGAGTTGAAGAGGCAGTGTCGGGAGGTCTAGGATCATCATTAGGTGGTTGTGCCATAGTTGGGGTTATGGGCTAGTGTGTCTTCTTCTTATACATCATTCTATATCATTGTAAAGTGGACCATTTTCCCTGGTATGAGAGTCCATTCTTCTTTTATTCTTCTATAGGGTGGTAGGGTGGTGCTACGCTGGTGCATGAAGTCACCAATATTTTCAAGCCTGTGAAAAATTCATGGTGGTAGGGTGGTGGTAGGGTGAGTTGTAGCTCATTGGTTGTTGGGGCATCTGTTCAGTTGAATACTGAAGAATCTCAGGCATTGGAGTGTCCATCCAGTGGGAGCTGGAGAAGAATGCTTTTCTAGATTCTAGGAAGTTTGAGCTTTATTTTCAATTGGAGTTGAATATTAAAGAATTATTAGAAAATCATTAGGTGGTTTTTGTCCCAGAGTGGGTTTCCACCTTAAAAACTGTGTGCATTTGTGTTCCTTTTGTTTACTGCTATCATTGTACAAACAATGATAATAATTGAAGATTAACTAATGCTCTAATTGAAAAGAATATTGATTCACCCCCACCCCCCCTCAGTATTTCCAACATAAACAAGCCTAAATTTTCAAAGTATACAAAAGATGATGAAATTTTCAGAAGAATGGTAAAAATTAAGTTACCAGATGCAGAAGCTTGGGAAACGTTATGTGATTTACCTTGAAAGTGAAAAGTAAAACAGGTAAAAGAGGAGTCTAGGATAAAGGTGAAAAATAGAACAATGAAAGGTAAAACAGTAACAGAGCATGCATATAGAGATAATTCACAGAGTTTAAAGAGTGTCAGATGAAAGATAGAGTTTAAAGTGAAAAACAGAGTTAAAGATAAAGACATCGTAAAGGACACTCAACAGCATAAAAGACAGCCAGCGTTGAGCAACAACAAAGGAGAGAAAGCAGCAAAATATCAAACAAGCAAAAATCAAATCTAAATAAAGAGGGATAGCTAGCATTTAGTCTCCTAGGTGTCTCTATATTATTGCATGAAGATGTTTATTTTTCCTTGAATAATTCCTAAATAATTTTTAGGATATTTTGTAATAGTTTTTGTATAAATACTTCATAATTCGAAGTATTGAGTGTGGATTGCTAAACATTTCTATAGTTGTATTGATCTGAAACCTCAGGGTTTATTGTACCATTTTCAATTCAATAGACTAGATTGAGTAATAAAGGCATTTCATTACATGATTCATGTGTTGAGCCACTTCTGTGAAGTATATTTCTATTGTTCAATTGTAAATTTTTGAAGTTTTTTACATACTTTCATGTTTTCTGAATATAAATGATATAATAGGAATTTTATTTCAGAACTTGTTTAAATACACTTTGTCTTGAACTTTTATTCATTTTCATGTTTTCTTCTGATATTGAGATTAGGTAATTATTCATTTCTCCTTATTTTAGATTGACCTCTTCATTTCCCTCATTATCCAGTTTGAGGAATCCTTAATTGATCCTTAATCCTGATTGAAACCATTTCACCATCTAGTATAAAAGATCTGAATTTAATCAACTACCTAGCCCCATGAACACTTCCTTTAGAACTTGATTCTGACCTATTTCTTGATACATTGACTCCATAGCCCAATGGAAAAATGATCTGCATCTATCCATCTGAATCAATAATTCCACCACCAAACTAAAACAAAACCAAAACCAATCAATCTTACATAACTAACCTAAAATCAACTAAAAACAACAAAGTTAAATCATAAAGAGAGAGCCCTCTCTGAGCATTAGGAAGGCTAGATCCTAAGCTTAAAATTAGGTTTGTGGTTACCTCTAATATTCTTTAAAATAAAAAGAATAACAACCCTAGGAATTATTGGAGTGATAACAGTATGCGTTAGAGTGCATGGAGCCAACAATTTTCAACTGGTCTGAAGCTATACTTTCTCAAATAAAAGAACAACTGAATAAGGCAAAGGGAGGAAGGAAGAAAAACTTTAGTTATGGTTTGATCCTCATTTATTTTTCCTTAGATCGGATTCCGCTGATGCAGCCTCAGCATGTGACGTTGGGTGTGTCTAACCCCAGAGATCTGAGGATGCAGAGATGGGTAGAAATGATGGCTAGGCATGTAGGCCAATCGTCCATTGTGTTATTGACTGCATTCTTTGCCTAGTTCAGGTGACAAGTTATCGCCATCGATGAGTATGCGTACGTAGGCATTGATTTATGAGGAGATCCAGACTTAGCTTTACCATAAGGCGCTCAGTGGGGTGCAATCGTTAAGAATGTTTTGACCATGTTTTTTTTTATTTTCCTAAGGTTTATACATGTTTTTGTAAAAACCTATAACTATCTATCTATTTGATTTCATTTTTTTCCTATATTTATTGCACAATCCTATTCAATTATGTGAATGTATCTTTACATGTGTTGCAAATGTCTGTCTATAACATGATTAGCTAAAGAATCAGTCAATGTGTTCAAGTTTCTGGAAATGTGTTGATATTGAATAAAATCAAAGTGTCTCTCCAAAGGTCGAACTCTTAGGAACATATGATGCAGTGTTGGATTTCTAATAGTATAAACACTAGTAAGTTGTAATACCACAAGTTGTGAGTCTAACCTTATGATGATGCGGTTAATACCAAATGAAATGGCACCAGAGAGAAGTTTGATCAACACGCTATACTCAACGATATTGTTTGTCGATCTACCGATACAAATCCCTTGAAAACTCACTAACTCATTGTTTGGAGTGAAAATGACCCACGCTATAGAGGATAGATTATACGTACTACAACTAGCACCATCAGCATATCCAACAAATGGTTCCAAAGATTCATACATCCGTGATGAAATTTAAAGCGGATTAACGTCAAGAAAAATTTAAAAAAATAAACTAAGATAGTGAATGCAAATAAACAACATATATATACAATATAATACAAAAAATTACTACGCTCATGAATAAGCATAGTAATGTTTTAGATATAACCCATTTTGGGGCTGCGCCAACGGAATTCCATCGTAATCCACCAACTTGTAGGCACCCTTAGCAAGAACTCTTTTAAAAATATAGGGGACATGCCATAATGGCTCAAATTTCCCTGTACCTATTACATCAGCTTCCTGATCATAAAGAAGGACCAAGTCACCCTTTGAGAAAATTTGAGGCTGGACATGCTTGTCGTATTGCACCTTTATACGTCTCTTATGCGCTTCATTGGATAATTGGGCTTCAGGACATGTTTCATCAAGATGGATGAGGTTAAAAAGACGCGCTTATTCAACTAAGCTATTAGGTAACAAGTCGATTGCGAGTTTCAATGATGGTATTTCACATTGGATTGGCAAGATATCTTCCAGACCATACACCAATGAAAAGGGGGTAAATCCGGTTGTGTTTCTCACCGAGGTTCGGTACGCCCACAAGGCCAGGTACAGGATCAAATGCCATTTTTTTTTATCAACTCCTATCATTCGTTGAAGCATTTGTTTAAGAATTTTTTTAATAGCCTCAACTTTTCCATTTGATTGTGGATAATAAGGAGTAGAACTCTCATGTGAAAGTCCTAATTTAGCAGTCAATTCAATCATCATGTGAATTCTAAAATGATTACCATGATCTGTGACTATAGCTTGTGGGACCCAAAATCGTGCAAGGACATGACTAAAGAAAAAAATGCAGTTTTTTGTCCTGTGTTATTGAATGTAGGCATCGCTTCGATCCATTTGGTAAAGTAGTCTATTGCGACAATAATATAACCATGCCCCCTAGACGAACGAGGGTTACAGATCATGAATTTAATGCCCCATTTTGAAAATGGTCCCATAGAGACAAAATGATGCATTGGTGCTGGTGGTTTGTGGATTTTACGATCAAATATCCGACACGCATGACAAATTTTGACCACGAGGATGCAATCTCGAAATATGGTAGGCCAAAAGTAACTAGTGCAGAGTATCTTCTGTGTGGTAGCATATCCATGCAAATGTCCACCACAATCCCCAACATGAAAATCATTTAAAACATTTTCGGCCTCCTCATGAGTGAGGTACCTTCTTAAAATTGTATTGACACCAAGACGATAAAGTGTATTTCCAACGATCAGATAATATTTGGCTTGGTATCGAATATGTCGCTGGTCAAAGCGAGAGGTATCAGGCCAAAAATTCTAGGTCTAGAGATAAATGATAAAATCCCCATACCAAGGATTATATTATCCAAGCAGAAACAGAGACTTGTCAGGAATAGATGGTTCCGACATAGTAGTAGTAATATCAGAGGGAAGGTCACAGAGAAGCTCAGCCAAAACTAAAGACTTTTTTGAATTGGATTTGATGAATTCCAAATCAAATTCCTGCAAAATGATAATCAATTTTGAATACTTTCCCCCCAGCAATTGACCTGATAAGATATAAGTCATAGGGTTGCAATCCGGAATGACAATGGTCTTCCAGAATAAGACATAGTGGTGAAATATTTGGACAAAATGAATAGCCGCCAAGGCAAGCTTTTCTATGTATGAATACTTCACTTCTATATCATTGAGATTATGACTCAAATAATAGATCAGATTTTCTATCCCATTTTCTACTTGGACAAATACCATAACGATGGTCGTATCAACTGCAATGATATATAAGAAATAATCACTCTGATAATTGGGGGGATACATTAATGATGCTCGGACAAGAGTATCCTTGAAATCATCAAAAGAAGCTTGCAAAACTAGGTCCCAATGGAATGGAATCCCCTTTTTCAAGATCCGAGTAAATACTTTAGCCATTTCGGTGTAGTTGGGTATGAACCTCCTTAGGAAGTTAGCCTTTCCCTAAATTTTCTATAACTGAAGCAAATTTGATGACACAGACAAATCAAGAATAGCCTAGACCTTCAATGGGTCTATTCAAATTCCTTCCTTTGAGACGTTGAATCCTAGAAAATGACCAGAACCAACACAAAACACACATTTATGTGGATTGAGGCGTATTTTTTAGTGTCGATAGCATAAAAACATAGCTCTGAAATGCATCGGGTGATCAGTCTGATTTCATGAATGCATCGGTAAATCATCTAGATATGGTTGAAAAATGTGCTTGATGTCATTTAAATCATAATCCATTGCTCTGAAAAGTTGCCCCAATGTTCTTTAAACCAAATGGTAGTTTCCTATAAGTGAATGTGCCCCAAGGACAAATGAATTGTGTATTATATCGATCCTCTGGGCGGATGTTGATTTGATTGTAGCTGGAAAATCCATCCATGAACAAAAATATTTCGCATCCAGCACAATCGTCAATAATCTGGTCGATAAAGGGAGTAGGATAGTTGTCTTTTGGACAAGAAATATTGACATCCTGATAATCGACACACACTCTGATGGTTCCTTGTTTTTTCATGACAGGATCGATGTTGGAAACCCACTCAGTTAGCGGAACAGGGTAAATGAAACCAACATGCAAAAATTTTTCAAGTTCTGCTTTAATGGTAGTGACCTTCTTCGGATGAACAGGACAAAGGCGTTGACATACTGGCTTGACATCAGGATACATATTAATAGTGTGTTCAACGATACTAGTATTTATGCCTAGAATTCCTCGTAAGACCAAGAAAATACATCACAGAATTCACAAAAGAGAGAGTGGTTTGTTTCAAGTTCTGATGGAGAACAAGACACGTCAACATGAATGTTTTCTACAATGTCGGGTTTGGTCGAAATATCAATAGAAATGGTTTGTTCAATATTTCACAAGTTTTGCTAGGAATCAATTGCATTAATAGGAAAAGAATTCGAAAAGAAATTTTTGATCGATGGGTGATATAGTTCACTAAGATTATTTTCTTCATACCAGGAAGATGGGAATGATGATGATAATCTTCCCATGGTTCTCCTTCTGACATCATGGTTTCCAAAATATTCTCCTCTGTCAAGAAAGTTGAGGAAAAAGGATCAGATGGAGTACAAAAATCTAATGAACGATCAACCTAAACAACTGGCAACGATGATTTTGGATTCACCACCCAAGCCAAAAAAATTGATTGCTATGCCAACTCAATAGGGTTGGGAGGCAGAAACTCATCCAACATAACAACTTTAGAATCACCCGTACTCTTCCTTAATCCAACTAGAGTGGAAGAGATCATGTATTAGGTATCTATACTTGTAATTTCTGCCGACATCGCAGGCGGCGGTAATGCAAAGGTTCCCATGAGAGTGGAATCCTTTCAGAGTCCTACAATAATGTTTTGAAGTGTGAGTTGGGGCATGTGAACTAACTGAACACTTCCAGTTACCTGGGAACTAGAGGCAAAGAAGGATAGTTGATTGATGATTGTGATAATAAATTTATGTGGAAATGAAACCATTCCAAAATATGTAGAAACAATTGCAGTCATAGCATTTACCCATGGCCTTCCAATTAAAATATTTTAATCAAGGGGTCTGTTAACAACCTCAACTTCAACATTCATTGTTTTTCCCCCTAGTTCAACATGCAGGTTATTGATGATATCGCAAGGCTTATATGTACGTATTTCGAAAGCCTTCAACGTCGTTGATGATTGAGATAAGCGTGACGAGCCAAGCGAATTCAAACATTTTAGAGACATAATGCACGTAGATGCTACCTCATCAATAATAGTACGATGAACAAGGTGATTGAGAACATTTACTTCAATGGAGAATGGCAATTCTGCTGGAAATTATGGCACATAGCCCATATGATTAAAGACTACGAGATTAGAATCAGTCAGATCAATTCCACCAATTGTCGACAATAAAGCCTGTTTCTGGGAAGGAAATTTTTTTAGCACCTCAAGCGCTAAAAGAGTTGAAGGGGATTGAGCCAAACCTTCAACTATATTATAATTTTGAGCAGCTCTGGCTCGAGGATTAAATGTTGATTTATGAATGACTCCCTTCGGTGGCTTGATTGTCAATTCAGGAACAACAGGTGGCAGTATCGATTCCGTAGATGGATTTGTGGTCGAGGTATTAGGTTGATCAATGGATAGACTACCATAATATTTATTATGCGTTTAAACCAAAACATTTGTTGATGGCTTTGTGACAGATAACATAATCACTTGGGAACTAGAATCTGGATCCTTAGCAACCAAATTTGTGTCCGGATTCGAAAACAGATTTGTCAACCCAGCTAACGTATGCAAAGTCTTAACCATTTTTGAGACTTCAGCGCGGTGAGGAAAATCCTAAACAAAGTGTTCCTCATTATAGATTAAGCATGGATAACGAGGTTTCTGACTTCCAGACGATTGAGCATATGATCTTTCCTGTGGGGTAGAAGTTTGCTTTTTCTTTGATTTCCCTTTTTTCTTACTTCCAGGTTTCTGGTCACTTTTGCCTTTGTCAAATGACATGAAATTTATTTTGGAAGAAGGCGCAGGATCAGATGCAGTATTATGATGTGTGCTTGCAGTACCAATCATATCATCTCTGGCATGAGAGTCCTTTGATGGAGGAGGAACAATAAAATTAGATCGCGACGTGTTAGGAATTTTCTCATAGAGTGTGCTAGATTGAGTATAAATCAAGTCTAAATATTGGGCACAAGCAATAACCTGCTCTTCAGTGATGATTCCACCCTTAGCCACATCCTTAGTTATATATGGTAACAGGGACTTAATGAACCACTCAGCAAGGAGCTGATCAGGAACAAATGTCTTAACCATTCTACGACGACGATGCCACTCATGAATATGATCAGAAATGTGAGTAGCATTAGTCTTCTTAAAATTATTCAAGAGTTCCATTATAGTTTAATATCGTATGGGTAACTAGAAGTGAGTCAGAAAGACAGTAGCTAGGGTAGTGAAATTATAAAAATAAGCTATAGGCAACTCAATGTACCATTTTGCAGCTGGACCAGTGAGCATACGTTGGAAAAGATGTAGTCAAACAGAGTCATCAATCAGGAAGTTTGATGACACCACATATGATAAGTCATAACATGAGTCGACAGGTCTTCCCCAGGGTTTCCATTGAACTTAGGAATATCTGAGGGTAATTTATGAGGTATCACCGGCCACCAAGGAGGATAGTTGATTGGATCATTTGTGAGCCGATTTAAATCTGGTAACTCTAAAGTTGCAACAAAGGGCAACTGTTGATTAAGTTCAGGTTGAGCATAGCCAAGGTATGATGGAATTGCTTAGGAAATAGACCTTTGAGCACCAAAATAAGGAATATTTTGATGGTAACCCAGATAGGGGTTGTTTTGATAAGCAAACGCTTGAGGATTCTGTTGACCAAAACCTGGGTACGATACTTGTTGAAATGAAGTTTGTGGCATTTGCACCTATGGCTGCCAAGGGGTATGTACACCAATGTTATAACTTGAATTAGGATAACTTGGATTCGGTTTAGGATAGGTATAACCTAGTTGTGGCAGTGACATCCAATAATATGGTAATCCAACTTGTGAATAAATGATTCCGGGTATAGGTGGTTGTTGTAAAATATCCGAAGGAGTTGGAGTATGAGGGCCCAATACTTGAGGGTATTGAGTTGAAGGACCCACCTGAAACGATTGTTGTACAAAATTTTGAGTTTGTAACAGGGGTAAATATGTATTAAAAAAATGAATTGATGTGGGTGCAACAAGTTTAACTGGTTGATACGAGTGTACAACCGTTTGTGGTTGGATAGGCAGAGTGGGATGCCATTGTCAAACATTCATTTAGACATTAGGTTGGCCAAAAAATGACAGAGTATTGTCAAAGTGGGTGACCATAGGTTTCCCCCCAGTATGCAGAGTATAATAAGATGGAAAATATTGTTCTCCAAATGCAGGGAGTCCAGTTGAGATTGTACGGGATGGAATAGACCCAGATGGACCAGCTTGATATTGCCCTAATGATGGATATAAAGGATCAAGCCATTCAGTAATCACTATAGGTTTACTAGTTAGAATACCAAAAGATGACATTGGTGAAGTCCATGGGTTTGAAGATGCACCAGAGAAAATTCCAGATAAATATTTATAATCTGATGGGACCATAGGGTCACCATGTAAATATGACTCTGGTGAAGTTGTGAACATCGACGAGATAGTGAGAGCAGGTGCTGACGCAATTGGAAGAGATGGTCCAACCGAAGATGTTGGTTTAGGCATGGTTACTTGACCAAATGTATACCCTTTTGAATTGACGGGAGAGTGAATAGGCACAGGATCAACAAAAGTAGAGGGAGCTGATTGAGGAAAAGAATCAAACAAGTAAAGATCCTCCCCAAAATGAGTTGGATGTAAAGGTGTTTCGTCTTGTGGGATTTCTTCAATCGAAATTAAACTAGGTGGAAGGATTTCGCCGCCAAGCCCAAATTATATTTCAGGAGGTTGACTGCAAGATATGGGAGAATCAATGGCTACAATAGATTGTGGGGCGACCGATACAGGAAAAAATTTCTGTCATTCGAATTCAGGATGCAGATGTTCTGGAAAAAAAATACAGGATTTGTATCAACTTCCAGTTGAACAACGTTGGGTTCGAGAGGTATGGTCTCATTGATTGGATGGATCGTGACTACGGGGAGTTGTGAGGACTCTGTCTCGACAATAGTAGACGAACTAGGATTTGTAGAAACAACTTGTGCCAACTCTAGTATATTGGAAGATGATGCTTCACCAGAGGTACTGATGGTATTGGTTTTTTTAGAGCGATGCCACCTTCGTCGACCATAAGTGACTTCCGGTGGTAAAGGTGGTTTCAATGCAAGTCTACGCGAACTACGGGGAAAGGGATTTTATTCTTCCACGATGACTGATTTATTTTATGACAAAAAATAAAAATAAAAAAATAAAAGGGTAATGCTAGGCAAAAGGTTTACCAAGAAACTGTGAACTGCAAAATACCTCCTGGTGAACCAAGAAGTATGGGCAGGCAATCTCCCTGAATGCCGTGTTCAGTGTATCACAATTTACAAGGTGGCTGGCTCGATTCACTATGGATGGATAGCAGCCTAAATTTTTCCTCCCAAATATACCTGGAGGTATGTGGAGGCCCAAGTTCGTATTAGCGCTGGCTAATGCGAAACTGCACAATGAGATCACCCCTTTATACTTTTCGTACTATAACACTGCCCTATATACCTGAAGGTATGTGGATGAGCTATCATATAGTTATGTACATGGAGTGAGGTATCACACTCGGAATCTATCGCCGAAAATTAATGACAACTGCTATGTTTTACGACGTCGGAACACGTCTCTAGCCTAGACCTTCTAAATGTTATTGTTATGGTTCCAATGCTTTTTTAGGTAAATTGATGTAAATTTTAAGTTGATCTTGTTTATCAATTTTCCTTTCAAGGTTCGACACGATGATGTGATGGAAATTCCTAAAGTGAAAACTAAAATGATAAGAAAAATTTTTGATTTTAGCTTTTTCAATGAAAATCTTAGCTACTAAAGGGAAAGAGAAATCAGTTTTAAGAGAAAACAACAAAAAGCACAAACTAATATGCAACTTTCCTAATTTGTTCCTATGCAAAACACACAATCCACAACATGAAAATGCAGGTTTTTCTTTTCATTCACCTTAATATGAATGCAAAAATGAAACTATATGCATCAGATCATAAAAAAAAAATTTATTTCTTCTTTGAGAAATGAGGAATTTAACAACAATTTCTCTTTTAGGAAAAACAAAGAATTGAACTACAATTTTTCCTACTAAAAACGAAGAATTTAATGACAAATTCCTTTACGAAAAAAAATGGATCTAATGCAGAAATAAAATACTTTGAATTTGATTTTTCAATGATAAAGAAAAACACTTAAAGAGACATTGAACAAACTTACTTTTCAAAGGAGGAAGAATCAAGAAAATTCACTGGTCTCTATGAGGTATCAGACAATTGAAAACACAACAAACAAAAGGCTGAATGTGATGGCAATGAAAAATTCAAAGGGACTTTGGTTGGCTTAGGGGGCAATGCAGTCTCTAAGGGGAGACAGTGCATTGTAAAGCATCCCTGAGTGGGAGATAGAGCTATGCAAAGCACTGTGTCTTGACCAATAGTGCATTGTAAAGCACCTTTGAGTGGGAGACAGTGCTACGCAAAGCATTGTGTCTTGACCAACAATGCATTGGGCACAGCAAAGAACAAAATTCAAGAAACTAAACACACTTATAATACAATTATTTGTTTCAAAAGCCTAATAATTGAGATTAGATGCTACTGGGTGGATAAGCAGAGGCAAAAACACCAGGAATGAAGGGAAACTCCCCAGCAGAGTCACCAATTTGTTATGCGGAATTATGAATTACAGATAAAACACATTCCCTAAATGTGGTGCTATGCATTTATAACAACATATCAAAGACTTTGCAGACACTTTCACTAAGAGTAAATAAACACACAAAATGATAGAGGAAATTACTTGTGATCCAAGTGCTTCCTATTATCCTTATGTCGCTCTTGCTGTAGCTTCCAATCCAACTTTGATCGCCAGACTAGTTCCTACAATTATAAACACTAAACAACAAAGAGATTGCAATATACACATGCCTATTTGTCTTAATCAATTAAATCGATGAAACATGAAACATATATGTCAACTAAGAATCCATGATATGAAAAGTAGAAACATAAACAGATACATATGTGGGAAAATGAGCAGCAATCTTTATTAATGGATAGAAGGGGGAGGTTACAAACATTGAACTATTTGATGTCACCAGCTCCAGCATTCATCCCAGCCTCATCACAATAAACATCTCACCAGCAACATATCACTCTAATCAAACACTCAATTGAGAAACCAACAACATTAATTTACCAAATTTATTCCTTCCCTAGCACTAGGATTTGTGCTTAATTTATAGGGCAACTAATGGTAGTTTCTAAATCAATGATTTTCTAATAATAGGCAAGACATGTTCCCAAGATCAGTGGTTTTAGATGGACACATGGATTCGAATTTTGACACATATGGAATCTTCTAGAAGGCACTTGCCATGTGGAGGTTCCGGAACAATGAGAATTTCGCTCCCATTTGACCAACGCACTATTGAATGTCGCAAAGTGCTTTGCATAGCACCCTTGAATGGAGGTAACTACATATGTAAAGCAGTGAGTCCCTTGAGAGACTGCCTTGGTGAGCTCATAGGTGATATAACATATACTTCAACCCTTGGAAACCTTGCAATGGAAGTCATGTATGATTTTTTCTTGTTCTTTGTCTTAGGGCATGTAGCAACTGAAATGATAGGGGATGATAGACCTTATTTCATTGGTTCTGGGGATGATGTCCAGTTTAACCAAGTCATTGGGAATGATGGCCAAATTTACCTATAGCAATTATATTGTTAAAGGGTAACCTTATCTGATTTTAATTGTTGGAAATATGAAGTGGGGGGGTGGGGTGTATTAGAGTTTCACTTTTTCTTACAATTTAAGTATCACAAGCATTAAACAATTAGATAATATGAAGTGAAAACAAGAAATATATGAAAAAATTATTAATATTACAAGGGAAGTTATAACTTATTACTTACCATCTACAAATCCAAATTTACTAGCGCCCACTAGAAGGAGGTGAAAAACTCTTGAAGAAATCTACAATTTCCTTCCCTAGCACCACATTTCCACCCTAAAAAATAAAATAAATTACAAAACTATTGTGCTCTCGTACCATGGATAGTGACCCAAATAAAATAATATAAAATCATTAATATATTTTCCTAAACATATTCAACTTCAGATCTACTCCAATAAGTATGCCATTGTAACTCTGGTCTCGAATGCAAGAAAATAGATTCTAATTCATACCTTCAATCAACTGCTTTAGATATGTCTTAGAAAAAACCTCATTTTTTGCTTTTAGTAGCTTAGATATCCCTATAAAAATTTGCCTCAGAAAATACTGTTGATCTTCCTCAAAAGGTAACTCGGATCTACTTCAAGGCTTTTACAAGGATGACATCAGAGTCTACTCCAAAATTCTAGAAGAATTACTCCAAGATATGCTTCAAAATTTCACAAGAATAACTTCAAGATCTGGTCCAAAGTTCTACAAGAATAGCTTTAAGATCTACTCCAAAATTCTACAAGAAAAACTTCAAGATATGCTCCAAACTTCTATAAGAATAACTTCAATATGCTCCAAAATTCTATAAGAATTATTCCAAAAGAACTTCAAAAACTATGCAAAAATATTTTTAAAATGTGCCAAAAGTCCTTCCATAAATAGCCTCCCCAATTCGGCCTCTCCTCACTTTCGGTTCATGAGATATGAACCCAAGAAACACTTATTTTATTCAGTAATTTCAATAGATATGAATTTTCCTTGATTTAATTTCTTGAATGCCTCCTCGTCATGCATATATATAGTGCATTCGAGGTCTAGAATGGGCCGACTTGTCCACCGGATGGATTGGCTTGTGCAATTGGAATAATGTATAACGAATATTTAAAAAATAATTTCTCCTCAACCATGAGGATTAATTTGGAGTTCCATATACTATTGGAAAGGTCTCAGAATATTCTTTCTAACCATGTATGTTATACTTCCATTTGATCTAGGTAAATTGAGTAAAAAAAATTCAAAGATAGGGTATTTAAACAGAGCATCAAAAATCCAAAAACATTTCTTTTTAACTGTTAGGAGTTAGAGAGAGTTCCATATACCATTGGAAATGTCTTAATTAAGACCATGTGATGATATAGTCCTTCCTTGAATTTGATTTGTATTGGATGACCTTTTCCTTGATTTTATTTTAACTGTTACTGTTGCATTTGAGGGCTTAAACCCTTTTGATCTTTAGGGCTTCTTGAACTATTATCACATTCTTGGATCATCCCTAAGATTAGGGCTTTGACATCAATGAAAACATTACTCAATAATGACCCATTCACCATTTTACATCAATGACGACTTTCATCCAACAATTGATATGTATAAATCATTCTACACCTTGCACTAGGCATTATATCCAACTGAGCTAATAGAGTCACTTTAAAAGTGATTTTCCAAAATACTACACCTTATATTCTCTACTACCCTACATTTTTTTACGATATGTAACCATTATGATGATTCAAAAGTAGATGATTCTTATTGTATAGTGCCATGCTGGAATGATTGTTGTATATGTGTTGGTTAGCTGGTAGCCTAGATCCCCTTAGGTGGATGGTCATGTCGGTCATTTTAGTCCCCATTTTCATGGTGCTTGGCTTTATAGCTCTGATCAAATATCCCTTAGTGGTAGAGACTCACATCAAGTCAAGCATGTATTTCCTAGGTAGGTATTCATGCATCTTGAAATGGATTTAGTAGTACACATGATTTCTAGAAACCCTAAATGTGCGCCTATTTTATTTGTTACGTAAAGGTGATTAAAATTTGTAAGGGTTGTCACACACATAGTTTAGCACACCTATTTTACTCCACATTCACCTTCTTTTGCTTATGCATGTACCACAATTTGGTCATAATCCCTTGAAGTAATTCTACTCATGCTTATCCAGTGCCATGTTTCCCAAGGAAATCTCACGATTCTCGAGGAATATCACATATATCAATCCATTTTTCATATTCTCTAAGGAAAAAATGGACTATTTACATTCTCATGGATACCCTATATACATGCCATGATCTAAAAGTGGGTGGATAACTTTAAATTCTTATGCGCAAGCACCTCCCACTCAGTTAAACAAATAAAAGATCTAGCTTATTCTTGACTTGTGCGGAAATGAATACTTGAAACAAGTATACGTTTTTTTAACTGTTTAAGTGCTTTAATAATTTTTTTTTTCTGATATTAAGCATGTACCACAACCATAAAGTGCAGCAAATAAGCAAAAACACATAACAACAAATTTAATTTCACCCGAATATTGTGGGCTACGTCTCCTTGAGCCTTTGTCAACTGACTTGGATCTTTGGGATTGCAACAAAAATTATATTTTACAAGTAAAATACTAAACTCCAATGGTTATTTGGACTGTAATTTTGGGTTTATAATACCATCATATCCCTAGCATGGCTAAAATATCTCTGAAGATGAACCTCGACTCCCTTAGACTTGACTCCTTCTGTCGGTGCCCTTAAGCTACCCTGAGCTTCTCTATGGAACTAACTCCCTCATAAATACTTTTCTATCCCTGAAACCTTTTCTAATGTCTCTATCACATATCAAACATACAAAATGGACTGATTATTTGCTCCAAATGAGCTCTAGCTCCCCAATCTAGGCCTCCATCCACTGATGGCCCTGGGTTGCTCGAAACTTCCCTGTGGCTTCTCAACCTTCAGAATTCTCCAAATGGCTTTGAAAATTCCTCCAATGGATTTAGAATGTCCAAAATAGTCCTAATAGACTATTCACTTGCTAAAATTGGCCCCCGACTGCTTCGATTACGCCTCCAACACCTGGTGGCACCCCCTGGCTCTAGGGTCACTGAAAACTTCTTTGAAGAATATTTCCCTTCAGAAGTCCTCAAAATATTTTGAAAATACCTTCAATGGATTTAGAAGGCTCAAAATAGTTAGAAATGACTACTGGTTTGCTGAGAATGGATACTAGCTACTCTGGATAGTCCTCATTCTTCTGCTGGCACTTGGTGTCCCTTTGGAACTTATCTGAAGCAACTCGGCCTTCAGAAGTCCTCTAATGGATCTAAAAACCTCACCATTAGTTCTATAATTTTTGAAACATCCAAAATTAACTATTGGATTCCTGAATAAGGCCTTTAGCTGCCCTGGCTAGGCCTCTAATTGCTGTTAGCCCCTAGTGGCCCCTAGAAATTTTCTGAAGAAAAATCATGCTTAGAAGTCCTCTGATGGCTCTGCAACCCTCACCAATGAGCCTGGAATGTCTGAGAAAGTCAAAATTTACTATTGGCACTCTCAGAATGGACAAATCTAGCTCAAGATAGAGCCTAATCAATTTTTTTCCAGTTTCACCTTAAATTAGCTCCACTAATTTTGGAGCACTGCAGTTAACTGGAGATAAAATAGTGATTTCTACCATTAAAGGTGTGCTGGCCAAAGATCCCACCAAAAAATAAGTTAGCAAGAAATGTCACCTCCGGGGTGACCACATGACCCCAAAATCTGTGGTCATCATAAATATTAACAAAACCGTTGGGAAGAGGTTTTAAATGTTGGGTTAACAAACTGTCGGATAAACTGCGATGTGAACACGCAAAATTTTGGTGGTTAGGTCTCAAGCCCTTGGCCATGGGCGATGGCCATATGGGGAGGGTCCAACCCCTCCGCTCCCCCAAATTGGAAACCGACAAACTTTAAATATAAGTCGACTTCTAATATTGCTAAGAACCACGTTTATATGAGATGGTAAGGGCGTGTGTGTGTAGGTGAGGAGGTTGTGGGGTTGATCTTCCGACCCTCCACCAAAATTTTAGTACACGGTTCCTAGGCCATGTGGCGACCTCCGAGCCTGCCACATGGCAACCTCTGATTGGCCCAAAAACCATTCGACGAATAATAACCTGCCATTTGTCACAATACGACTGGCTCGAAAGGAATATTATGGGGAATATTTCGAGGAATATTCTAGGAAATATTATTTTTTCTGAACGTTCAAATTCCCAGTCAAACTTGTTCAAAGGTCGAAAATTATAGTTTACTGGACTTTTCAAATCGCGATAACTTCTTCATACGGCGTTGGTTTTTTGAATCGTTTGTGGCACCGGAATCAAGAAAAGGAGATCTATTCGTCCACTCAGGTTCAAAAATCTTTTGAAAAATTTGAAATTTGAGCTATCACTTAGGTCCTTGATCCAAATCTGATCACACCTCCCCATTGGGAATCTTTTGGACCCAAAAATACTGATTACTTGATCTTTTCAGTAGATGATAGTACAACACCCTCACTTTCTAGCCTCCATACACTTTGCCTTGCATGTCTTAGTGCCTTTGAGCCCCAACTCGAAGGTAGTCGACACTTTCCTTCTTGGATGCTCTTGTCCTCCTGTCAAGAGCTGTATCTTCCTTGAACTCATTCAGAAATTTCTGGTGAGAAATCTATAGAGGGTAGCTAAACATCATGTCCTTGATCATCGATCCAAGGTGGCTCAAACAAACATAATTTTTCAACAAAAATGTATACATGACTGAAATTTGCATATGTACAAATGAATGTATGTCTTACAGAGTTAAGAAGTCAAACCACTTCTTACCAAGCCACTTCCATGGCGATTTTTACTGCTAAAAATCTTCTTCACGTGAAACATCTGTTCTCACGTCAATGATGGAATCTTTGGTTCCACTTTCGCTAGTCTCTTTATCCTTTTGCTTCAAATCCTTGGGATGATTAGTTGGATGCAATGTCCAACATTGGGAAATAACATGTCCCTTTCTCTGGCAATGTGTGCAAGTATTTTGCACTTTTTGAGCAAGTTTCCTTCGCTTCATATGTTTCCTGTATGCCTTCATCCTCTTCCAACATCTTGAAACATCATGGTTAAACATACCATAGTAGGAACAACAACTATTTCTTCCATTCACGCATGCATATTTTCCATGTTTATCATAAACATAATCAACTTGACTATGGGAAGAATTATACCTCAAATGTTGCTTTGCATGTCCATATTTTTTACCTTCATGAGGAGATGAACTTGTAGAGGTTCCAGCTTTCTTTTGCAGACCAACATTAGTGTTCATGTCTTGATAGTTGTTAGAACTCTCTTTCTCCCCATCAGTTGCAAGTCTACAAAATTATTACTGTAAAATAGGCTTCAAACAATGGCAATCAACTTGAAAAAAAACTTGACATGTTTGTGGTTTAGAACTTGCAACAAAAGTTCTTTTTGAAGTTGTCTCACATGCCTTCATGGCTTTGGAGTTTTTGCCATAAGATTGAACATAGCCTAGACCAAACTTCTTAGGCCTTTCCTCAACCAAAATAGGATCAATCATGCCTTGTGCATGTTTTCCTAGACCCTTGACTTCATAGCCCATTTTTAACATCAATTGGGACCCTATACCTCTAATGTGCTTTTCAAATGAACCTACACATCTTTCTGAAGAGGAATTTGAAGAAAAATTTGAGTGAATTACCTCTGCTTCACACATGTTCTTGGTTAAGGCCTCTTGGGATTGATGGAACTGAATCTCCATATCATGCATTCTTTGAATAATTACTTATTTCTCTTCCTTCATAGAAACCAATTGCTCATGAAGTCTAGTGCTTCCCCTTCTATCTTCAAACAGAATTTTCACCCTATCCTTCAGGATGTAGAAGTCTCGCTTCATCTCTTCATCGAAGAATCTTGTGAAGTAGGAGGATTTTTAAACCTCACTTTATGAAGTTTTCATCTTATGTAAATGAACAAAATAACTTCAATAAAAAATTATGAAGCTTTCAAAAACAATTGACAAGGCTTCAAAAAAAAATGGCTGTAGAGTCAAGCTCTTCTTCAAACATCCTTTTGCAAACAATCCCTTGTGCTTCAAGTGTTGCCTTGAGGTCCTTTGGGTAAGGAGAATGCTTTCAACCTTATTTCTTCTTGTACTCTTCTATAATTAGCTAACAATATATTTCCTTCACCTCTAGCAAACTCAAATCAGTCAATTTGAAAACAGTAAAATTCTTTGCACTATTAAACACCTTTCAAGTCAAACAAGCAATCTAGTGCTCTGTCAAGCAAGCAACCTAGTGCTCTGCCAAGCAAGAAACCTAGTACTCTGATACCAACCTGATCTGAAAATGGGTGGATAACTTGAAATTCTTATGCGCAAGCACCTCCCATTCAGTTAAACAAATAAATGATCTAGCTTATTCTTGACTTGTGCGGAAATGGATACTTGAAATAGGTGTATGTTTTTTTAACTGTTTAAGTGCTTTAAGAACATTTGCTTTTGCTGATATCAACAATGTACCACAACCATAAAGTGAAAAAAATAATCATCAACACATAACAACAAATTGAATAAAGGAGTTCACCCGAATATCGTGGGCTACGTCTCCTTGAGCCTTTGTCAACTGACTTAGATCTTTGGGATTATGATGAAAGTTATCTTTTACAAGTAAAATAATAAACTCCAATGGTTATTTGGACTGTAATATTGGTTTTAGAATACCATCATATCCCTAGCATGGCTGAAATATCTCTGAAGATGAACCTCGACTCCCTTAGACTTGATTCCTTCTGTCGATGCCCTTAAGCTTCCCTGAGCTTCTTTGTGGCACTAACTCTCTTATAAATACTTTTATGTCCCTGAAAAATTTTCTACTATCTCCAGCACATATGACACATCCAAAATGGACTCATCATTTGCTCCAAATGAGCTCTAGCTCCCCAATCTAGGCCTCCATCCACTGATGGCCCTGGGTTGCACAAAATTTACCTGTGGCTTCTCGACCTTCAAAATTCTCCAAATGGATCTGAAAATACCTCCAATGGATTCAAAATGTCAAAAATAGTCAAAATATACTATTCACTTGTTGAAATTGGCCTTCGACTGCTTTGGTTACGCCTCCAACACCTAGTGGCACCCCCTAGCTCTACGGTCACTGAAAACTTCTTTGAAGCATATTACCTTTTAGAAGCCCTCAAAATCTTTAGAAAATCCTTCCAATGGATTCAAAAGGCTCAAAATAGTCAGATATGACTACTGTTTTGCTGAGAATGGATACTGGCTGCTCTGGATAGGCCTCATTCTCCTGCTGGCACCTGGTGGCCCTAATGGCGCTTTGGAACTTCTCTGAAGAAACTCGACCTTAAGAAGTCCTCTACTAGCTCTGAAAACCTCACCATTAGTTCCATAATGTCTGAAACATCCAATATTGACTATTGGATTCCTGAATAAGGCCTCTAACTTCCCTGTCTAGGCCTCAAACTGTTGCTGGCCCCTAGAAATTTTCTGAAGCAAAATCATGCTCAGAAGTCCTCTGATGGCTCTGCAACCCTCACCAATGAGCCTGGAATGTCTGAGAAAGTTGAAATTGACTATTGGCACTCTAAGAATGGATGAATCTAGCTCAAGATAGAGCCTAATCAATTTTTGTCCAGTTTCACCCTAAATCGGCTCCACTAATTTTGGAGCATTGCAGTTAACTAGAGATAAAATAGTGATTTCTTCCATTGAAGGCACGCAGGCCAAAGATCCCACCAAAAAATATGTTAGCAATAAATGTAACCACTGGGGTGGCAACATGACCCCAAAATCCACAGTCATCATAAATATTAACAGAACTGTCGGGCAGAGGCTTTAACTGTTGGGTTAACAAATCTTCGGATAAAATACGATGTGAACATGCAAACTGTTGGTTAGGGCTCAAGCCCTTGGCCATGGGCGATGCCCATATGGGGAGGGGCTGGCCCCTCCACTCCCCCAAATCAGAAATCGACAAAATTTAAATATAAGCCGAGTTCTAATAGGGTTAAGAACCACATTTAGACAAGACGGTAAGGGTGTGCACGTTTAGGCGAGGAGGTTGCGGGGTTGATCCTCCAGCCCTCCACCAAAATTTTAATACACGGTTCCTAGGCCATGTGGCGGCCTCTGATTGGCCCAAAAGCCATTAGACGAATAATAACCTGCCATTTGTCACAATAAAACTGGCCCGTAAGGAATATTTCAAGGAATATTCCCTGGAATATTATTTTTGTTGAATATTCAAATTCCCAGTCAAACTTGGTCAAAGTTCGAAAATTGTAGTTTACTGGACTTTTCAAATCGCGATAACTTCTTCATACGGTGTCGATTTTTCGAACCGTTCGCGGTGTTAGAATTGGGAAGACAAGATCTATTTGGTTGCTTAGGTTTTACACTCTTTTGAACACTTTGAAATTTGAGCTATCACTTAGGTCCTTGATCCAAATCTGATCATGCCATGTTTAAAACTCTAGAATTTTATCTTCATTTGGCACCTTTGGAGATTATTTTCATCATTTTGGAGGGCGTATCCACATGTGTGGCCATTTTTGATAGTTGTGGGGTTCTCTTTGAGCTTAATTAAAGTACGAGGGGTCACTTACCTGGTAAATGCATCCAAAATTTTAAATTAAAAGTGCTTTTAGGAATTGTTGGTGGTTTTTCCCCACTGTTTCATAATAAAAGGTACTTATTCTCTAGATTAAAGAGTGATATCGTAAGTGTTGATTTATGTTTATGTTGTAATTCATATATATTTGAGATTTCAACATTCATTAATTTGCTCATAAATTTCTATGTATAGTGATGATTGATGCCATAGCTTTTCATTGAATATTTTTAAGGAATCTTGTCACTTGATTGGCACCAATATATCCAACTATATATTGATGTGTGTGTTGTGAAGTGAAATATATTGTGCATATAATGATATGCTAAATTACAAGTTCATTTCCATAGATTGGGATACCCCTCACGACTTCAAGGAGATGGCCTAAAGTGAAGGGAATATTATGTTAATTTCATAGTAGTGGATTTCTCAAGTCTATTTATTCCCATGGCACCGTGGTTGGGGCCTTTATAAGGATGCTAATTTGGTCGGTAGCATCAAACCAACATCGAAACTATCAATCTCAATGAGCCCAATTGTTGCTTATTGTTTATTAACCCACACACATTGAACAATTACATGGTATGGCCATAGTTGGGATTAGTCAAAAAACCTCCCCAAGTGTTTTGAATCATTTATTAGTAGAAAGTGTTTTGTGGTTTATATGGGATTATATGTACAAATAATCCAAAACAACACTCTAAAAGTGATTCATTGGATTATCCTTAACACTACCACCTCCAAATGAACCAAGTGTTATTGCCTCCAAACAATTGCCTAAGAAGGTTGTCATTAGGCTTGTTTAAGAGACCTCACTAATATTTTGAACCATCAATCTATATAAAGTGGTCTACACCTCGCACAATATAATGTATCCAATTAAGCCAAAACATCACTCTAAAAGTGAGGTGATAGGCCAACCTTAGATTTTTTTCCCCTAATTGAGGCCAAGTGTGACTCAGTTCTTGTTAACTCACACACACTAAGCAACTTCCTATCAAAGCCACAATAGGGATCGATTGAGATACCTTCCCTAGTAGTTTGAACCATTGGTTTTCACAAAGTAATCTATAATTCAAATGGGATAGCCTGAAAAAATAATCCAACATTTTATCATCAATAACAATAGGTTGGTCATAGAGGCCATTTTGAGTTAGTTCAAGTAGGTTGATCAAATAAATTCATGAAAATCTTAAAATTTCATGATTATCCTATAGTTTTAAAGGGTCCAAGGCATTTTTGTGTTGTGTATATAGGGTCTTGTCATAAGCCAATTTCAAAAAATCACATACATCAGGTCGAATATTTAATTTTTGACATTTGTCACCTTTTACTTGAGTTCACAGCGATTTCTATTAAAATCAAGTGATTTTTGCTATAGACTCACCTGAAAATTCTGTAGCGAATCTGCCAACTTTATAATAGATTTTGCTACGAACTCCCGTATTTTTGCAACGGTTCAGGGATTGATAAATTTTAATTTTATGAGAGGGTATGGTTCAAGTTTCCATCACATGCTTACATGTTTTAAATCATAATCTAATGTGTGTCATGCATGGTCATCATCACCACCTCATCATTATGTTTTACATCCACTTTTTATTTTTCTTAATTTAAACCTCACGAATTCGAGCCTAAAAACTTACCTTTTTCATCCCTGTAAGATTCTTCCATCACCATTTCCCTGTTGTGTCTCCGATATAGTTGATTTCATAGGTGATTTCTCAATCCTGTCCACAAAACAACTTGTTGTCAAGGGGTTATATTCTGCAGGTGTCAATTGTCAAAGGAAGCAATGCTATTTTGGAGGAGATGGCTGCACATAAGAATACCAAAAAGGTAGGCTCAGTGGTCAGGTATAAACCTATGGACCTCAAATTGGTCATGGAAGATTCCAGTTTTGCAGAGGCCTTCACCAAAGTTGGCTGCATGATATTTTGTCATAAGTTGCAGGGGTATCATGCTCAAGTTTCCAAAGAATTTGTTGTGAATTTTGTGGGTAATGCTTCAAAGGTAGGCATATTGAATTTTATAGTCTCCCCTAAAACCATTGCTCAAGCAAAAAATATTCCTAGATCAGGGGAAGAATGCTTCAAGTCCACTAAGTTTAAGTTGCAGAATTGTGATGAGTTCTTGAAGAAAGAGCATATAGAGGCGGACATGACATCTGGTATATCTAGGAGTTGTCTAAAGGAGAAATATTCAAAACTATTTCTAGTAATCCAGAAATATTTTACATGTGAGGGAAGGTTCCACATGATATATCGGTACCATTTCATACTTCTACTCCATTTTAAAATTAAACAGATCTTGGACCTCCCATTCTTCCTTTTCAGAAGTTTAGGTAATATGTTTGATAAAGTTCAAGAAAAACCTGAAAGTAGTGAGACCTCTTTTTTTCATCATGGATTGATTAAGTTGTCAATTATGGAGGAATTTCAAAGGTCGAACAGAGAATGGGCTACATTTTTATTTCTGAGTGGTTATGATGTGGATTTGACTACTCCCAAAAATTCACCCAAGTCCAAAACAAATACTCCCAAAAAAGATAAAGGTCCCATAGTTGGAGTTGAAGCTAAACTTGAAAAACATATGTAGCCTGTAGAAGAACCTATGGAGGTGGAGGTTGAACATTTGGAGGAAACAACAGTGGCACCTCAACCACCATCCACAAGCAGCAAGAAAAATTCTGACACAAGGACTTCTAGGAGGATCACCAGGAGTCAGATAGAAGGAAAGGGTAAGCTTGAAGATATTTTGCAAGATATTGAAATTCAAGAGACCCCTGTAGTCAAACTAGTGGAAATAAAGGGAACCAAGATGAAGAAAAAAGGCCTTACTACAAAAAAGCTAGATTTCTCCAGTGAAGACTCTGGTTATGTTTTCAAGCCTAGAAAGCCTTTTAATAGGTCAGAGCTCTCTAAAGGGGACAAATATTATAAAAAGAAGAAGGAAGAAGAAAGGAATAAGCAGCCTATGGTGGAGAATATCATCGAATTATCTCCCGCAGAAGCATAAATCACTAAAGCACAGAAAGGCAAAGAGAAAATGGTAGAAAAATCTGAAGTTGACATCCTTAAAGAGAAAATTAAAGAGGAAAGAAATGAGGTCATAGAGACCAAGTTGGAACTGGAATATTTCAAGCAAGAGAGGAAGGCTTTGTCAGATTTTAAGAAAGAGGTCAGCAAGCAAATTAGTTTTTATGATGAGGTGGCTGAAAGGTCCAAGAAAATGTTGAAAAGAACATTACCTTTGCATAATATGATGAATAATACCATGAGGAGGAATAGATGGCTATAGGCAGAGAGGAGAATACTTATAATTCAGGTTAAAGAGATGGATATTCAAATGGGAATGGTACAAATAGAGTTAAAAAATAATGGTCTAAAGATTATATTAGTAGATGAACCCGTTGAAGGTGAAGCTACTACTTCTTGAGGAGGAATAGGATATATTTCAATCAATTTTGCCTTGTCATATTTCATATCAGCATCTCACACAATATTGGACAATTTTTGGGAGGTGGGAAGTGAAATTTTCAAAATCTACAGTTTATCAGGCAAATTCATAGTGTACTCCAGGCTTAAAGCCGAGTTTTCACTACGAACTCACTGAAGATAATTTTTTGCTATAAAATCCAATTTTTTTCTCAAAAGGAGTAGTTAAAAGAATAT
This sequence comes from Pinus albicaulis, assembly GCA_034641835.2. NCBI lineage: Eukaryota > Viridiplantae > Streptophyta > Pinopsida > Pinales > Pinaceae > Pinus > Pinus albicaulis. Next base: position 1,432,003,611 of record CM076570.1, read on the forward strand.
ATTTAAGTGTTTTAACTTAATGGACACCATCAAATCAGGAAATAAGTCAATCAGGTTGCAAAAAATGTCAAAATAAGACTGCTACGAACTTCTCGCTACGAACTTGCCCAGAATCCTCTGTTTTTGCAATGAAAAGGAATTTCAAAGTTTTTCAAGCATTTAATGCAGTTTTGGAGCACAACAATCATCTGGATTAATCAAAGAGTATCATTTAAGATTTTTTTTGTTAGAACACTCAACAAAGAGGGTGATTAGGCTACCAACTCATCAATTCTGGATACATCATCAACTATGATAGCACATCCCCAAAATATGAGGAGTAGATCCTTAATGTCAGTTTGGTTATTTTATTGTTTATTTATGGAAATTTCCACCTAAATAAAAGTGTTTATGTTAGATAAGTGTCATCATGAATAGATTATGTAAAAGTTTTTAGTGAAATAAATAGAGTTAGAGTCCTAATAGGTTTTGAACTCTTGGAAACAGAAATATCACTAGATTCCCTCCTTGTAATCTGTTTCCTGTTTGGATAAGGTGTCTTTGAGAGCATTCAAAGGTCTAGCCAGCTGGGAGACTACATGGAAAGATATTTAATTTTATAAATAGTCAGCTAGAAAGTTGAAAGAGGGTTGATTGATGTCATGTTACTAGCTACTTTTGTAATATTTTGAAGACAGTAATATACAGTTGCAGAAGGCTTCTATCAGACCTGAGATTGATTATGTGTTCTCACATGTGTTTGTATTACCTATATTTTTTACATTTATTCAGTTAAATTTATGTGTAATCACTTGGAATTCATGTTTAGTCATGCTCCAATTTGCATATGATTTATTGCTTGTTGAAGCCCCAAAAATCCTAGCTTCAAACATTGAGGAAAACCACTCGGTCCGGACCTTAATACAACTCCTTTTCCGTTTGGGATAGTGGCTCCGACTGGATAATATGGGACTAGTTTCCCAATAATATATGAGATGATGATTGGTTGGTTGATATAATGGGTAATGGAAGTAATTATTAATCTATTCTATAACTTTGAACTAATACAAATAATACTAGTAAAACCCGGGTATCATATAATAAATGCGATTCTAGATTTGTTTCGATTAAATTAATAACCATATAGATGGCCTATTCATTCAAAAGAAAGATGTATACACATATGATAATTACTTTTTTTAAGAAATTAAACAAAGTAATGATGATAACATATCACATTCATATACTTATATTGCTCACATATATTTTGAAATATGACAATTCTAAATTTTTAGAAATGATATAATAAAGAATTGTTTCACAAGCATACATATATAAACAATAGAAATTTTCAGAATGAATGTTTCATTACATAAAGAAAATTGAACAACATAATTATGATAAAAATACCAGATACATGTGTAACCTCTTGATGCAAATAACACTCTGATCCCGCTTTTTCACGTAGAACAACTTCCAGGAAGAACAAAAATGCATATTCTTGAAAAAAAATTTCCTCATAAAATCACAGAATCTGATCCACCATTAATAAAAAAAATGTATTCAGAAGTACAGAAGTGTAACTTCTCAAGTAAAAAATTTATACAAATTGAGGACCCCTTTATAAATGCATGAAAGGGGTTTAAATAATAATAAACTTAACAAACTATCTAAAATATTGCTAAAAAAATGAAGGATCGGAGATCCGATTTCATAAATAGGATTATAATCTCCAAGAAAATAGGTTCATTGTATTTCTTTCATGTCCGATGTACGCAGCTGGCAGATTGATAGCATATCTTTTACTTCAGGAGGATGACTCAACCGGGAATGCATCTGGCTGGTATATGTGGCATCTGATAATTCCAGAATCATATATCCGATGGCATCAGAGAGGCATTTTGTAGTCATTTGCTGGCTATGTGGCTTCACCAAATAGAACCAAAATGCATCCCATGTAATTCCCTGTATTGCGCTGCTCTGTTGGTCTTTATTGGCCAAGTCTTGTTTCCATTGTTTCTCTATTTCCTTGACCTTCGGGAGTTTTCCTGGAATGAAATCTGAAATCAGGTTGGCCGCATACAGACTGTCATTAATTAATCCCACTAAATTATTCATTATGGCTCTTGCTCTGGAGATAGTCCTTTCTCCTTTAATCAACTGTGTCTCCCATTCTGCAAACAAGATTTCTTTGTGCGATTCTTGAATCTTAGTAAGATTGGCAGCGATGCCTTGATCTGTGTTCTGCCATGTGAGGAATCCTGCAATCTTCTCATTGGAATCTTCAAATTCAAGTCTTGCATTTACTGCCTTTTCTATGAGTGATGATGTTATTTCACATAAAGGGTCATCTAGAGATATTTTATGACATAAAACATCAAGTTGTTGTGACAGTATTTTACTTAATTCAAGAGCCTCTATCTTAAATTGATCAAGTCTAGGATAATCTTTAAATATTTGTATTTGTGCTTGTAATAAAGCACTCTGTTCTTCTTTGGTTATCTTTTCTTGTTGAAGCATCACCTGTAATTTATTTAATTCTTGAGACAACTATTTTTCTTTATATATAGCTTGATGATCAAGCTTGTGCTTTTCAATGTTCAGTTGCTCTTTAAGCTTCTCAGTCTTTCGACTTTCTTCAATGAGATGTTGTTCTAACTGTGTTATCCTTTGTTGATCCATTGTTGCCTTTTCCTCTAACAAAGCTATATTTTGATCTTTTTCCTTCATCAAATGACTGACCTCAGAGGCTTTGTCTATTGTAGCTGTCGTATAAGCCCCTGCATACTGAGATAATTTAGTTAAATCCTCAGAGGGATTAACTTCGGAATCCTTCCAGACAACATTCATTAATTCAACATGGGAAGATGACAATAGGCTTTGATCAATTTTCCTTTTATTTCTCTGTTTTTTAACTACAACCCTATGTTTGGGACTGTAAAAGACATCTAGAGGTGGTATATCTTCAATATTTAATACAATTTCTTCAGAAGGATTTTTAGGAATAATATCAATATCCTGTCTATTAGTAAAGCTGACTGTTCCTTCATTTGTAACATTGGTGACTGAAGGCTGTTGTGATGGGGGAGTTTGCACTGTAGACACATTCTGAGAATCTTTCTTGCCCCTGATCTATTGATTAAATTGTTCCCATTCCTTCAATAACTTTGAATGATCATCTATATCCATTTCCGAGGAATCACCCACCTTATTTCCTGTATTTTCTTTTTCTTGCTTTGTTTTAGTGTTCTTTTCTTAGTTGTATTCTTCATGTTGCAGAGGAGTAGTTCTTAATTGTTCCAGAGGTATTGTTATTAGTCTGTTGTTTCTGAACTGTAAGAATTCTTCCATGCCTTTTGCTCCGAACTTTAATTTTTCTAAATGTTTAACTTGTGAAAATCCTTCGGCCGAGGAAAATAGATCATCAAAATTGGCCTCTTCATGTTCAAATTTTGAAATCTGTACCATGGATGTAAATTTGAAGGCAACCTTCTTCGGATCATACTGTCTTTTAGGGATGGTTGCCAATCTGAGATATTTTATCTTTTGGGCTTCTTTCTCTGCATGTTTGAAATCATTCAGAGAAAAATATCCACATAGGAGGGGAAATGTCGGCCACATCAGCTTCTTAGAAATTTTTAGGTTTCTAGACATTCCTTTCTCCGTGATCTGATAAGCTATTTCTCGGGCTAATAATTTGTCAGGAACGTATAATGGAAAAACATGAGGATTAGTGATACTTTCGAATATTCGGACACAAGTGAATTTTTCTTCCCCAAACCAACTTTCGACTGAAGTTAGATCAGTGCTGGCCTCATCAGATAACCTAGGGGTGGGTTTATTGAATATAAATTGATGAACTGGTAGAATGAATCCATGACAAATTCTATATATGTGGTATTTATAATAGGATTTCCACAGATATTTATGATAAATGTGGATAGAAATTGGACTTTGAGGAGTCCATTTCCAACCTAAAATAGGAAACTCAGAATTTAAACAGATGGTATCAATGATATAGGCACTCATAAAAAATGGGGGTATTATATGGGTGGTTAAAAACCTGTTTTTCCTATAATCTAGGATTTTGCTTGCCATTTTATCAGATAAAATGGTTGCCTAATCCATAATGTAGGAATTAACAACAACTTCAATTAGGGGTACCATCTCAATGGAAAATTTTTCAGAGTTGATAGTTCCAAATAATCTACATATCATAGTCACAGCATAACAGTAAGGAGATGCCAAAGATTCTACGAAGTACATACCCTGACATTCATGCTTATGTTTCTCAAGAAAATGTCTCCAATCTCTAATAGGATCTGACTCCACTTCAGTTTCCTTGGCGAAGTCTTCCATAAATGCTTTGTTGTAGATTTTCTGAGGGTCTGGTAAATGGTACATTTTCTTGATATCCTCTGCCTTGAAAGACCCGAACATCCTTCCATCTGACGTAAAGAATGCTCTGTCTATTATATTAATGCTTTCATTAACCCATATTACCAAGTCGTTATATGGGAGAACATTTGTGCGAGCTGCTATTTTATGAAGATAGGAGCTTGCCAATTCTTTAAGAGTGCTTTCAGACTTTTTATCTGAGTCTGATTTCAGCTATTCTTCTGAAATTATCGTTGGATACTCTGCTTCCAATAAATTATAAACTCCTTCCCATGAAGTTTTTCCAAGACCCAAATAGGTTGTATCAGTCACTAACACCAATTTATCTGGTTGTTCTTTTGGAACAACAGGGGCCTTCGCTCTCTTGGATTTCTTAGACATTTTCATGGCTCGTAGGTTTTCCTCAGGTCTACACAATGAAACAGATTAGTAGAATGACAAAAATATTCTTTGAAGAACGGATATCAACAGAGAGAAGCTAATGGCATTTAATCACAATAAAGATGGTGGATTAAAGAAAAAATATTCTTTTGAAGTTGAAATCCGCGACGCGCTTTAACCATGATTATCTATTAATGATTTTCTCAAATAGTGTGAGATTTTAATGCCATTGCAGGTTGTCTCATCGCACATTCATAACAGTCCTTTTAAAGCGTTAATACCATAACCTTTTAAGATTTTCTGATCAATGATAATCATATATCGAAGATCAGAAGTTTTAAGTATCAGGTTTAAGTATCACCATTTTAAATTTATGATGCGCGATTATTGTTGAGTTGGCGAGGATGGTACGATGCCTTTTAAATCATAAAAATGATTTATTTTACCTTTTTCATTGAGGAGCGCTTTTATGAAATAATGATATCGCATCGCAAATTTTAAGCGGATTATTTGGATATGAGTTATGTGTTTTTGCGATGAGCGATTTGTGATTTTAAATTATCGCATCGGAGCTTTTCAACAGAACTCAAAATCAAAAATTGACTTTTCCGATTCGCGATTGCAATCAGACTTATCGCATCGGAGCTTTTCAAAGTATGTACAAGAATGTGATTTTCCCAATTTGCGATTGCGATTAGGGTTATCACATCAGAACTTTTCCAAGTGGAGGACTTTAACTTATTTTCGATGCGATATGTGCTTTTACGATTGTTTAATCGCATCGGGATTGAATGATAATACATTTAAATCTAAAATTTGATTAAGCGAAATGTGATAAGGCCTTTATGTGTTTTATTAAATAAATCCTTTTTCATTGGGGTTTGATTTTATTTCATGATAAATCAGATTTCTTCAAAATAATTATTGACTCTACACTTACCCTAAAAAAGAAAAAGGGACCCATTTATTATTTAAAATTAATACAAAATTTGAAATGGGGAGGGTTGTTTGTACAGCACAACACTGCTCAAGTTGTGTTTTGATGAGAATACACACATGCCTCTGCTTCCATGTTAAATGTTTTTCATGTAATTGAGTTCCCACTGACTCCATGCCCAATGATAGCTACTTATTAACATCCTTCACTTGCATAAAAAATATTCAAATACATTCATAGTTAGCCATCTTTGTCTCTAAAAATTGCCTATTGAATATCATTATACATTACCTTGAGAGAGCCCTCTCAGTTTGGAAAGGCTAAGTTCCAACTAAAAGTGGTATGAAATAGTTACTCTAAGTTGATTTTTGAAGCAACCCATCAGCCTCAATTTAGTGGTAACACAAAAAATCACTCTAAAATTGGCATGCTAAACTAGCCTTACCACTACCGCCCCCACTTAGGGCTAGGTGCCACTTATTTCTTGTTAAATCACACACATAGAAAATTTTCCTAATAATGTCACACTTGACCTAGTTGAGATATCTCCCCCAATGTTATGAATTTTTCATTTGAGAAGAGTCTTCTATGCCTTTCGCACCACAATATGTCCAATTGAGTCAACACATCACTCTAAAAGTGGCATGCTAGAATATCCTTAACACTACCAATATTTTTTAGATTTTGAGAATTTGATATAAGCTTAGAATTTTTATGGCAGGGGGTTTATTTTTTTTAGGATCACTAATTCCTATTTCTTGTAGAGAATGGTGCCCACTACTACATGTTCTGTACATGGGAGAACCATGGCTTCTATAGTGGGACCCATTTTCTTTTCCTATTTGTATTTTTCCCTTAAGCTTATAATAGCAAGTAAAAATTCCATGAGGTCCCCTCTTTTGTCTTCATGGCATTTCAATTTCCAAAATTTATTAGAAGTTCCATTTTTCCAACTATAAGGGATAAGAAGGATAATCCCTCTAAGGATTTGAATCATCTTTCCTTCAAATATCTATTGCAAAATAGTGTATCCCCCTGTGGAATGGCTCCATGATTATGCTCCTTTATTATAAAGAAATAAAAACGCACCCCCATTTCATGAATTCATCCACAAGTGATTAACGAGTTCATACTACAATATAAATTATTTTGTTAAACTATGAAATTAAACATAGCACAATAATATTGAAAGGATTTATCGATCTAAACAATATATTCATCAAATGATATTGATATATAGTACATGGATATAATCACCTCCAAATGCATATACTAATCTCACACTAACAAATCATCAATAGATAAAAATGACACCTCGTAAAGGACAAGAATAAAATTTCATAACGATGAACTGATTTGGGGCTTTGTGATTGTCTAGGGACTCATAGAATAACTCACCTCCCCCCCCCACCCCGTGCAACCAAAAAAAATAAAATCATAAGTTTGAGTAATTATACTATCAAGGAAACATGGACTATTGTATAGGCTAATATTAGTTCAATATTTAATTTAAAACTTCTAAAATGAGCTTCGATGAATATTTCCCCAAAAAATTACTAAATCCAAATGCTGAGTATCTAGAAAATCCCACTATTTTAAATTGTGGGTTCTAACATTGGTAATTTTTCCATTGATGTGAACTCCAATATTTGATGAGAGTGAATTATGAAAAAATAATCAACGCTAAGTTTGACCTTTCCTTATAAAAACTGAATTACTCATCAAATGACAAATAACAATAATAATGGCATAAGGAACATCCAAGTGAACAAAATGTTCACAATATTTGCACTTCAGAAATGACACATAAATAGTGTAAAACAACATCCAAATCATCCATTTATGACAAGTTATGAAATAGTTGCATCTTTGTGGTGGTTTTGTTGTCGAAATTGAGTCTAACAAACATCCTTAATAATCCCTCCTTTTTTAGTTCAATAGTGAGAAGTATGTTGAAGTGATTAAAACTTGAGATTTTGAGTCATATTTTTTTTTAAATAGGTCTTTCATCATTGTATCTTGTGGCTTTGGTTGACCATTAAGAATTTTGACTTGACACCATGTTTCTAGTGATTTTAGTTTACCACTGACCTTTTCCCTTGCTAATGTTTACAATGATTTTGTTCGACCACTAATCATTTTCACTTGATCAATATATTATACACCTTAAGGTGCAATAGAGTTATGTTTTGTTTCATCAATGTATTTCCCCACTTGAGGTGCAAGAGAATACATTTTACATTTCATTTGTGTACTTCCCTAGATATAAGGTGGGAGTACATTTGTCTTGGACTCAAATTTCAAGGTAAATTAGACTCCATCATGCCCAAAATTATCATCTATAACAATTGGTTGAGAACTAACTATATTGTAATTTTTCATTCAAATGTTTTTTTCCATGTGTCTCAACTTGATGGTAAGACTTATGGAAAATATTGACTTGTTGATTCCATCGCCAAGAACTTATGCAACCATAATGAATTTCTCATTTCTTATCCTTCTCCTCTAAACATTTTTCTAAAAGATTATCTGTCATCTAACAATGAAGTTAAGGATGGAGGTCATATCCATATGGAGAACTCGATTATAATGCTATAATTTGTCAAATATTTCATAAATTGCACTTCCAACTACACCAACTTGTTGAATATTTTAATTTTTCGCTTCAAAATTTCAGCAAGAAATTCAACACTTGTTGGAAGAAATTGGAATTGATGTCAAAGGGAGAATGGGCCAACACTTGTTTGATTATATGCATGCAAAATACTTGGGTATTATACCATTTCAGATCAACAGTGGGCCTAGTCACGCCATTTCGTTTGATAAGTGGTATGGCTTGTGGGTCCTCTTGGTTTGAGAGATATTAAAGTTTGAATTTTGATGCCCCAATGAATGGGTGTGTCCCCAGTTCATGCCCCAAGAATCCTTGGTAATTCAAGTTACCCCTAGAATAAAATATATATTGAAATTTGAATTTTCCAAAATATGAGTGCTCAAGTCAGTATTCATTCAATCAAGAATGCCCTCATTTTCAAGGTCAGAATAATTAATATTCAAATATCCCCTAAAACAAGTTTAGGTTGGCTCCATAAAATATTTGTCTTCTTAATAATGAAAATCAGTATTTTTGGTACAAGTCAACTTCTAAATAGGGCTCCCTCCAAACCATATATATTACACAACCATGGAGGATAAAAAATCATTAATTCATGGCATGTATTAAACAAGAAAAGGCCTTAGAACTCACTAGTGTAGATCGAGGGAAATATGGAGAAGAGAAGAGATATGAAAGGAAATGATTAAGGATAAAATGTTCTTTGTTCTTTAACAACATACCAAAATTTATGTTGAGGCGCTTCTTTTGAGTTTTGGACGCAAATTTATTTTGATTTATAAGGTATATGTGAGCTCTTGAAAATTCCAAAGCTGAGGCTTCACCTGAGGAAAATTTCGGTCTGCCTAAGGTATATTGTGGCATGCTTTGAGGCCTCCTTTTGAGACTGATTTTGGCCTCCTTCAAGGTTTTTCCTAAGGCAATATTCAAGCCCCTTCTTGAAGCATACCTAGGCCATACCTTGAAGTAGTTCAATCTGTGTTGAGGTAGTGTTTTAAGGATGTAAGTGCATACTTTCATTTGATTTCTAAGGTCAAGTTCAAGTTCGTTTCCTAGGCCTTATCCGAGGCTGATTGAGCTTTATCTAGAGGCCCTTTCCAAGATAGAATCAAGCTTTTTCTAAGTTCCTATCAGAGATAGACATAAGCTTGTTCAAGAATCCATTGAAGATATTGAAAGCATGTCTAAGGGTGGTTAATCTATGTTCTTCGAGAAAAAATAAAAGCGTAGAGTAAGGGAAATTGTATTATTGATGATATGAGGTATGAATTTTGTTTTTGAAATATATATTATTGAATATATCTATATATTTCATATTTAAATTAATATTTAATGCACCATGGAAGTTGGACATGACAAAGCGGTGGATCTAAATTTGTAAATGGATTATTAAGGATAACATTTTTTGAATGTTGTTGTAATTGGGTTATCATACCTTGTACAAGAGCCCAGGAGTTTTTTTCTATATTTTATTATAAAGGGTGGTAGGATGGTGCTAGGCAAGGAAGTTGTAGCTTCCTTTAGGAGGTTGTCGCCTCCTTTCAATGGGAGATGGTAAACCTAGGGTTGTATCCCTTTCAATAAGTTCCTTTGATGTGACATTATTGTTTAATGTTTAATTGGTTAATTTTTTTGATGCCTAAATTGTAAGAAAAGGGGAAACATTGATTCACCCCCCTCCCCTCTCAGTATTTCCATCAACACTAACAAATTGAACTAGTTTGGAGTAGTCTAAAATATGAAAGTCCATGCATTTTTCATATCTGAAGCCATGTCCATTTATGTTAAATTGTAATTATTCTAATGATTTAAATTTATGAAGGGAAAAAAAATGATATATATATATATATATATATATATATATATATATATATATATATATATATATATATATATTTATAAACAAAACATACATATACAATGAAATTTCACTTTTATTAATAAATGGAAAATGTTGAAACTGTATACATGTAAAATGAAAACACACTATCTCGAATGGTGGTAGCTCAGAGATGTGATGGATACAAGCCTTTGCCAAAATATGTTACAATGAGGCTCATAGACCTTTTTAACATAAAGAAGAAATAAGAAACCCTAAAATTCTGAAAACTTGACCTTAGGAGATGATGTGTCGAAGGCTTTTGGGCCCTAATGGGGAAGTTGTAATATCAACTTCTTGGGGTAATAACTTTGGCATACGGTCTTCATTTGGAACACATGATAGCTTGTTGGAAAGGTTTATCTAAGAAGTACATTTTATAGCTGTCGATGATCGACCCATTTCCCCAAATAGATGACATTTAGGGCCTCAAATGGCTCCATAAGTTTAGGACCTAAAAATTCTCAAAATATAAACTATGCCATGAGCCAGCGAAATAGGTGGGTGGCCACCGATATCAACTTGGATCATCCAAAGTCCAAAAATAATTTTTTGATGTTCATACATTCGTGAATGTTTTCTTCTATAGCTTAAAAAGAAAATTCAACTTCATATTCACTTATACTATTGTTGGTATCACTATGTGCTTTGATATCTTCCACTTGTAATTCATCTTCAATAAAACTAGTCTTCATCAATTCATTATTAAAGAATAGTTCCATTGCATAGCCAGTGAAGGAATCATCAATCATATAATGTATTGCACTTGTATCAATCACATCCATTGAGTCATTTGTGCCATAAGTAACACCAATCATTTGGATTGGGCCATATTTGTCGCAAGTTGTGTCAACCATGTTCTCAATTTGCATTGATAGCATTTCATGCTCCTTTAAAATTAATTTTAATTGAAATAATTTGATAAGTTTATCCTTATAATCAATTCTTTTGTGAAGGTCAGCAACCAAATTATCCAAACCACATGAAGTGTCTTGCAATCTTTAACTTCTTGATTGGTGTTTTGCAAACACTTTCCTCCTTTGCCCACTATGATTTTGAAATAGTGCCACACTTGATTGAATTTGATTTTATTTTTGTGCTACACTCAGTTGTACTTGATTTACTTTCATGCTCATTTTTTTTATTTTTTTTATTATATGTCAGGATTATTTTTTTGTTGCTAGAAAATCTTAGGGTGTCAAACACTACTAAAATGTAACTAGAGTTCTTTTACAATGATTGAACTTTAATGAACTCCTAATTCAATTTCAAGTAGGTATTTATGAAAATTTTCACACTTGATTTTGAATTCAAAAACACCATGTTAATTTTGAAATGGTTTGAAATTCCACTTTTTTTACAAATGAATGATTCGATGATGATTCTAGAAGCACTTTGACTTACAATTTTCACTTCGATATTTTAAACTATCGCATGCACCATTTTTACCCCCATAATGAAGGCATGACCTTTTGTGTTCTTGTTTTCCTTTCCAAATTAAACGTGTGTCAAACACTAGACATAAAGCATCATAAGCATCCAACAAAATCATGCCCCATCCACAAGCACAAAAATCCCAAGACCTGTTTATTTTGATTTTAGAACAAGTCTAAGATGCAATCACAAGCAAAATCATCTTTAAATTATTCTTGATATAATTAACTCCTAGCACTTAAAGAATATTTTCTTCAAATGATTTTATTTTCTACAAATTGTTTGAGAAAGAGTTATAAAATTTTGATGGAAATATAATTTACTCCATGCCAAGTTGAATAAACTTTCAAACCTTCAACTACAATTTTCACAAATCTTTTAATAAGGATTTTGAAAAAAATATCAAACAATCAAATGGTATATTTATTATCCATATAATAAGTTGGACTTATTTATTTATTAATTTTTCCATTAAGCACCCTGATCTTCGATTTTGTTTCAAATAAGACACTATTGCAGACACTCTTAAATCCTTCAAGTATGTTTTTAACAAATATTTTGACAATTATTTAGTATAAAAAATGGATGTTATAGATACCATTCATACACATATAAAACAAAGATTATTGTTACACTGGTATCATAGCTTTGTGAAGAAATTCTATATAAGTTGTTTTTTCATTGCATCTCCTGTTAACTGCCATCACCGCCGACAACCCAAAAAAGAATTGTCAACTCCCAGCTCACCATGCATATTTATCGCCCTGTTCCATACAAGCCACGTCCTATCACACCACGCATATGAAATCACAATAGCATACAATGTGATTAGACTATTACGATACACCACAACAATCATCACTAGCTTCAATCTCATGTGTCCATCCACATAAAAATGAAGGAAACAAACTTCAAGGAAAGATAATTACTCCAAAAGGTCAATTACAATCATCAATTACAAAATACATTCCACCACATCTCAAAAAGGATCTAGTATCTAAAAAGAAGAAGAAAAAAACACAACTCTATAATTCCACTAACAACCATGATAGGGAAACCACAACCTAATACCATAAATCTTAAGGGAATAATAAAATATAGAAATGACACAATACTTGTAGATTCTTGTAGTACTCACAATTGAATAAAAATTGGTGTTGCTAAACAACTAAACCTTTTTGTGTACCCACCAAAGGCCTAATCACGATAGTCACTAATGGGAAAATGGTCGAAGAAGTAGAAAAATGTCATATTAAGGTTTCAATTCAGATACATGACCTGAAACTACAAAAAAAAAACTCTACACTCTACCACTTGCAGAGATGATATAGTGCTAGGTTCAGAATGATTGACACAATTGGAAACTTATACCACAAACCTTGAAGAATAGTTCATGGAGTTTAATTAACAATAAAAACACTATAAATTATATACTGTTAAAGCTTCCACTTTCAAAAATATGCAAATAATACACTAGAACCTGTTGAAGCCTAGAAAATCTCTGCTTCAAACATTGGGGAAAACCACCCGGTCGGGACCTTAGGACAGCTCCTTTTCCGTTTGGTATGGTGGCTCCGACTGGATTTAAAGGACCAATTTCCTTATAACTAAATGGGTTGGTGATGGGTTGATTTGGATGAGTGGAAATGGGACTAAATTGACTGAAATAAAACTATCTAATTTAAACTAAATACTGATAAAGAAATTCTAACACTAACCCGGGTAATTATATGTGAATACAACTTAAGATTGTTCCAATTTAACAACAACCATGAAAATGTATTATTATTTAAATTGAAATGTGCAGAAACAAATAAAGATAACTCTGTTTAAGAAATTAAACAGAGTTGTATTAGCATATTGCATTCATCATTGTATACCATCTATATATATTTAACGAAAGATAACGTTTCAATTATACTCTGAAATGATATATAAAAAGAAACGTTGTGAAAATCAAATATATATAAATGATAGAAAATTTTAAAGCGAATATCATAAGACAAAAGAAATCAACAGTGAACAGATAGAAATACCTTATTCATCTTGAAGACTTTCAAATGAAATCTGATACTCTAATCCAGTAACTCTGATGCAAAATCAAATTCCAAGGTACAGAAATGCAACACTTCAAAGATAATTCCGCATAAAAAGTCACCAGATGTGATCCTTTTTAAAAATATATAAGACAATAGAGTACATAAATGCAATCTCCAAGTCAAAAAATATTAAGATCCAGGACCCTTCTCTAAATGCATGAGAAGGGTTTAAATACTACTTAACTAAATCTAAAAATAGTCTTATTACAAAAATTAAGGATTCTGTTCAATGACCGTCCTTTTCCTAGGCTAAAATACAGTAAAATTAAAACTAAATCTAACTATCTATGAACTTGATCTTTAAACTTGCAGGCATCTAGCATAGTTTTGAGAAGATGTGGTTGACCGACTTCAGCATTCAACTGTCCTGAAAAGACAGAGTCGGAAAGTGTAGGCGCAATCTTCTCTATAGCATTGATGATACAATTGAGTGCGATGTGCTGACTGTGTGGCTTCACCAAGTACGTCTAGTATGAGTCCCAATTTAATCTTGTCAGCCCTTGGATTGATTTTTCTCTTTCTTCTGCCTTTTGCCTCCATTCTGTTTGCAGTTGATGTGCCTGTGGGAGATATCCTGGAACAGTTTCTGGAATCAAATTAGCTTTGTGTAAATTTTCATTTACACAATCAGTAAGAGTGTTTGTCACTGTAGCCGCCTCCTCTGCTGCCTTCTCTGCCCTTTTGATTTGTGCATCCTAGTTATTAAAAAGTATTTCTTTATGATTTTCATTAATAATGGGCGCACCAGATTTTCTGCCTTCTTCTGTTTTTTGCCATGCTAAATAATCATTGATCTTTTCATTAATAAAATCATAATCATTTCATAAATCTACGACATGATTTGTGATTTTATCGCTCTCTTGGCACAAAGAATTCCATTGCAAGATTTTTTGGCAGAAAACTTCCTCTTGTTGCAGTAGTTGATTGTTTAAAGAGATAGTTTCTGAAATGAATTCTGGAAGCTTAGGATCATCTTTATGCTAATCTTGGATAATCTGTATTTGTTTGTCTTTATCAGCCAAGCTTTTTTGATGTCCTATTTGCATTTCTTGAAGTTGTTGTTGTATCTCTTCAAGTTTCAACTGTGCTTCATTATTGGCCTGTACCTGTTGCAATTGCTGTTGTAGAACTTTTATCTGTTCTTATTTTTCATTCAACAAAAGTTGTATCTCAAATGATTTGTCAATTGTTGCAGAAGCATAAGCCCCTATCATTTGAGATAACTTAGTAAGATTCTCAGAAGGCTCTGTGGAAGGATCCTTCCACAATACATCTAGTTGTTCTGCTTCAGTAGCAATTGAACTTTCTAACTTTCTCTTTTTCCTCTGTCTCTTCACTACTGCTTTGTATTTTGGGTTGTAGAATACATCTAGAGGAGGAATGTCCTCCACATTAAGTACAATTTCAGAGGAGGGTGTGATTGGTATGTGCTCTGTCACTGTGACTGTGCTGCTTGTTCCTGTGTTCAAAACTTTGGTTGTCTGGACAGGGGTTTGTACATTCTGTCCTTCTACATTAATCAATTGGTTGAAGGTTTCCCATTCTTTGTCTAATTCAATAATGACTGGTTGTTGCTGTACATTGGTTGGAGGAGGATCTGTCTGTTGAGAAGTCAAAATTTTCTGTTGAGTAGTTTCTTTTGATTGCGAAGAATCTTTCATGGATTCTTCCATTGTGTCTTCCTTTTCATTAGACTTATTGGAATGTTCAGAAGTCTCTCTGTCAGATTTTGATTTATATTTATCTGTACTTGAACTGCCGTTAAGACTAACACTAGGAGTTTGCTCCCTTGCGGGTTCTAAGCGTAGATTTTCCAAAGGAATAGGAGTTAGTCTTCTTTCTCTGTAAAGTTTGAATTCCTGGAATTCTTCCGGAGATAACTGCATTTGAGCTGAATTCAAAACTTCTTTGAATAAATTTCTTGCTTGGAACATATCATCAAAAGGATCCTGTTCCCTGGAAAATTCCCTTACTCTGATTGCATTGGTAAAATTCTTAACAATATCATTTGGGTCAAATAACCTTCTCGAAAATTTGAACAGCTGTAGGCATGTAATGTTGCCTATCTATTGGAATGCATGACCAATATCGAACAGTGAAAATGTTCCACATTTTACGGGAAATTGTGGCCAAATGCCTTTTTTCTTCTCTTTTAAATCTTTTGTTATACCTCCTTGGCCACAGGTCTGATAAGCAATTTCCCGAGCTACAAGTCTATCTGGAACATATAGGGGTAAAACATGGGGAGAATCATAACTTCCAAAAACCCTAATATAAGTGAACAATTCTTCTCCAAACCATCTCGCGACGGGGAGAATGTCAACCTCTGTTTCTTTGGATAACCTTGGGGCATCCTTATTATGCAATGTTCTGTACAATGGTAGCATTATTCCATGACAAATTTGGTAAAAATGGGGGACAAACTTAGACTCCCATAGTTCTTTATGGTATACATGAATAGGCAAAGGATCGTGGATAGTCCATTGCCAACCCATCACAGGGAATTTAGAGACATAACAGATAGCGTCCATGACATAAGCAGATAAATAAAAAGGCGGATAAACCCGTTGAGAAACATTTCGTTTGGACCATTAGTGAAAAATAGCAGTGGTCAAATCATCAGATAGGATTTTGGCCCAGTCTACAATTGTAGAATTAACGACCGCATTCAACAAAGGGAGCCATTCAGGTAAGATCATATTTATGTCAGGCTTTCCAAAAAGCCTGCATAACATGGCAACAGTGAAACAATAAGGAGAGGTAAGTGAACCCGTGCTGTACATACCTTGTTTTTTTTTCTTCAATGGTTCACTTCTTTTGGTCCACTCCTTTGTGCATTCTGCCAAATTTGCATGCTCTCTGGAAAAATCTTCCATGAATTATTTATTGTAAGTCGCCTGAGGTTCCGGCAACTTATACATTAGTCTCAAATCTTCCGTGGTGAATGACCCGATTAGCTCTTGAGCTGGAGTTCTGAATTGTCTGTCTGAAATATCGGTGCTATCCAGCACCCATTTCACCATGTCTGTATATGGGAGAATCCTTGGCCTTGCCGCTATCCTATGCAGAAATGAACAAGCCAGTTCTTTGAGGGTTGCTTCAAACGTATTACTAGAACCTGCTGTAGCCACAACTTTCATTACCATAGGATTTTCTTCTTCTAAAAGATTATACATTCCTTCCCAAGTGGATATACCGGCATCCTTATTACAAGCGGTGTCTGCGTACAGTGAAGCCATTTCTTTGTTTTCAGAATTCGAGCTATTCTCCTTCTTACCCATAGTGTTTAGTGAAAGCTTTGTATAGACGTTTTCTCCTTCGTGCCTGCGTTTTACGAGTTAAATGAGAGTAATGGCATGAGAAAGGTGATGAGATTGTTTTAAATGCGAAGGTGGATGAAATATAATATTTTAATCGTGAAACGACTTTCAATTAAAACAAAATCTCATTTACCATTAATTGTCAATCCAATCATTTAATCTAATCATTAAAGCGCATAATAGATTTGATATATGGGAAGATTGCCTTTGGACAACGCGCCTACATGAATCTGCGACATTGCGATCTGCGATTTGCTGCGCAATATCGCAATGTCGCAATATCGCAATATTGCAAAATGAAACCATCGCAGTTATGTAAAATAGCGCAAAAGCGCAAATTACGCAATAGCGCAAAAGCGCATATCGCAAATCTCGCAAAAGCGCAAAATTGTAAATAGCGCAAAAGGTATTCGTTTATCATTTCTGTTTTCTACGCTATGTGATCTGCGACCAATATGTTTATTGTATAGGCTTTTTGGGATCGCATTATCGCAAAAGCGCAAAATCACATTTTCAGATTTATAAAAGATATATACCATTTTGCTATGGATGCGCTATTTTGTTTAAAGTGCAATTTTATTGTAATCTATCATAAACTTAAGTGTTTCTTAATGTTATTTCTAAGGGATTTCTCTAAGTTTATGATAGAAATTTTTATTTGAAAAGGAAAACAAATCCTAATTGATTTTTTGGATTTTTTTAACTAAGGGTCCCCATTTATTTAGCATTATTACTAATATTAAATAAAAAAGGGGATTGTTGCTGGTCACAACAATTGGCGATTCACTGAAAGAAACAGTTATCTCTGAGAAAATAAAATGAACACTATATCTTTAGTAAGTAAAGATTTTTAAAGATAATGAAAACTACCTTAGGATAATTCAAATAAAATGTAACTATGAAGAAAAAATAAAAAATCATTCACAATTTCTTTCTAATTCCTTAAGAATAAGAACATTTTTGGGTTATCTCAAGCTTTTATTGGTGTTAATAATGAAGTAAGTGGATTTCTCCAAGTTTTGGTTTTATAATATACTCTATTGCCATAGGTATTGCCTCTGCTGCCAGCAAACGTTCATAGTCTCGACAGGGTTACCTTTAAACCATTAACCATTCATTGTCCCATTCAACTAAAATTATGACTTTTTAAAAGATAAATTCATAAGACTTATTATCTCATGTTTTTGCCTTTTACATATTTTTTATTTTAAGAGCCATTGTTCTGGTTTGGTATCCAGTTAATAACAATGCCATTCACTAGTTATAATTAAACTGAACAAGCTGGCTCGTGATGAGACCCCTTGTCTTATATTTATAAGCCATTACCCTGTTTTGGTATGCAGTATTGGTAATGTCAATTTTATTACTTCTTATGAACATGGTAAGTCGGCTCATAATGAGACCTCTTATCTCTTAAATTTTCATATAATTTCTTAGAATTACTTTCTAAAAAATCACAACTTAAATGGGTGGGGTGAAATAGTTTTATCCTTAAGAATCAATGGATGACAATTTTCATAGTTTTTTGGGTTCCAAAACTTTGAAAAATCTTTACTTTGATAGATAACCTTTCTCTGCTTAATAAACTTATGATGATTTACATTTTTCTCAAGTTTTCAAAAGATCATGCAAATGATTGAAATAATCTTTCAAAGTTTAACATCTTATTTTAAACTATTCAAAAACTGTGATCATTACTTTAAAAATTCTTATTAACACAAAATAAATATTTATAATATTCTTTCTAAGAAATTTTCCTAAATAGTAAACAATCAATTATAGACTCATTAACAACCTTTATTTGCAAAAAACAATCAAAAACTCTGCAGAAAGGAATATGTACAGTTTAAGAAGGGGTTACCTCCTTATGAAAAGAATTTCTTCAAGATAAGCCCATTTACAGGAAGAGATTCTCTCTTACATGTTAGATCTTGGAGTATGAATGTATTTGAGCCTATCTTTTCAACGATCTGAGATGGTCCAAGCCACATTTTCTGAAACTTGGTATGTTTACCTTTTTCTTCGTGTGATTTATCCCATTTCAGAACAAGATCACCAATTGACAAAATTTTTGAGCCGGTAGAACTTGCATCAAAAGAAGATTTTACAAGTTGTTGATGTTTTTCATGAATAATTTTTGCTTTATCTCTATCTTCTTCTAGTTTAAGGATTTGATCATATCTCAATTGAATGGATGAAGAAGGATTTTCTTCAATAAATTGCACTAGGGCTAATGATAGAAGAGTTAAATTTGATGGTATCACAGCTTCTTTTCCATAAACTAAATTGAAAGGTGAAGTCCCTATTGAAGCTTTTTCAGTGATACGATTAGCCCATAATGTAAAGATTAAAGATTTGTGCCAATTCTTTTGATTTTGATCAACGGTCCTTTTAATGATTTTGATAAGGTTTTTGTTAGTGGATTCAGCCAAACCATTACCTTGTGGATAATAATTTGCTGAATATTTTAATTTAAAACCTCTTTTGACTGCAAATTATATTAAACTATTTCCAGAAAAGTAAGATGCATTATCAAAGACTAGAGCGTTAGGTACACCGAACCTGGTTATGATGAATTGATATATGAAATCAATAATTTCATCAGAATTGGCTACCTTCAACGGGATTGCTTCTACCCATTTTGTAAAGTAATCAGTTGCAGTAAGGATGTACTTGTGCTGTTTGGAAGAATGAGGTACTATCTCACCAATAATGTCAAGCCCCCATTGTTCGAATGGTTGCTCAATAGTCACTAGTTGCAAAGGAAAAGCCGGTTTCCTTTGTCTTCCACTTGCAGTTTGACAAATTCTGCACTTCCTTACGTAATCATGCGTATCTTTAAAAAGGGTAGGCCAGTAATAACCAGCACGAATTATTTTGTGAGCTGTGGTATCACCTCCAAAATGACCTCCTGCTGGTCCATCATGCAATTCCTGCAAAACCTTTTCAGCTTTAGTTTTTTCAAGACATCTTAATAAGATTGAATCATAATTTTTCCTGAATAACACATTATCAATGATCTCATATTTAATAGCCTTTAACCTTAAAGCACATTTGCTCTTATAACTGAGATTAGAAGGAGCATACCCATTTTTCAAGTAATAGATAAGATCAGCATACTGAGATTCAGAATCTGTAACACTTATCTGACTTACTTGAATATCTTGATTTGAATCTTGATTTTTTGGTATGTTATGAGCTCCTGCCAATAATCTGCAAAAACCTTGTCCTCTAACAATCTTAGCTAGTTTAATATCAATATCATATTCTTGCAAGGCTGTTACCCAGTTAGCTCTCTTTTCTCCTACTTCTTTTTGAATTAATAATTGCCTCACTGCAGAGAATGGGACAATGATTTTTGTATGTGTCTTCAAGAGAAAAGGTCTAAAATGTTTGATTGATTTAAACACAACAAAGGCTTGTTTTTCAACATCGGAATAATTAAGCTCAGCTCCTTGCAGATTTGAGCTAAAGAAAGAAATCGGTGCTTCGATTTCTTGATCATTGAGTTGTGTTAAAACAGCTGCATAGGATGTTTCGGTGGCCAGAGTATACAAAGTAAAATCTTTAGAAAAATATGGGGTATTCAATGTTGGTGCATTAATGATCGCTTGTTTGATTGCATCAAAAGCTTCTTTCTCTTTATGTCCCCATTTGAATACTGAATTTTTCTTGATCATATTTTGCATAGGTAAAACAATTAAAGAAAAATCATGAATGAATATTTTAACAAAATTGATCTGTCCGAGAAATGATTGCATGGATTTTTTGTTATGAGGTAAAGAAATATCAGAAATTTCTTTCACTCTATCTGGATCAATATATATACCATATTTTGACACAACAAATCCCAAGATTTTTCCTTCATCCAAAGCAAAGAAAGATTTCTTTGGATTTAAGGAAGTACCAAATCTTCTACATCTTTCAAATATTTGTTTTAAATCATGTAGATGATTGGCTCTCTTTTTTGAAAATATTGTTATGTCATCAAGATAAATAACAACTGATTTATTGATCAGACCTTTAAATGCTATGTCCATGGCTCTTTGAAAAGTTTCTCCTGCATTTATTAGACCAAAAGGCATTTTCTGATAAGCATAAGTTCCCCATTTTGTTCTGAAAGTTGTTTTCAATCTATCATCTGGATGAACTAAAACTTGATTATAGCCCGAAAATCCATCGAGAAAAGACATAAGTTCAGAACCAACTACCTTTTGAAGTATCTGTTCCATGGTTGGCAATGGGAAATTGTCTTTTAAACATGCCTTGTTTAAATTTATGAAATCAATACAGATTCTTATATCACCATTCTTCTTCCTGACAGGTACCATATTGGAAACCCAATTGGAGTGTCTGACTGGAAAAATGATTTTGGATTTTAAAAGTTTATTAAGTTCTGATTTGATTTGACTTTCGAGATTTGGATGAATCTTTCTCAACTTCTGTTGAACATGTTTAATATCAGGAAGCATTGGAATTGTGTGTTGAATAACCGAAGTATCATACGTTTTTAAATCATCATAATTCCAAGAAAAAACGTTTTTATACTTGTTCAGAAGTTTAATGAATGCATTCCTTTCTTCTGGTGTTAAATTGAGTCCTAAGTTAACGTTTTGAGGTTTAGAATCAGAACCAAGATTTACTAATTCAAACTTCAAAGTAGAACTTTGAAGTTTAGCATTAGTGACTTTCTTGAATCTGTCTTTAATGTCATATAAATCCTCTAATTTAACAACAGATTTTGGAATGGGGTTTTCATTACCTTTTGAAGTAATTTGTAAATCATGATCATCTTCGTCAATAATTTTCTCATCATATGATTTCTCTGAGGTCATGAAATTTAGAATATCTTGATCATGATAGAATACTCTCCAATTTGTAACATTATCTGGGACAGATGGACGAAAAATCAATTCTACAGAAAACCTATCAGGACTGCAATCTTCAGCAGGTAGGAGTTTAGATGTAACATTAGCTAACAAGTCAGCTGATGTATTCTGATTCCTAGGAATAGGAGAAATATTGAATGCTAAAAAATGAGTGGTGAGATCTTGTACTAGGGTTTGATAGTGTTTAAGATGTCCTGAAAGGCAATGAATAGTATTCCTAACTTGTTTTATGACAATTTCGGAATCACCAAAGACTTTTAAGTATTTAACATCTAACCCTATAGCTTTATAAAGTCCTTGAACCAAGGCTTCATATTCTGCGGTATTGTTAGTACACTCAAATTCTAACCTACATGACAACATAGTTTTCTCACCATCTGGATCAATTAAGATGCATCCAGCTCCAGCTCCATCACTAGACTTTGATCCATCAAAATATAACGACCAAAATAAAGACTTATCTATTGGCTTATCTACAATTACATCAGAAATATTTACAATTCTGGAAGAATCAGATTGTGAAAATTTTCTATTTGAGAAGCAAAAGTATTTACAGAAAAAGGTGATTGAGGAGCTTCGAAGTTTCCAAGAAATGATTCAGCAGAATAACCTCCAAGAATATTGTTGTTGAATGCCACAGGCTCATTAGGTTGTTCGAATTCAGTGACAGTGTGCGTCATATGTTTTTCTCGTTCAATTTTAATTTGATTTGGTTTCCCTTTATAGGGAAGCCACATATGCGAATAATCCGTCGAGATATAACCATTAAGTTTCGCAGACCAGTCCCTGCTCAAGATTAATCCATAGAATTCAGGAATATCAGCAATCAAAATATCAATTCTTTGGACAATCCTAGGATCAGAAGCTAATCTGATAGTAACTGAATTGATTTCTCCTACAACTTGAACTTTAGAGCGATCCAATTGAACGATATGAACCGCTGATTTCTGTGGTTCGATATTCAATTTGGCACAGACAGAAGTAGGCATTATATTGGAGGAGGCTCCAGAATCAATCAAACAATTGTGCAGATTTTTATTGTACATCTCATAAGTCAAAAGAAAAGGAGGAGTCTGAGAATTTGATTTTTCTCCAATGAGCATTGTATCAGTAGCATCTACCTTATCTGGTGGCTTACCAGCTCCCCTAGCTGCTTTTGCAACTACACCACTTGGTAAAGGAGCAATTGGTGTAGCGTTTAATTCTTTCAATAGAAACTTTTGCTGGTGTTTTAG
This sequence comes from Pinus albicaulis, assembly GCA_034641835.2. NCBI lineage: Eukaryota > Viridiplantae > Streptophyta > Pinopsida > Pinales > Pinaceae > Pinus > Pinus albicaulis. The sequence goes on from CM076570.1 coordinate 1,432,026,776, forward strand.
TTTGCTGAGTTCATGTAAGGAAATGTTGGCTTTAATCTTTTTCATGTCTTCGACAATGTTGTACTCCATAGGATCTGACACCACTAAAGTCTTTGTTGTTGATGTGGGAGGATTAGAAGAAGATGGCTGATTTTGAGTAGGTAATGGAGAAGTTTTCTTTACAGGGGATTTGTCTTTGATACTTGGAGTTGTAATTTTCTTTTTAGGAACTGTTTGCACTGGTTCCGATATAGATTTACTCCTAGTACTTACAGGCATAGCTTCTTCACTATCAGAATTAGGGAGAATAAAATCCCACATTCCATTCAATTCAGCTATTTCTTCATTTTCATCTTCCTCATATAATACTAGAGATGTATCTTCTTCTTCTTCCTCTTCTTCCGATTCTGCATTAGAGATAGCATTAGGAGGTTTAGATTCAACTTGGTTTCTTCTGAAATTTCGGAATGGTTTCTTGGTAGAAGTTTCAGCTACTTGTTTTTTAATTTCAACCATTTCATTTGACATGGTTTTAAGGACTTTCTGTAAACCTTCCATGTCGTATGGGTCTTTGGCCTTTTTCTTTGAATCATCTTTGAAGCTGACTTTATTTGATTTCCTTTCCTCAATAGCATTTTTCTTTTCTAGAGAAATAATTCGTTTTTCTACTGCAATAGCCTCTTTCATATTCTGAGCTAATTTAGGTTTTTCAGCTCTATCTACAAAAATTGCTATGTTTGAGGGTAAGGCAGTTATGTACCATTCAATTCTGACTTGTTCACTGGGTTGTGAATCTGTGTGGATTTTGTTCAAGAGTTTGTTGAATCTAGCGTTGAATTCTTTAATGGGTTCCTTGGGTTCTATCTTCAAATTTGAGAGGTCATTGAGTAAAGTTGCTATTGATTGGTCATCTCCAAATTTGGTTAAAAAATGATCTGCAAAAATGGCCCAACTTGTTATGGATCCTGATGGTAATGAAAAGTACCATGATCCTGCTACTCCTTGAAGAGTATAAGGGAATAGTCTAACTACAACATCTTCATGTGTGACTCCATTCAAATTAATAGCCATCATAAATTTATTGATATGTTCTTCAGCTTGAATGTTAAGTTCTGGGCTAAACTTTGGAAGCCATTTTCCAGGATTGTCTGGTAAATCATGTAAAGGTGCAGCCATGTTGACTGCCCCTGGAGTAGCCCATGGTCTAGCCATTATTGGAACAACTATTGGAGGAGTAGTAGAAACTGGTGGTGTTTGAATGGAAGTTGTTGGAATAGATGATGTTGAGATTGATGATGATTGAGCAGATGATGATTGAGGAGATGATATGGAAACAATTGTACTTTGTTGAGATGGGATTTCGGAAACAGGTATTTGAATATTAGATGTTGAACTTATATCACTTACTGATTCTGATTGAGTTTTTCTTGTCTTGACTCTACTAGGTAAAGGGAATTCTTTCAGAGAAATACCAAGTTTTTCACTTTGAAGCCTAGTAAGAGGTTTGGAAGAAACAAATTTTGAAGTTACACTACCTTCAGATATTTCAGACTCTTCTAAAGATAACAAGAATCCTTTCAATTTATGAATTAAATCTTGAACTTCAGGAGACTCAGGATTTTGATTGTCTGAATGTTTTGAGATTTTGGTAGTGGGTGTATGAATACTCTTCACAATTTCTTCTATAGGATTTTGTATTTCAGAAGAAATTGAAGGAGTTGATGAGGGTGTTTTTCTCTCAGAATGGCTTGTGGATAAAGATTTACTTGCCATTCATAGCTCATGCCCTCCTTCTAGCGCCAAAAATGTTGAAGCCTAGAAAATATCTGCTTCAAACATTGGGGAAAACCACCCGATCGAGACCTTAGGACAGCTCCTTTTCCGTTTGGTATGGTGGCTCCGACTGGATTTAAAGGACCAGTTTCCTTATAAATAAATGGGTTGGTTTGGATGGGTGAAAATGGGACTAAATTAACTGAAATAAAACTATCTAATTTAAACTAAATACTGATAAAGAAATTCTAACACTAACCGGGGTAATTATATGTGAATACAACTTAAGATTGTTCCAATTTAACAATAACCATGAAAATGTATTATTATTTAAATTGAAATGTGCAGAAACAAATAAAGATAACTTTGTTTAAGAAATTAAACAGAGTTGTATTAGCATATTGCATTCATCATTGTATACCATCTATATATATTTATGAAAGATAACGTTTCAATTATACTCAGAAATGATATATAAAAAGAAGCGTTGTGAAAACAAATGTATATAAATGATAGCAAATTTTAAAGAGAATATCATAAGATAAAAGAAATCAACAGTGAACAGATAGAAATACCTCATTCATCTTGAAGACTTTCAAATGAAATCTGATACTCTAATCCAGTAACTCTGATGCAAAATCAAATTCCAAGGTACAGAAATGCAACACTTCAAAGATAATTCCGCATAAAAATCACTAGATGTGATCCTTTTAAAAATATATAAGACAGTGGAGTACAGAAATGTAATCTCCAAGTCAAAAAATATTAAGATCCAGGACCCTTCTCTAAATGCATGAGAAGGGTTTAAATACTACTTAACTAAATCTAAAAATAGTCTATTACAAAAATTGAGGATTCGGTTCAATGACTGTCCTTTTCCTAGGCTAAAATACAGTAAAATTAAAACTAAATCTAACTATCTATGAACTTGATCTTTAAACTTGCAGGCATCTAGCATAGTTTTGAGAAGATGTGGTTGACCGACTTCAGCATTCAATTGTCCTGAAAAGACAGAGTCGGCAAGTGTAGGCGCAATCTTCTCTGTAGCATTGATGATACAATTGAGCGCGATGTGCTGACTGTGTGGCTTCACCAAGTACGTCCAGTATGAGTCCCAATTTAATCTTGTCAGCCCTTGGATTGATTTTTCTCTTTCTTCTGCCTTTTGCCTCCATTTTGTTTGCAGTTGATGTGCCTGTGGGAAATATCCTGGAACAGTTTCTGGAATCAAATTAGCTTTGTGTAAATTTTCATTTACACAATCAGTAAGAGTGTTTGCCGCTGTAGCCGCCTCCTCTGCTGCCTTCTCTGCCCTTCTGATTTGTGCATCCCAGTTATTAAAAAGTATTTCTTTATGATTTTCATTAATAATGGGTGCACCAAATTTTCTGCCTTCTTCTGTTTTTTGCCATGCTAAATAATTATTGATCTTTTCATTAATCAAATCATAATCATTTTGTAAATCTACGACATGATTTGTGATTTGATCGCTCTCTTGGCACAAAGAATTCCATTGCAATATTTTTTGGCAGAAAACTTCCTCTTGTTGCAGTAGTTGATTGTTTAAAGAGATAGTTTCTGAAATGAATTCTGGAAGCTTAGGATCATCTTTATGCTGATCTTGGATAATCTGTATTTGTTTTTCTTTATCAGCCAAGCTTTTTCGATGTCCTATTTGCATTTCTTGAAGTTGTTGTTGTATATCTTCAAGTTTCAACTGTGCTTCATTATTGGCCTGTACCTGTTGCAATTGCTGTTGTAGAACTTTTATCTGTTCTTCTTTTTCATTCAACAAAAGTTGTATCTCAAATGCTTTGTCAATTTTTGCAGAAGCATAAGCCCCTGTCATTTGAGATAACTTAGTAAGATTCTTAGAAGGCTCTGTGGAAGGATCCTTCCACAATACATCTAGTTGTTCTGCTTCAGTAGCAATTGAACTTTCTAACTTTCTCTTTTTCCTCTGTCTCTGCACTACTGCTTTGTATTTTGGGCTGTAGAATACATCTAGATGAGGAATGTCCTCCACATTAAGTACAATTTCAGAGGAGGGTGTGATTGGTATGTGCTCTGTCACTGTGACTGTGCTGCTTGTTCCTGTGTTCAAAACTTTGGTTGTCTGGACAGGGGTCTGTACATTCTGTCCTTCTACATTAATCAATTGGTTGAAGGTTTCCCATTTTTTGTCTAATTCAATAATGACTGGCTGTTGTTGTACATTGGTTGGAGGAGGATCTGTCTGTTGAGAAGTCAAAATTTGTTGTTGAGTAGTTTCTTTTGATTGCGCAGAATCTTTCATGGATTCTTCCATTGTGTCTTCCTTTTCATTATACTTATTGGAATGTTCAGAAGTCTCTCTGTCAAATTTTGATTTAGATTTATCTGTACTTGAACTACTGTTAAGACTAACACTAGGAGTTTTCTCCCTTGCGATATAACTGCATTTGAGCTGAATTCAAAACTTATTTGAATGAATTTCTTGCTTGGAACATATCATCAAAAGGATCCTGTTCCTCGGAAAATTCCCTTACTCTGATTGCATTGGTAAAATTCTTAACAATATCATTTGGGTCGAATAACCTTCTCGAAAATTTGAACAGCTGTAGGCATGTAATGTTGCCTATCTCTTGGAATGCATGACCAATATCGAAGAGTGAAAATTTTCCACATTTTACGGGAAATTGTGGCCAAATGCCTTTTTTCTTCTCTTTTAAATCTTTTGTTATACCTCCTTGGCCACAGGGCTGATAAGCAATTTCCCGAGCTACAAGTCTATCTGGAACATATAGGGGTAAAAAATGGGGAGAAGCATAACTTCCAAAAACCCTAATATAAGTGAAAAATTCTTCTCCAAACCATCTCGCGACGGGGAGAATGTCAACCTCTGTTTCTGGGGATAACCTTGGGGCATCCTTATTATGCAATGTTCTGTACAATGGCAGCATTATTCCATGACAAATTTGGTAAAAATGGGGGACAAACTTAGACTCCCATAGTTCTTTATGGTACACATGAATAGGCAAAGGATCGTGGATAGTCCATTGCCAACCCATCACAGGGAATTTAGAGACATAACAGATAGTGTCCATGACATAAGAAGATAATTAAAAAGGCGGATAAACCCGATGAGAAACATTTCGTTTGGACCGGTAGTGAAAAATAGCAGTGGTCAAATTATCAGATAGGATTTTGGCCCAGTCTACAATTGTAGAATTAACGACCGCATTCAACAAAGGGAGCCATTTAGGTAAGATCATATTTATGTCAGGCTTTCCAAAAATCCTGCATAACATGGTAGCAGTGAAACAATAAGGAGAGGTAAGTGAACCCGTGTTGTACATACCTTGTTTGTTTTTCTTCAATGGTTCACTTCTTTTGGTCCACTCCTTTGTGCATTCTGACAAATTTGCATGTTCTCTGGCAAAATCTTCCATGAATTGTTTATTGTAAGTCGCCTGAGGTTCCGACAACTTATACATTAGTCTCAAATCTTCCGTGGTGAATGACCCAATAAGCTCTTGAGCTGGAGTTCTGAATTGTCTGTCTGAAATATCGGTGCTATCCAGCACCCATTTCACCATGTCCGTATATGGGAGAATCCTTGGCCTTGCCGCTATCCTATGCAGAAATGAACAAGCCAGTTCTTTGAGGGTTGCTTCAGACGTATTACTAGAACCTGCTGTAGCCACAACTTTCATTACCACAGGATTTTCTTCTTCTAATAGATTATACATTCCTTCCCAAGTGGATATACCGGCATCCTTATTACAAGCGGTGTCTGCGTACAGTGAAGCCATTTCTCTGTTTTCATAATTCGAGCTCTTCTCCTTCTTACCCATAGTATTTAGTGAAATCTTTGTATAGACGTTTGCTCCTTCGTGCCTGCGTTTTACGAGTTAAATGAGAGTAATGGCATGAGAAAGGTGATGAGACTGTTTTAAATGTGAAGGCGGATGAAATATAATATTTTAATCGTGAAACGACTTTCAATCAAAACAAAATCTCATTTACCATTAATTGTCAATCCAATCATTTAATCTAATCATTAAAGCGCATAACAGATTTGATATAAGGGAAGATTTCCTTTGGAAAACGCGCTTACATGAATCCGCGACATTGCGATCTGCGATTTTCTGCGCAATATCGCAATATCGCAAAGTCGCAATATCGCAAAATTGCAAAATGAAACCATCGCAGTTATGTAAAATAGCGCAAAAGCAGAAATTGCGCAATAGCACAAAAGCGCATATTGCAAATCTCGCAAAAACGCAAAATTGAAAATAACGCAAAAGGTATTCATTAATCACTTCTGTTTTCTGTGCTATGCGATCTGCGACCAATGCGTTTATTGTATAGGCTTTTGGGATCGCATTATCGCAAAAGCGCAAAATCGCATTTTCAGTTTTATAAAAGATATATACCATTTTGCTATGGATGCGCTATTTTGTTTAAAGAGCAATTTTATTGTAATCTATCATAAACTTAAGTTTTTCTTAATGTTCTTTCTAAGGGATTTCTCTAAGTTTATGATAGAAAGTTTTATTTGAAAAGGAAAACAAATCCTAATTGATTTTTTGGATTTTTTTAACTAAGGGTCCCCATTTATTTAGCATTATTACTAATATTAAATAAAAAATGGGGGTTGTTGCTGGTCACAACAGAACCTTACCAACACTCAAAGAGAAAATGAATTAGAACCTATAAACACACATAAACTTCATTTTAACATGCAAACATGCACAATGAGAGAAAGTATTGTTTTCTATGCTTTGAGGGCAAAGCATTCCTTGAGAGGATGGGCAATGCTATAAACATAATTACAAGGATAAATAACAATTAATAATTGATTAAATAAAAAGTCAAGGGGCATGTAGCCTTTCACTTCATGACCAGTCAGTGCTATAAGTAAACTGTTTTTGGGTTTATTGTATCATCATTATTATTCATTCTATCAATAGATAAATAATTTTATACAATTATGTTTACACATACACAACACAGATTGTAGTTACATTGAACTTATTAATTTACCAATTATGCCATCAAGCACCCGTATCTTTTGTTTGTTTTAAAAAAAAAACTATTCTTTTACCTCAATTAAAGTAAAATTTGTGCAGACTGAGGTGGTTTATGCTCCAAGCATCTGATACCTCAACCATATAGTTGGATTCTTTGCTAAATCCCTATTTTGAGATATCTTCCTCTATGATTTCTCTTGGAATTGTCGTTTCCTTTGTGTCTATTTCGATGGATAAGCCAAGTGGTCAACCATGACCAATCGAGCTTCACCTCCCCCCTCCAACCAAGGATATCGAGTCTTTTAACCAACTGGTTACCAATGGCCCAAAATACCTGAAATCAAAACCCTCACACTTCGTCAAGAAATTCTAGGAGAGTCTGAAGGTTGAAATTTTTGTCACGAAGGGAAAACTAAGGGCTATGCAATTAGTAGAAAGAGGTTTAGACAGCCAATTTATGGGTTTATGGCCTTCCCCTAGATGTGTTCGCCTTTTTGTGGAAAAGAATTGAAAACCTCTAATACAAGGGGATATCTCTTCCTCCTTCTGTGGGAGGGGTTTCTTCACCTTCTTCCTCGAAAACAAAGCTGACTAGAATTTGACATTTCACACTGGCCCTTACTTTATGGGTTCCCAAGGGCTTTACCTGGATCATTGGAGTTTGGATTTCATCCTTGACAATGACATCCCTTAAACAATTCATGTCTAGGTAAAACTCCCTTTTTTTCTTCCACTTCCAGAATGTCATTACCTTTGGAAGCATTGGTAATGCCCTGGGGAAATACATTGATTGGGTTAAAACGCATGAAGGTTTTTTCTCTTGTACAAATATTTGTGTGGAATTTGACCTCGACAATGGACTTTCGACAACGATAAACCTAAATCTAGACAACTGGTCCCATTTACAAGAGGTTGACTATGACCAACTTCCCTTCAAATGAAAATTATGCTACAAATATGGCTATTTTTTAAGAATTGTTCAAAAAAGTAAGAGATCAATCTAAATAAGGAGAGGCTGGAAAAAAATGGTAGCAAGTGAAAATAAGAAAAGGGCCAATAGGCAACCAAATTCTCAAAACAATCAACAAGAGAAAGAAAGCTCCAAAGGTAAAGGGTCCCTTTCCCCAAGTAGATCGGGTCGCAGTAGTGGCAAAGGAACCAACAAATCAGGCAATGAAGGCGAAAATGAGAAAAAAATTGAATCTTTAAACCTGGTTGAGGAAGAAGGGGAAATCACTCAATATTATCTCCCTCCTTTTGATAAATCGTCCTATCCAAGAGACTGAGCTCGACCAAACAGAGGCAAATAATCTAGACCCAAATCAGGATCTGAAGGCAACTTTTAACTCTGACAATGAAGAAAAATTCCTCTCCCCTAGGGTGACCAAAGAAATATATACCCAATCTAACACAATTGATGAAAAATTGGAAGAAGAAAAGGAGAAATAAATAGAGTGGCAGAGCAAGAAAGGAAGGAAATCGAATAAAGAGGTTTGAATTGAGAAGACTGAGGAAGAAAAGGAACTTGGTATTGGAAATGTATGTTGGACCATAAAAATATAGAAATAAATAGAAAATTAAATAAGAAAGGAATCAATATCGCCTCAACTAAAGGACCCCCCCTATACCAGAGTTAAATTATGAAATTTCTCTCTTTGAATTGCAGGGGCCTAGGGTTTGAGAAAAGAATGACGGAAGCTTTTAAATCCTTAATAAAACAACACAACCCTTAGTGGCCCTACTCGAGGAGACTAAGATGGAGGAACAAGAAATAATCCAAAGGAATTAGAAGTTATGGAATGGTAGTGTGATGGCATCTATTAGTTCAAGGTGAGCTTCGAGCAGACTTTGCACACTGCAAAATCACCAACACCTCAAATTATTGGATTCCTCTTCCTCAACTCATTGGCTAGATGCTACTCTATTGTTCTTGACTACAAATAAGGTATGTTCTATTATTAAAATATACATGTCATTTCATTTTTTGGAAAATCAAGATTGGTGGTCCTCCCTTTTTTCTTTAAAGGAATATGTTCTCAACTCACACATTATATTGGGTGGTGACTTCAACACCACCCTCCACAAATGGGAGAAAAAAGGTGGCTACCAAATTCGAGACTAAACACATGGAAGATCTTATCCAGTAGCTCAGATTAATTGAAATTCAACCCCTCACCCATAAATACATTTGGGATAATTAGAGAATAGGCCTTGGTCACATAGTTGCTCACCTTGACAAGTTCCTTGTTTTATATTTTTTTTCTATCTCAAAGAGTGACAACCAAATCTTGCATCCTTCCTTGGAGAAAATTAGACCATCATCTTATAAACTTGGAAATTGCAACATGTACTAATTATGGGATGATTCCTTTTAGATTGTTCTTGATACGGATCTCGAAACCAGGTTTCATCAATATTGTATCCTCGACTTGGCGAGTTTGGATCTCTGGTAGCCCAATTTAGATTTGGGAACAAAAAATCAAGAGTTTGAAGGAACAAATTAAATCTTGGGCCATTTAATCACACAATGATGGGCATACGCCCATCTATGAGAAAAAAATTGGAGAATACAATCTAATCTGAAGTTAGATTGGCTCCCTAATGAGCTTCTTCTCCAAGAGAAGGAAGCCTTTTAAAAGAAAAGGAAGAAATATGGTGATTTAAATCTCACAATGGTTTGGCTCCAGGTTGGGGACAAAAACAACAAGTTTTTTCACAAGTAGACCATACACTGGGAAAGGAAAAAAAATATCCAGGAAATTATTATGCAAGGAAAAAATATTGGGTGACCTTCAAAAAATCAAGGCAGGGGCTACCCATCACTTCAGATCTCTGTATAGTCAAATAGAACACCCTTTCAGAAGAGGTTGAAATGTATATGTTGGACACCTAATTTTTTAAGGGTTATGGTGTGGAAGATGAACCATCACGGGGAGTCCAAGAGACCTTGGAAGATGAATCTAATGACCACAAAATGTATTTATATATCACACGTTTATGAATAATCATTTGGGTAATTTTGAGGTCTAAAATGGGCCTCATAAGGACATTATAAAATAATAATGGAAATAATAAAATAAGATTACATTACATCATCAAATTTTAGAGGGAAAAAAGAAAAAACTAAAATTTCAACTTATCTCCTTATTGGTTTACTCAAATTTTGAGCGGCAACACTCATTGGATGCAGAATTTGATTCCGCATCCAAGAAGTACCCATGTTGCATACTTTCGATGGACCCTGCAACATGAAAAATGAGAAATACCTAAAAAACGTGATGCAATCACATTGTTTCATGTATTTCTCATTTTTCATGTACTAGGGTTTATTGAAAGTATGTAACATGGGTATTCCTTGGATGGGGAATTAAATTTTGCATCCAACGAGTACTCTCGTTCGAAATTCGAGTAAAACATTAGGGAGATAAGTTGAAAATATGAATTGAAAAAATTATTTTATTATTTTATTATTTTTTAAGCTTTTTACTTTTTTACTCAAAAATCGTGAATTATCCCCCATGGTTGACATCATCATCTTGAATCCTATTGGTTCTTATAAAGTTTATTTTGTTTGTACATTTTTATTAGGAGGCCCATTTTAGACCTCAAATTTCCCCTAATGAATGTAATTCATGCTTATATTTCATATCTAGTTGCACATTCCAATAGTGGTATCAGGGCAGGTCTTGCTTAGCGACCTTCCAGATCAACATCACTAAGTTTGGTAGATATGTCACTCTAAGCAGTCCTGAAACCTTGGGTCATTTCTCTCAATGCTCTAATGCTTTGAGATATATCAGCCCATGCTCTAACGCTTTGCTACCCTAACCATTCTCTCTGCCACTGTTCATGAAAAACATTATTCCTGCCTTTAACAATGCTGACATAAGTAATTCTTAGGTTAATTATTTTTCCTCCTTCACACTAATAAACCGTCCAAAAATCAAATTTTCTCTGCTATCATTTCCATTCTAAGCCACTTAGACATTGTTGCATTGGTTTAGTATAGTGGGGGTTCAAAATTATTGAGCAAGTATATCGACAATGTCTGGAATGAATTGATTGTTGGATGATGCCACTAGAATACACAATTTTCCATTATATTATGGTTTCATGGAAAATATAAACATTGTTGAGTCATGATTTTAAGCAATTTGCAGAGTGAATTGGTACGTGTTTCTATATACAATCTGTACGATTTAGGATCTCGTAAGATTAGCGTATTGGTGTTATGTCTTTGATGGTGGACAAGATGACATTGAGCGATTATACTACTAGGATGAAAAATGTGGTTGAGGGCCCTATGAGCATTCTTTTAAAGAATGTTTCTAGTGTGATTTTATCGGAAGAACATTTTATATATACATAGTATCAATACAATATGGGTCCGCACATTCCAACAAGCGAGACAAGGGTGCAAACATGTTGAATATTTTCCCCTATTCACTAAATTTCAAGGAAATGCTATATGGTCTACTAAGGATTTCTCTAGACTGTGACAAAGAGAACACACATCATGGATATTTTTTCTTATTTAATGTATGTAACATGTATTTCAATGGAAGCAAGGTCGGTTTCTCTATAAAACATAATGTTACAACCGAGCCGTATTGAAGGTGATGCAGTCCATATCAGTCCGAGCCAGAATTTTTCCCATTGTGACTTGGGGGGATGAAGGCGAATTCATGTATGTGGGAAACTTATGAACGATTCGTTGGGTCTTCTAATTCAAAATCCTTTCATATGATCAATCCTGATGGGAGCATAATGCAACATCTCAACATTTTTCTTCTCAAGTCTTGATGATTAAAAAAAAATGTATTTTTTCTTGGCTTCTTAGTGTCCATGCTAACGATTATACATATATTTTTTATATCTATTCATATTTGTATTGTGAAGTGTATTTTTATATTATAAGTGTCCATGGGCTTATGGAGTTATGAGATCAAAATTGGGTTGGTATTGTTAAGAATTTAGAGGGCTAGTGATTAATTCAAATTCTCTTCTTGATAATTACTTGTGAGCTTACTTGAGTTACTTATGTATTCTCTTCTTTAGCTTATTTAGTCTCTCATCAAGCCAATTATCGAAATACATGAGACAAAAAATTAGGCTCCTACAGCCAGGGAAAAACCTCTCCCTCTTGGAGAGGAAAACCTGTGATAAATTCTTCTTATAGATATGCAAATGACAAGTACCATGACCAAGACACAGACCCTTGACCTATGAATGCCTCCGAGACCTTGTCACTGCTTTCTTATTGACTTCCTTTTTATTGATCCTCTCTTCAGCATTGCTCTGCACCAATACTAAGAAACTCGATTCTTAGTGAATTTCTTTAGTCCTCCTAGAAATTCTTCAACACCCTGTAGTATCTTCTTCTAGTCTCAATCTTATATATATACTTCAACACACTGTCTTATCTTCCTTTATGCACTAATCAACACTTGCTTATTTAGAGAAGCTCAGTCTCTATATAATAGTCCATAACTTATTTATTTATGCATTCTGTAGTGCTTCTGTTAAAACTTCTATTTTCATGGGCAACACCAGATCAGAGAAAGGTTCTAGGACTCCTATGTATTCACAGGTATTGTATCACAAAATTTTACTTCAAAATTATAGTGACCTATCTCGCATTTACTCCAATGAGTGACTTCGCTTTATTCCCTGTACTTCATATCTATGATCTGCACTACAATTACAGACTTGTTCTCCTCGTCAAACATAATCCCTTCTCTGATTTTATATATTCTTTGACATAACCTTAATTTGTACTCCACACAATCACATATAACTAAATACCTTCATGTACCTTGTTCGCAAATTTCAGACTCAATCGTTTCTCACCTCTATCTTTTCTGCGCAATATATCTGGGGGTATATATAGTTTCCCTTGTATATTAATAAGCCGACCTGTAATATTGATATAGGGCCAACTTGATCACTATTTTATAGGTTGACATGAAGGCTGTCTAGAGGAGAATTTCAATGTTGATATGAGGCATCATTCTGAGCTTATGTCATAAGGCCTTGCGGCATATTATATTGACTTAAATCTTCATATACATGACTCTTTAAATAGTACATTTATGTAAATTTTTTTAGATGTTCTATGCTTGATGCAACTTTACTTTTTATCCCAATATCATTCAGAAATCATATAAACAACAAAGTAAAATGCTGATATAACATACCAGTAGATCGATAGAAGACAAGAAAAAATATATAAGTGTGTTGGTGCGTTATGGTGATTAGCAGGATGCTTCAACTAGCAAAGTATCAATATGGTCAGCCAACCAACAATGCCACACAACCCTCCAAGATAGCCAAAACGATCAACTCAAAAGTCATCCAAAAGTCAATGTTGTCAGTCAATGGTAAACGCAAATAGTAGCAGCAATTAGATCAACGTGGCCAAGTCAAAGTCAATGTCTAGCCTCAAGAATAGTGCCAAAAAATGTGGATTTGGAAAATCGAAATTCTGGGAGAGTTTCAGGTCTGTTTGACCTTGCGTTGACCAAAGTCAACGTTGTTGCAGAAACCCTAGGCCGAAAATAGAAATGTTTTGCTACTGAAATTTTCCCACGTGTGAAGAGAAGAGCCTCCAAGGTCATCAAACTAATTAGATGAGGAGAGAGAAATGTGTGAGGATGAGATGAGTGAAAATTTCCTCCAACGTTGACCAATATATATCCATTAATGAGGGTGTGTGACACAACTGCTAGGGCACAAAACCTTAAGGCCCTCCTGCACATATTTTGAATAAATTCAAAATAAATTTTGTGCTCATCGGATTAAGATGATCTTTAGATCGATCTTGGACCTATACGAAAGAGGAGTCTAATAAAAATATTGGCATCTTCATCTGAGCATCACAACATGCAGTTTGGACCTGGTTGTCCAAAATTAACACTCCCTCTCAACTAGGGAGAACTTCATCCACTTGTGCAATCCAAACATCCTGCGTCATCCCATCGTAACTTGATTTGCTGGCTTCTTTATTTCAAAAAAGAAGTGGTTCAGTCACAAAGACATCATTCCTGGCTAACAGATTCAGCCCAGAGGTTTGAAACCTCTATAGGACTCACAAAGAGTCTCATACCAACCCAAAGTTGGTTTACCTGACCCGAAGTCAGTTGGAGGTCTGAAACCTCACTATATTTGATCCCAGATCAAGTGGTTGGACTGTGCCATCCTAGATAGAGAATACGACAATCTCTGATGCATTCATCAGTCTTTCCTACTAGTCTCTAGCTTTCCCACCTCACTATCCAAATGAGAGGTACTTCCCATGAGCCCTGAACTCAACGAGTAGGATGCATACAGGGCATAGATAATGAGAGGTGAAACAACTCAATCATCATAATGGTGGGGCAGAAGCACACCAATAAGGTTCGGAAATCCTAGCCCTGTGGTTGCTTATAACTCTGAGAATCTATCCCCAAAGCCCCCCAGAGCTCCCAGAGCTCATCGGCCAACATGAACCTCAGCATAGGGTCATTCCACGATACCAAAATTCTCATGGAAGGTTAGGAACTTGACCTTCCCCAGGGGCTTTGTGAGAATATCTGCGACCTGCTCATCAATTCCTATATGATCGAGCCTTACGGCGCCTCACTGTAAAATATCCCAGGTAAAGTGGTACTTGATATCAATATGCTTGGATCGATCGTGGAACACGGGATTCTCAGAAAACCAAATCCCACTTTTCTTATCACAAAGTATCACGATGGTATATAGCACATTCCCGAACAACTCAATGAAGAGATTTTGCAACCAAACTGCTTCACAACAAGCCATACTTGTTGCAATGTATTCGGCCTCCACGGTGCTCAAAGCCACCAACTTATGCTTCCTACTCATCCATGATATCGAAGCAGAACCAAGTGTGAAGCAGAATCCCTATGTGCTCTTATGATTCACCACACTGCCAGCCCAATCGGCATCAATATATCCATGGAGTGTCACACTCCCGACAGTGTATCTCAACCCATGGTTTATCATGCCCCAAAGATATCTCAACATATTCTTGGCAACAACCCAATGAATGTGATGAGGCTCAACCATATGTTGACTCAAAGTGTTCACTGCAAAACATACGTCCGGAAGGGTGTTCACTAAGAACATTAGGGCCCCTACAAGTTGACGATACTCAGTAGGATTTACTAGCATGGGTCCAGCAACGCTGTCACTCAAATTCTTAAATTTGAGCTCCATCAGTGTTGATACAGACTTACAGTCTGCCATACCAAATATTTCCAAAAGCTTCACAATATATTTTCCTTGAGAAAGGAAAATATCGCCAGGTCTCTGCCAGACCTCCAGGCTTAAGAAGTAATGCATCAGTCCTAGGTCCTTCATCTCGAACTCAGCATCGAGCTCCCTCTTGCACTGATGAATGAGAGGGTCAGCACCTGTCAAGAAGAGGTCGTCCACATACAGCACCAGAATGAGAGGATTTTCTCTATCAAACATGAAGTAAAGGTTCATATCAACATTAATACGAGTAAAGAACAACTTCATCAGGTAGCTATCTGTCCTCTCATACCAAGCCTTGGGTGTTTGCTTCAACCCATAGAGGGCTTTCTTCAACCTGTAGACATGGGTGTCTCGATCCTGGACTTCGAATCCCAGAGGTTTCTCTACATACACCTCTTCCTTTATCGCACCATACAAAAATGCAGTCTTCACATCCATCTGATGAAAACTCCATCCTTGCATGGCAGCAAGGGCTATGATAGATCAGATGGTGGTATATTGGGCCACAGGTGAAAATATATCATCATAGTCTACACCTTATTTTTGAGAGAAGCCATGAGCAACGAATCTTGCCTTGAACTTTTCAGCACTCCCATCAGATCCATGCTTGATCTTGTAGATCCATTTCAAGGTGACAACTTCTTTGTCCTTTGGTATTGGAACCACATCCCATACATCATTCTTCATAATGGAATCATATTCTTTGTGCATAGCATCCTTCCAGACTTGATGCTTTATGGCTTCCTCAAAAGATCCAGGGACAGATTGTACAATAGTAATCATGTCTGCTATATACCCTTGGTATATATTCAGTTTCTTGCTTTCACGAAATGTCCCCCTTGGGGCCATATGTCCCTCGGCATCATTGAGAATGTCCCTGAGCCATGATGGTCTCTTCCTCATCGAAGGAGGTGGATCAATCGGGTCCATATATCCTTCAACATTGGGCATCATCTCATCCTTCGGTTCTTCTTGATTTCTAGGACTTGCTTCATGATCTTCCTTAGATCTCGGAAGATTGACTACTTTCCTCAGGGAAGCATCTTCATCAAAGGTGACATCGTGGCATATCTCCACTTCCCTTTGACCAAACACATAGACTCTATAGGCCTTCAAAGTTTCGTTGTAGCCCACAAACATTCCCTTCTTCCCAGAAGCATCCAACTTGCTCCTCTCCTCTTTGGGCACATGAAAATAAACAAGACATCCATAAACTCTAAAATGTGAGACGTCGGGTTTCTTACTAGAGAAAACCTCTTCGGGAGTTTTGGATTCTAGAGCGGAATGTGGGCATCGGTTTTTTATTTACACAACAGTGTTCATAGCTTCTCCCCATAGAAACTTTGGTAGACATTGGTCACATAGCATGGCACAGGTCACTTCCACAATGGTCCTATTCTTTCGTTCAACAACGCCATTCTGCTCAGGAGTGTAGACTATTGTGGTCTCCCTCTTGATGCCAGCTTCTCTGCAAACATTCTTGAACTCGTTTGTCTCATATTCAGTGCCATTATCGGTCCTCAGTATCTTGATCTTCTTCCCTATCAGATTTTCCACCAAGGCTTTGAAGGTATGGAACCACATGAAAGCCTCATCCTTCCTTTTCAAGAAGTATATCCAGGTTTTGTGAGAGAAGTCATCTATGAATGTCATATAATAATAAAATCCTCCCAAGGATGTCACGGTTAGCATTCCAGATAGATTAGAATGTATCAATTGCAAGACATCAAATGTCTTTGTGACACTTTAGGGGAAAGGTCCCCTTGTATGATTTCCTTCAGCACAACCCTGACATACACCTTCACGATTATTTGAGAACTCGGGCATCCCCATCACCACCTTCCTTGATTTGGGAAGGGATTTGTAGTGAAGGTGTCCAAACCTCCAGTGCCATAGTTCAATCTGTTGGATAATATCATATGTCATCACTCCCAGTGGACTTCCCCCAACCTGGTAGAGTGTATCAAACCTAAACCCAATCGTGATAGCTTTCTTGAAACTCTTTTTCTAGATACGCACCTTCCCATTAATGAATGCCACATTGAAACCTTTTTCTTCCATGGACAATATAGACACAAGGTTATTCTTCAAATTAGGTACATAGAATACATCCTACAAGCGGAGGACTTGACCTTGAGACAAGTGGAGGGTCACAGTCCTTGTCCCTTTCACGGTATATGTGACATTATCTCCAAGGATAATTTCCAGATTAGTATCCTTCTCAGCCATATCAGAAAGTTCTTCCTTGAACCCAGTGATGTTCCTTGAGGCACCACTATCTATCAACCAGACATCCATAGTGTCGGGTGGAGATGTAGCAGAGAGAGCAGATACAAGAATGAATTCATTTATTTTATCAACAACATTTGTTTCCTCATACCTGGAATTTATCGACCTTTTGAAAGGTTGACCATTTCCTCCAAAGGGAGCCTTCCTCTTCGCCTTGAAATTGTTGTTCCTTTGATTTCCATTCCTCTGGTTGTTGTTATTGTCATCATCATTGGGAGAATCCTTCTTGAAAGGGAATTCTCTATCATAGTGACCTGGCTTGTGACAAGTGTAACACTTTACCTTCTCTCGTTGGGCTCCTACTCTTCATTTTTTCTTTGGACCACAGAATTTATTCTTTCTAGAATGCGTAGTGAAGGCAACATTTCTTTCATCCTTGTCTCTTCTTCTACGCATCTCGGTCGTATTTCGTCAAAGTCAGGTATCACATTGTTATTGAGAATGGTAGTGTTGAACACATGCCATTCGGATGAGAGACCTCCAAGTGCAGTGAGAACCATCTCTCAATCAACTATTGTCTCCCAAATAGCCAATAGATTATTCCTGATCTCGGTCAGCTTCAAAAAATATGATTGAATAGACTCATCCCTGCCTTTCTTCAGATTCTTCAATTGATCCTTGAAGAATAGGACTTGATTCACATTTTTGGCCTTGAACATGTTGAACAACTTATCATACATCTCATTGAATGTGCCCAGCCCAGAAATGTAGGCAACCAGAATCTTATGAATTGAGTCCCTGATCATCAGCTTTTCTTTGATTCCACCCTTCTTAACTTTTTTTTGGTAGCAACGGTTGCAGTGGATGGAGGCTCTTGGAATTTACCATGCACATAGTCCATGACATCTTGTTCTTGCAAATTAAGGTGCAATTTCATCTTCCAATCATGGAAGTCATCCTTCCCAGTTAATTTTTCATTAGCCTTAAAGCCATTATAGTTTGAGGAACCCATCCTCTTCTTCGGTAATTGCTACAAACTAGGGCTTTGTCTTCACCTCAGCTCTAATACCATGTAAATTTTTGTAGATGTTCTATGCTTGATGCAACTTTAATTTTTATCCCAATATTAGTCAGCAATCATAAAAACAAAAAAATAAAATGCTGATAGAACATACTACTAGATCGACAGAAGACAAGCCAAAATATATAAGTGTTTTGGTGCATTACGACGATCAGCAGGATGCTTCAACCAACAAAGTCTCAATATAGTCAGCCAACTAGCAATGTCACACAACCCTCTAGGACAACCAAAATGGTCAACTTAAAATTCAACCAAAAGTCAACATTTTCAGTCAACGGTCAACGCAAATAACAGCAGCAGCTAGGTCAATGTGACCAAGTCAAATTCAATGTCTAGCCTCAGGAATAGTGCCAAAAAATGCAGATTTTGAAAATAAAAATTATGGGAGAGTTTCAGGACCATTTGACCTTGCGTTGACCAAAGTCAACGCTGTTGCAGAAACCCTAGGCTGAAAATAGAAATGTGATGCTGCTGAAATTTCCCACATCTGAGGAGAAGAGCCTCCAAGGTCATCGAACCAATTAGATGAGAAGAGAGAAATGTGTGAGGATGAGATGAGTGAAAATGTCCTCCAACATTGACCAATATACATCCATCAATGAGGGTGTGTGACATAACTATTGGGGCACAAAACCTTAAGGCCGACCTGCACATATTTTGAATAAACTCAAAATAAATGTTCTTCTCATTTGATTAAGATGATATTTAGATCGATCTTGCACCTCTCCGAAAGAGGATTCCAATAAAAATATTGGCATCTTCATCTGAGCATCACAACATGGATTTTGGACCTATTTGTCCAAAATTAACAATTTATGACCAGAAGACAAATCCCTAAAGGACATTAAGAAGAAGTCCTTTGACCTATAATAAAACCTTGCTCATGAAACCCATGAAGAAAGAATAAAAATTCATTTTATTATATTTGTCTTCTATTTTACATAAATACATAATTACATTGTCATGAAGACCGATCCGAGTTACACTTTTCAACACTCCCTCTTAACTAGGGAGGTATTCATACAGGTACATGGTCACTTTCAAACTGATGAATCTCATAATAAGAATCGGATTGGTAATCACATCTATATAGAATCATATCAAACAACATTTTCCTAGTACAAGGCCTTGACTAACAGCCCCATCTCTCAATGAGACAATGGGATACAATGTTGGTGAGACACATGACTTATAGACACCATAGTCATTGTCTCTCCAAGGTACATAATCCACCCAGGTGTTCACAAAGTATGACCTTCTTGGACTATTCTTCTATTGGGTAGCTAGCCTTCAAATAATATCGGTCCCCGACTACTCTTATCTTGAATTCCCTATCACATTCTCAAAGAGTATCAAATGCCAGATGATTACCCAATCCTCCATTCTATTTTCTGAAGTGAAGACCAAAATGATGTGTCTATCTCTCCCTCTCAGCCATGGAGGATCTATTCCACAAGGGAATGTACTCATTCCTGTATAAGGAATGTACCTAAGCTCATTCTTAGGAATTACCAAGTTTCTTCCACATAAGAAACTTATCACCGGGCTCCCTCTTAACCAGGGACCTGCAGCAGCAATGGTAAGATACCCAAATTCTCATGAAGAATTCATGCCCTTGATGTCATGGATTTTGATATTGAGGAATCTTCAAATTTAGCTCCATAGGGCACAGATCACCATCACTTTCATTCATGAGTCATGTCATATACCATAAAGTGATTCATCCGTCTTTCTTATCTGGTGCACCTTTTATGCCATGCAGCTTTCTTTTGAATAATCTCCAATGATCTTATATCCTTTCACATGATTAGCAGCTCTGCACAAATTCATCTAGATAAACATATATGTATGAACCTTAAAAAAATAAATAGTTACCTCAGTGATGATCTTTCACCATGACATGTTCCTGTAGGCATCGACATCCTCTATTCTGATTGACACATCTACTAATGATATGCATTTTCAAGGGTATTCTTCTTTACCATACTTCTATCAGAGTCTACATATCCTCCCAGGAGATATTTTAGTCACATATTCTTGGCTTCCGAATGATAATTGCCTCTTGACATGGTTGCACTTCATGATCTCTTCCTTTCTATACATCTTTATTCCCAGGAACTTCCAATTTCCAGTTCCTTGTTCATATACAACTACCTCATATTCCATATGAGGATATATTATGTTGATTTCATCTGTCAATGCACCATGAGAGATCCTCCTCCTTATATCATACTTCTAAATATAGAAGTCCATTATTTGTAACCATATTACATGACTTCATAGCATCCAATGTCAGAATATAAGTGTATATACCTCATACATTTTTCTTTGAGTCATCTTGTAGCAATTTTACAAGAATAGAGAACTTGATTCCCTTGACCTGCTTCATCAATGTGTCTTCACATCCTAATCCTAGAATTCTATAGCATAGAATTATTTGATGAAATTTTTTTGCTTTCTTTCTAAACAGTGAATTCATAGAGAATTCAATTAGAAACTGTCAGCACCTATTTCCATGATGACCCTTGATCTTTATGACTTCCTTCCATCAAAATTGTTATCGGTAAGGATTTCCCGGAGCTGTTTCACCAAGAGCTCCTACCATGCTTCTATCATGATGCTATCAATATACATTGCTTCATATCATACTATTTTACAATCAACCGAAATCACCTAAAGAGGAAGATGATCTCAATCATAATAGAGATCTCTCGCTTCTTCTTTCCTAGATTTCTTTGCATCGGGTTCTTCCCTCATATCTGAGATATAGGCTTCTTCCCTTTTTCCCCTTGTCCTTTCCATATTTAGTACAATCTCTTTTATAATGCCCAAGTTCATTACATCCAAAGCATCGTAATTTGTCCATATTTCTTCTTTTATTCTGAGGACCAAATTTTCTGAATCTTCCTTTCTTCCTGGATATGGATGCAAAGGCTTGATTCCCTTCAGTTGATTCTGTATCAGCTTTTGATTTAAATATTTTTTCCTATATTTTACATAGAGACCATAAATCATGGAATGTTGTGGCTTATTTCTTCCTGTATAAAATTGAAGTCAAGTTTCCCCATTCTTTTGGTAGAGCATTCAACACCACTGTAGTCATCTCAGTGTCAGACATAACTTCTCCCAGTTCTTGCAGTTGGTCTCTTATTTCAGAAATTATCATAAAGTATGAAGTGATTCCTTATTTTTTTGAAAATTTCATTTTGTATAGTTCTTGTCTCAGAGAGATTTCTTCTCCAGCAGTACTCATAGAGAATAGCTACCCCAGTTTCTCATATATTAATTTTGCAGACTTTAGTTTTGACACATATGGAATGAGCGAGTCCTTAATGGATTCTATGAGAATCCTCTAGGCTCTGATTTCTCCCTTCACGTACTTGGCATGAGCTGGACCATCTTCTTTTGGGGGTTAAATTGTAGATCCTTCTATGTAGTCCATAACTTCGTCTTCAATTAAATTCAAATCTGTCCTCTTCTTCCATGCACTAAAGTTTGATGACCCAACCAACTTGTTGCTCTCTTTACAATAAGTCATCTTAACAGATTTAAGTAAGGTCAAAGAGAATTACTTGAGTAGAGTGGCTTGCAGCTTCCTTGATGATGATGAAGATGAAGTCGAGAGGTTGTTCTAATATTGAAATCTGCAATTTAGGTGTTCCTTGATGATAAAGGATATCTTCAAAAGATGATGTCCTCTTCTAAAAATGTCTTGAATGTAAATCTTTGATGGAAAAGATTATTTTCTTGAATGATTTGATCCTTTGAATGAGATAGCTTGAGAGTATTCTTGGTAAAATGATTTGTCTTTTCAACGCAAACTTTGATCTTTGCTTCTTGGAGTGTCTTCTTGTCAAGTAGCCCTTGTGTTCAATACCTTAGCTCTGATATCATGTTGAGAATTTATAGGGCTAGTGATTAATTCAAATTCTCTTCTTGATATTTTCTTGTGAGATTACTTGAGTTACTTATGTCTTCTCTTCTTTATCTTATTTAGTCTTTCATCAAGTCAATTACCAAAATACACAATACACAAAATTAGGCTCCTAGAGCCAGGGAAAAACCTCTCCCTCTTGGAGAGGAAAACCCGCGAGAAATTCTTCTTATAGATCTTAAAATGACAAGTACCATGACCAAGACACAGACCCTTGACCTATGAATGCCTCCAAGACCTTGTCACTGCTTTCTTCTCGAATTCCTTTTGATTGATCCTCTCTTTAGCACTGCTCTGCACAAATACTAAGAAACTTGGTTCTTAGTGAATTCCTTTAGTCCTCGTAGAATTTTTTCAACACCCTGTAGTATCTTCTTCTAGTCTCAATATTATAGATATACTTCAACACATTGTCTTATCTTCCTTTATGCACTGAGCAACACTTGCCTATTTAGATAAAATTGATCTCTATTTAACAATCCATAACTCAGTTATTTATGCATTCTGTAGTACTCATGTTATAGATTCTATTTTGCACGAGCAGCACCAGATCACAGAATAGTTCTTGGACTCCTCTGTATTCACAGGTAATGTATCATAGAATTTTACTTCAGAATTACAGTGATCTATCTCACATTTACTCCAGTGAGTGACTTCGCGTTATTCCTTGTACTTCATATCTGTGATTTGTACTACAATTACATACATGTTCTCCTCATCAAACATAATCCCTTATTCGCTTTTATATCTTCTTTGACACAAACTTAATTCGTTCTTCACATAGTCACATATAACTGAATACCTTCATGTACCTTGTTCGCAAATTTCAGACTCAACCATTTCTCACCTCTGTATTTTATGTGCAGTATATATGGGGGTATATATAGTTGCCCCTGTATATTAATAATCTGACTTATCATATTAATATAGGGTCGATTTGATGACTATTTTATAGGTCGACATGAAGGTTGTATAGAGGAGAATTTCAACGCTGATATGAGGCATAATTCTAGGCTTATGTCACAATGTCTTGAGGCATATTGGATTGACTTGACTCTTCATATACATGACTCTTTAAATCATACATTTATGATCATAAGACAAATCCCTAAAGGACATCAAGAAGAAGTCCTTTGACCTATAATAAAAACTTACTCATGAAGCCCATGAAGCAAGCATAAAAATACATTTTATTATATTTGTCTTCTATTTTACATAAATACATAATTACATAGTCAATATGAAGGCCAATCCTAGTTACACTTTTCAACACTCCCTCTTAACTAGGGAGGTATTCATACAGGTACATGGTCACTTTCAAACTGAAGAATCTCATAAGAAGAATCAGATTGGTAATCGCATCTGTATAGCATCATATCAACCAACATTTTCCTAGTGCAAGGCCTTGACTAATAGTCCCATCTCTTAACGAGACAATGGGCTACAATGTTGGCAAGACACATGACTTATGGGATTCTCCCACTTGATACCATATTTCAGAGAGCACATTTAACCAATTGCTACCATGCATTTTTTGTAACACAAATATCTTCTTAGGATCATATACAACACTTTAGATTAAGAGGGGGAATGTTTGACACCTAATCCGTTAAGGTGTGGAAGCTAAACCATCAAGGGGAGTCAAAGAGACCTTGGAAGATGAATCCAACAATCACACAATGTATTTATATGTACCATATTTGTGAATAATAATGAAATTCATGTTTATCTTTCATATTATATTTCACATTCCAACAACAAGTGGGCCATACATTAGAAACATAAAAACAATATAAGGAAATTATTGTGCAAGGAAACAAAATTGACGACTTTCAACAAATTAAGGTGGATTCCACCCATCACTTTAGCTATCTAGATAGCCAGACGTATCCTCCTTCAGAAGAGGCTGAAATGTATATTCTAATTCAAGTCCCTGAACTAATCACCGCTTTTATAAATCACAAGCTTACTAATCAATATTCTAAAGATGAAATCAAACAGGTTGTATTTTCCTTCAACCCGGACAAAGCTCTAAGCCTTGATGGGTTCTCAGCCCATTTCTACCAATTATTTTGGGAAATCATAAAATGTGATTTGTGTAGAATGGTAGATTACTCTCTCAAGGTAAATTACATAGGAGGTGGGTTCAACTCCTCCATTTTTTCTTTATCTCCCAAATAATCCAGTCCTAAGTTCGTTCTCCTTCTTCCACCCCATTTCCATCTCCAATGTTTCCTACAAGATCATAGCCAAAATTCTTGTTGAAAGACTCAAGAGACTCCTCCCTAATGTCATCTATGAGAATTAGGAGGGCTTCATTCCTTAGCAGAAAATAATTGATAATATAATCCTGGTCTAAGAGGTGATTGATTCCAACAAACAAAAAAGGTGATAAAGGCATGATAATCAAACAAGATATGGTGAATTCCTTTGAATGGGTCAGACATAGTTTCCTTATAAAAGTTTTAAATAAGATGGGATTTGACACCAAATTTATCCAATGGATCAATCTTTGTATTGACTCCCCTTGGATCACTCCATTGGTAAACGGAAGACTGGAAAGTTTCTTTAAAGCTTATAGATTCACTCATTAATTTTTCATGTGTTCTTCCTTCCTATACATCCTTACAACCAACTTTCTTAGCCATCATTTAGAGTATGAAATAATCCAAGCCTGTCTCCCCAAAATCTGATTTGAGAAAGGAGTCAGAAGTGTCAACCACTCTCAGTTTGCTAACGATACTCTCTTGTTAGACGGAGGTTCAATACGGTCATCGCTAAGAGGTTCAAATTAGTCTTGAGAAACTTTCTTCTTGCTTATGGTGGGAAAAAAAAACTCTGCTAAATCCCATATTTATTCTTGGAACATTAATGTTTCAAAGCAGAAACAAATTGGTGAGATATTTCGCTTTCAAGTTGTTGAAAATTGGAAAGCATTAAATTATTTGGGCATTCCTATCTAGCTTGAATCCCACTCACTACTTTATTGGTCTAGTATCCTTTCCAAATTCAAAGGGAAATTAAAGTCTTGGGGTGTAAGGTGGCTCAACCTGGCAGGTCGTTTTGTCCTCATAAAGGTTGTTCTTTTAGCCCTTATAGTATACCAATTCTCTACCCTTCTTGTCCCTCAATGCATTCTTTAAAATTTAGCAAAAAATATCTAGAAACTATTATGGGAAGGAGGTAAATCCAACACAAAAAAGTTACACATCCTTTAATGTTAAATGGGCAAGGCTCCCAAACTCCATGGGGGATATGGAATTCGAGACCCTATTTTAATGAACCAAGCCATTGGGGCTAAATTGGCCTAGTGCTTTATGACACAACCTAAGAATTGGTGGTTGTTAAAATTGGAAACTACGGCCAAATTACACCTTGGGACAACTCATTTGATGGAGATGATGATTGCATTAATTTTATCATTTCGAGAGGACAAAAATTGATCTAAAGATCATCTCATTCGGATAAGAAGAAGTGTGATTTTGAATTTATTCCCACACATGTGAAAATTGTTCAAGTCAGCCTCAACTAAATGTAGCCTCAAGAAGCCCAATGGGTGTGTCTCTCACCCGCAATGAATTGTATAAATACAAGAGACCTCACACCTCATTTGGAAATCCATCACTCACACTCTTTTCTCTCTCTCTTTATCATATTGTTCTGTACAACTTGGGAAACTTCTCTCTTTGACGTGTGCAGCTAGGAGGACAAAGTTTTTGGGCTAAATCACAGAACTAAAATTGCATAATTTTAGACTATTTTACTAGCGTTGAAAATTTTTTACCGAGGTTGTTTTGACCTATTTTGACTATGGTATTGAGGGAAAAATTTTGGTTTCTTTAGGACGCATTTACTGACACAAAAATTGAGGATTTTGGAGTTGTTTTGGGTTGACTTTGACTAGAGTTTTGTGACTATTTTTGGTTGAATTTTCCCATTGCTAGAGGCC
This sequence comes from Pinus albicaulis, assembly GCA_034641835.2. Classification (NCBI taxonomy): domain Eukaryota; kingdom Viridiplantae; phylum Streptophyta; class Pinopsida; order Pinales; family Pinaceae; genus Pinus; species Pinus albicaulis. The sequence goes on from CM076570.1 coordinate 1,432,052,998, forward strand.
AAATTTGATTGCCTTTGATCAAGCTTCAAAGGAGGTGTTTTAATATTTTTTTGACTCAAGTTGAATTTCTGGTTAGGGCTGAAGTTTGACTGCAGTATTTGACAGGGTTGATTTGAATTTGTATTGGGCTAATCTATTTGACTATTGTACTCTCTCTCTCTCTACTAAACTTTTGAATAATAATAATAATAATAATTGATCAAAGGGTTTTCCCCACATTGGGTTTTAACCCTGGAATCTGCTAAATCTAGTGTTCTCTTGTACTGGCTTATCTTCTGCATTTATTTTTATGTTCTATCTGCATTTACTGTCAATGTGATTGTTACTGGAAATAATTGGATATTGTTATTGGGCTGCTAAAGGAACATTGAAGTTAATTTTGCTAAGCATAGAACATACCATTTTTATCTAAAATTAACATGGTATCAAATCCTAGGAGAAAACAAAGCCCAAGCAAGAGAGAGAAAAGCAATCACTAAGATTTGGTTGACAAGGACAAAGCCTCAATGGCTTCTACATCTTACTTCAAATCTAAGGATAAGATCAATGATAAATATGACTATCATGCGTGGAAGATGTCTTTGGACTTGAATTTGGAAGAAAATGATTTCATGGATCATGTGTAGGGAAATGTGGTGGAGCCTCCTTCAAATGCGCGAACAGCTACTAAGAAAAAGTATAAGAAAGGTGAGGTAAAAGCTAAGAAGATCATCAATGACTCCATTCAAAAAAAAAAATTGCTTACATTTCTGATTTGGGAACATCTAAGGAGATGTATCACAGGTTGGTTTGGATGCTCAGATCAAACATTGCAAACCAAATCCTCTTTCTCAAGAACAAGTTGAAGGAAATCAAGATGGATAGAGGGGAGTCTATCCAATCCTACTTCATGAGGATTACCGAAATCAAGAATGATATTCTATCTATTTGAGAGGTTGTTTCTGACAGGGAGATCACTATTATTTCCCTTAGAGGTATCCCACGAGCATGGGACGTGTTTAACACCACTATTCTTAATAATGACACGATTCTTGGTTTCGACGAATAATTGAATAGATGCACTCAAGAACAGACGAGAATGATGGAGAGAGACAAGCCTTGAAATGGAAATAATCCCACAAAATTCTCCACTCATGCTAAGATGAAGAACGATGTTGGTCCAAAGAGACAAGGTCAAGGATTCAAATAAGGAATAAAGGGAAGATGCTTCAATTGTAACAGGGTTTTCCACTATGCTAGAGAGTGCCCTCATGAGAAGGGTACTCCACGGGATGAAGAAAAAAACAAAAACCACAAAAATTTCAAAGACAATGGAAATCAAAGGTACAACAGGTTCAACAAAAAAGGGAAGAGGAATGTTGCCGCTGCTTGATATGGAAATGATCGACCTCCCAAAATATCGAGAAACTGCAAATATGAGGAAACTGATGTTGTAGAAAAATAATAACTTTATCTTATTTCCACTCTCACTATTGCCTCTCCTCTGACCATTTTGGATAATTGGTTGATTGAAAGTGGGGCCTCAAGGCACTTCACTAGGTACAAGGAGGCCCTTTCTAATTTGATTGAAAAGAATAGAAAATTGGAGATCATACTTGGAGACAATGTCACCTACCCTATGAAAGGGATATGAACTATCACTCTTCACTTGAATCAAGGTCATATCCTTCATCTACAAGAAGTATTGTATGTACCTAATTTGAAAAAGAACTTGGTATCTATTTATGCAATGGAAGATAAAGGCTTCAAGGTATAATTCATTGATGGGAAGGTACTTATTTGAAAAAGGAACCTGAAAGATGCATTTGCACTTGGATTTAGGGTTGAAAGTCTCTATCAGGTTGGAGGAAGTCCTTTGGGAGCTATGACTTGTGATATTTCTCTTCAATTTGGATTATGGCACAAAAAAATTTCTCACCTTCGTTACAAATCCTTACTTGATATAAGGAAGATGGTCATACGTATGCCTGACTTCAACATAGATCATGAAGGTGTTTGTCAGGGTTGTGTCGCTGGAAAACATACAATGGGACCATTCCCCTGAATTGAGAGTCAAATTACCAACATTCTTCAATTTGTCCATTCTGATCTATTTGGTATGTTTCCTGTAACATCTTTTGGAGGATACGTGTACTATGCAATTTTTGTGGATGAATTATCTCGCAAAACATGGATTTATTTCTTGAAGAGGAAGGACGAAGTGTTGAAATGGTTTCGCTCTTTTAGTTGAAAATCAAATAGGGAAGAAGATTAAAGTTTTGAGGACCGATAATGGAACCGAATATGAATCAAATGAAGTTAATGACCACTGTAGAGAAGATGGCATTATGAGGGAGACCACTACTGCATATACTCTTGAGAAAAATGGAGTTTCTGAAAGGAAGAATCGAAAAATCATATAAGCTACTTGTGCCATGCTTCATGACCAAGGCCTACGAAGTTCTTATGGGGATAAGATGCCAACACTAACGTATATGCTCAAAATAGATGTCCACATAAAGAATTGACTTCAAGACACCCACATAAATTTCACCGGTAAGAAACCTGATGTTCCTCATTTTATAATTTTTGGTTGTCCCATGTATTTTCATGTGTCGAAAAAGAAAAGAAACAAGCTAGATGGATTTGGGAAGAAATGAACATTTGTGGGCTACAGTGAAACTTCAAAGGCATATAGAATCTATGTGCTTGGTCAAAGACAAGTCGAAATAAGTCATAATGTCACCTTTGATGAAGATTCATCCTTGGGAAATTCAAATATCTTCCTATCCCAAGGAAGGACAATGATGATGATGCAAGAAAGAAGGATGAATCTCCGACATATGAACCGATGCCCAATGTTGAAGGCCCAATGGATCCCATTGATCCATCTCCTGGTGAACCCTCTACCTCAAGGAAAAGAGCTTTGTGGCTCAAATATACTCTTGAATATGTTGAAATACATTGCACCAAGGGGACATTTCATGAAAGCAAGAAGTCGAACAGGTACTAAGGGTACTTAGTTGCTATGAGTACCATTGTTCAATCTGAGTCATGTATGTTCGAAGAAGTCGTGAAGCACCAAGTATGGCAAGATGAAATGAATGAGGAATATGAATCGATCATGAAGAATGATGTCTGGGATGTGGTTCCTCAACCTAAGGCCAAGTCAGTGGTCACTTCAAAATGGATTTACAAAATCAAACATTGTGTTGAAATGGCACCCAAGGGGGCTTCTAATTTAATTTTCCCTTAATTAAATTGGAAGAGAAATTGTAATTTCATCTCATGAAAACTTGTATTAGTTAACTGAGTAAGGAAGACTTAGTTAGCTTAGGAAATTCAAGTTGAGGGTCATAGAGGAGGCATGTAGAGATCTGCCATGATTTTAGGGGGTCCAGTTACATTTATTTGTGAGTTGTAATTAGTTAACTCAATTAATTGAGTAGTAATTAGTTAACTCAATTAATTGAGTTAAAATCAATTTAATTAATTTTAATTGAGATATGAGCTAGTGAGAGGTACATTGAATTAAATATGATTTAATTCACAAGTAGTGATCAAGGAGTTAAGTGATAATTCACTATAAATAGTTATTGCACGTCATTTATAGGGAAGGCACTGTTGAGTTTGAGGTTAGAGGGAAGATAACTATCATTTGTATATTTAGAAATGTGTGCAGGTCATGTATAGAGTCATCAGGAATCCTTGGATGCATTGCACAATCAATTCTTGGGAATTTCCTATTTAATAGGGTGATATTTCCTCCAGGAATGCGTGAGCAAGGTTGGTCATACAGAGGCTAAGAATTGTTAAATTATTTGACTATTTTTTCCTAGATCAGAGTGAGACAGTCAAGAGAGTGCAAAGGTTTCTCAGTGAGAGAAAAGCATTGTATTGTTTCATGGTATTTTATTTATACAATATACAGATAGAGGGGTTTTGAGCAGTTTTTTTCCCCAAAAACATCTTTTGATGTGTGATTGATTTTTTCTCTCTTACTTGTTATGTGATTGTGCAATCAAATTTGGTTTCCACAAATTGGTGAGCCTAGCTCTTCTAGGCCTTGTAATTAGTTAACTCAATTAATCGATTTAAAATCAGTTAAAATGGTTCTAACTGAGAGATGAGCTAGCGATAGGTCTAGTGAATTAAATCTAATTTAATTCACAAGTAGTGGTCAATCAATTAACCAATAATTCACTATAAATAGTTGTTGCATGTCAGTTATAAGGAAGGCCCAGGTGATATTGAGGTTAAAGGGAAGATAAATATCAGTTGTATAATTATAAAATTGTATAGGTCATTCATGAGGTCATCAAGATTCCTTGAAGGAATTGCACAATAAATTCTTGGGAATTTCCTTATTAATAGGGACATAATTCCTTTGGGAATGCATAAGAAAGGTTGGTCAGACAGAGGCTGATACTTGGTTAATTATTTGACTGATTTTACCTAGATCAAAGTGATACAGTCGGTAGAGTGCAGAGGTGAGGGAAATACCATTGTATTGTGAGTCATGGTCTTGAATTTATGCAATATATAGATAGCAGGGTTTTGAGTAGTTGCTTTCCCCAGATATGTCTTGTGTTGTGTGATTGATTATTTCTTTCTCTTACTTGTTATGTTATTGTGTGATCGAATTTAGTTTCTGTAAATTGTAGAAGGATTCAGTACTTTGTTTTAGTACATTACATGATCAGATTGAATCCTTTTGGATAATTTCTACACATGGAGCTGATGGGAGTGCTGAAAAGTTCAAATCCAGGTTCGTTGCTTGAGGCTTCTCTCAAAAGGAAGGAGTGGAATATGATGAGAAATTTGCACCAGTTTCTTGATACACCAATATATGATCTATAATTGCTCTCGTTGCCTCTTAAGGATGGAGCCTACACCAAATGGATGTCAAAATTGCTTTCTTTCATGGCACACTTAAGGAGGAAGTCTATGTAGAACCCAAAGGGGTTCGAATTTCAATATCGAAACCTACATGTATGCAGGTTGAAGAAAGCCCTTTATGGGTTGAAGCAAGTCCCTAGGGGTTGAAGCAAGCCCCTAGGGCTTGGTATGAGAGGATTGATAGCTATCTTATGAAGTTTGGTCTTAAAAGAAGTGATGTTGAACCAAACCTGTACTTCAAGGTTGAAAAGGACAAGCCTCTCATTTTGGTACTTTACTTGGATGATCTCTTTCTGATAGGTGTAGACCATATCATTTATCAATGCAAGAGGGAGTTGGATTATGAATTTGAGATGAAGGACCTAGGGTTGATGCATTACTTCCTAGGCATAGAGGTCTGGAAAAATCCAGGTGATATTTTCCTTTCTCAAGAAACATATATTGTGAAGCTACTCGAGAGATGTGGGATGGTGGAATGCAAGTCTGTGTCTACTCCGATGGAACTCGATTACAAGAAACTATGTGGAAGTGTTGTTGGGCCTGATTTGGAAAATCCTTCCAAGTATCGATAACTTGTGGGGCCCTGATGTTCTTATTAAACTCCCATCTAGACATATGATTCGTTGTGAATACATTGAGCCAATTCATGGTAGAGCCTCATCACATGCACTAGATTACTACCAAGAATCTCTTGAGATATCTCCAGGGCACAATAAACTTTGGTTTCAGACATTGCTGGGAATTTGATGCTACAAGGATATATTGATGCTAGCTAGGCTGGAAACGTGGTGGATCATAAGAGCACATATGGATGTTTCTTCTCATTGGGGTTTTCTTCAATATCCTGAATGAGCAGGAAGAAGAAATTGGTTTCTTTAAGCATCGTCGAGGCCGAATACATTGCTACTAGTATGGCTTGTTGTGAATTTGTTTGGTTGAGGAATCTATTCAGTGAGCTATTTGATCATGTGATGGATACCATTGTAATCTACTACGACAACCAAAGTGGGATTCACCTTTCAAAGAATCATATGTTCCATGACTGCTCCAAGCACATTGACATCAGGTACCACTTTATCTAGGATATAGTATACCAAGGAGAAATAAGGATCCAACACATTAGGATTGATGAGGAAGTCATAGAAATTCTCACGAAGCCCTTAGGGGAGGTCAAATTCTTAGCCTTTCGTGAGATACTTGGAGTCATGGAAAGACCCTCCTATGAGGGTCCCAAATGAATTGGACATTGAGCTTTCAGAGCTCCTCGCAGCTTGGAGTAATTATTGGAGCCATGAGCGACCATAGGGTGAGTGGTTCACCTTCCCTATGTTTGGCATATGCATAGGATGATTTGTTCACCTTCTCCAATAGCATATGAGCAGGATTATTGGTTCACCTTCTCTTATTGATGCCCTAACATACATCCCTCCCATGTAGTCTAAGACTCATGGGAAGTACCTCTCATCTGGCCAATGAATTTGGAAATGTGGATAGGGACCATAGCACTACCGATGGACGCATCATGTAATGTTGTACTCCCTATGTCTAAGATGCATGGTGTTCAACAACTTGATCTAGGATCAACTGAGATTCAACCTCTGGATTGAATTTTGTCAATGGAGAGTGGCAAGGTCTTGTGACTCACTCTCAATCGATTCTTCTTCATTATTACTTCATGGTTCAACATAGCAGAGAAGAGATTACATATATGGTACATGTCAACAAGATTGCATGATGATCAATGACATTAGTTGGAATGGTAGGTGGAATTCTCTCTAGTTGAGAGGGATTGTTAAAATTGGAAACTAGGGACAAATTGCACCTTGGGACAACTGATTTGATGGAGATGATGATTACATTAAATTCCTCTTTTTGAGAGGACCAAAAGTGATCTAAAGATAATCTCATTCGGACAAGCAGAAGTGTGATTTTGAATTTTTGCCTAGACATGTGCAAATTTTTTAGGCTGGCCTTAGAAAAATGTAGGCTCAAGAAGATCAATGGACGTGTCTATTCACCCACAACGAATTGTATAAATACAAGAGACCTCACACCTCATTTGGACATCCAACACACATATTCTTCTCACTCTTCATCAAATTGGTTCATACATCTTAAGAAACTTCTCTCTCTCTCACGTGTGCGTCTAGGAGGACAAAATTTCTCGGCTAAATCACAGAACCAAAATTGTAGAATTTCAGACTCTTTGAACAGCGTTGACAGAGGTTGTTTTGACCTGTTTTGATTGTGGTTTTGAGGTAATAATTTCAGTTTCTTTAGGTCGCATTGACTAGTATAGAAATAAAGGATTTTGGAGTTGTTTCGCCTACGTTGACCGAGTTTGACCATAGTTTTTGTCACTTTTTTGGGTGGACTTCGACCACTACTGGAGGTCGAATTTGACTGCCTTTGACTAAGCTTCAAAGGAGGTTTTTTATTTTTTTTTTAAATTTTGTTGACTTCCTGGTTAGGGCTAAAGTTTGACTGCAGTTGACTAAATAATTTGAAAGGGTTGATTTGAATTTGTATTGGGCTAGTCTATTTGACTAATGTACTCACTCTCTCTCTGCTAAACTTTTGAATAGTAATAAGAAGAATTGATCAAAGGTTTTTCCCCAAATTGGGGTTTTTCCCTGACATCCGTCGAATCCAGTGTTCTCTTGTCTTGGCTTGTCTTCTGCATTTTTTTCATGTTCTATCTGCATTTTCTATCAATATGATTAATGGTTAATGTGATTGCTACTGGAAATAATTGGATATTTTTATTGGGCTGCTAAAGAAACATTGAAGTAAATTGTGTTAAGCATAGAACATAACATTTTTATCTAAAATTAATAGTGGTCCTCAGTTTTGAAATCCAAATACCTTCAGCAGGATGGGGATAGGAGCATGGTCCATATTCAGTCAGCTTGTCATGTATCGATGGTCTGGAAGCTCATATCTACAACAACCCCTATCATTTATTGTAATCTCCTTTGGATACATAGAAATGGTACAAAAATTAACATATGGATCGATCCAATTATGGGCCACCCTCCTCTGAAAGATCAACCTAAATTAACCCCTCTTAAGAACATTCTCACAACTCATGGGAAATTGTCACTGGAAGACCTCACCCTCTAGGATGACAATGAAAATTAGAATGGTTGGCACTTTGGAGAAATTCCTAACAATTTCCTCCCTTTGGTAGAGAATCTCAAAGAGAATCTAGTTGGATGTGCTCCTTCGAATCAACATGCAAATAATCAGCTAGGATGGAAATCCTTAATATACTCTTTCAAATAAGGTTATGAAGAACACGATTTTTCACTTATCAAGTGCCCCCAAAGTCCATCCTCTAGAAAAGGATGCGGAAAAATAAAACCAACCCAAATTTCAACATCTTATGTTGGTTATTATCTCAAAAACAAATATTGACAGTTGAAAATATCAAAAAAAGGGGCATCCAAAGTCCCTAGAGATTCCCTTTATGTTATTTGCAAGAATCAATTTCTCACCTCATTCTGATATATCCATACACTGAATGCACCTAAGAAGAATCCCTTGGCTCGATGTTTTCCAAATCTCAATGACCCAATGACTGTGAATCATAATTCGCCTCTTGCCCCAAATACTACAACTTGACTATTTCAAGAAAGCCTCAATTCAAGTTGTTTTGGAATTCTCTACCGAAATTCCTTTGTTGGCACATCTGGTTATCTCTAAATAATTCCATTTTCAAGAACCTACTTATACCTCCCAGATCCACCGCCATGAAAGCAATCATAGTGTGTATGAATATGGGTGTTTATCACTCGATAATTTGGTTTCTTTTTAGATTCCCCGGAGCATAATTAGCTGGAGATGTTGGTGGATCCAAGAAAAATAAACTTAGCTATTGTCACTACAACTCAGTATGTTGATCAAAGTGGGCTTCTTAGGCTATCTGACCATGATATAGAGGAGTGGAGGAAAGATCAGAAATGTCGGATCCTCCAATTTTATTGGGCCTCAAAAAGAAATCTTGGAGTGGCAAGAGGGAGAGAGGGTTATAAAATTTATAACCTTGATGGAGAAATTGAAACAAGGTATTCATTGGGACAAGGGTATATGACTAACAATCAGGCCAAGATGCATGTCTTACTAAAGGACTTGCTCTTATCTCAAGCTATGAAATTTTTTGATATTGTTATTCTAGGAGATTCACTAATAATCATCCAATATCTTCGAGAAAAAACCTAGCCTAGGGACCAACATCTGAAGCTCCTGCTCCAGAGAATATCAATATTTCTAGATGAATTCTCTAAAAAATCCTTCTGTCATTTTCTCTGAAGCCAGAACAAGGACATCAATCTTCAAGCCAACAAGTCATGCTTTCTCAAAGTTGGAAAAATGTAAATCTTTAGTGTTTAGGGGTGGAGGACTTTGCCTTGAAATCCCCCCCCTCCCTTTTTTATTTCTTCCTCGTATCATTATCATCATGTTCGTGGATTTATTTCATAAGCCCTTGCACCTTGCAATGTTAATTCACATTGGGAATAACTTGGTTTATGGTAGAAATGATAGGCCCATTGTTGTGGCAATTGTTGTCATTCAGTCGCATGCATGTATGTCCTCTCTACACACACACAATACAATAAGACAGTGGAGGCCTGATCTTAGTGCCTATTCTCCTCTGCTATTTATTACTTACATAGTCATGGAATTTATGCTCAGATGTGTTTCCATTAAAACTGAGGTTTGTGAGAAACTCGTCCTAGGGTATAATTCAATGGATTACCAAAACAACAGAGCTCAAGGTCCACCCCATCCTGATCTTTCCTAGATCCGCATTAGCTGGCGGTTTCAGGTATTGGTAAGCTCTTGTCTTTTCTCCATGAAGCATTTTTGGAATGATCTTTGTGTATTTGATGGTTGCACTGCTACTATGCCTGGAAAATTTATGTGTTAGGATTGGCTTGTTACCTTGGTTTGTTTGATTGGCCTCTTCATCATTCCTTACATTGGGATGCTACCTACTAGAAAATATTGTTCTATGCTTAGAAAGGCCTTTGTCCTAGTCCACCTAGCTGGTATCTCTTTTGTAAATTTACTTACTCCATTGTTAACATATATGTGGACTTGAAGGGTCCACCCTCTTTCCTAAAAATTCACTCTTTGTTTTGTCTCATTGAATCTCCTACCCAGTTTTCTAGAATTGGGCACTCTTGAGTGGGAAATCCTGGCTCGCCCTGCCCCAAAATTTCCTACCTATTTTGTGCTATCTCCCTGTGTGCCATTTTCCATTTCTAATTAACTCTCTTTGGGACCTCCAATCTACCAAAATATGTTTTTTTTCCACTCTTTTCCAACCCAAAATGAACTCTGAAAACTGCAAAGCCTCTACTTGTACTCAGCCCCATTGTCACAATAGAAATCATATTCAAAAATATTTGTAATAGGTCGTTCTCAAGACCAACATGAAACTCCAAGTCCCATAGAAAACTATTACTTAGTTATTGCATGATCTTCATGATTTGAAGAGAAAATTGGAAAGCCAGGATGATGAGTTGGACACTCTCCATCAATATATTGAGGGCTTGTAAGATCAACTCACAATAAAAAACTGTCAGACCTTTGATTCTAGGGTTAATAGTAGATGCGTCAGAAGCCTCCTTACTGACCTTAATCAGGCTCTATATGAGGACACTCAACCTATTTTTTAATGGTTTCTCAATGTAAATTTTGCCTTTTTTTGGGGTACTTCCGCAAGATGTACACATGTCATCCTACTGTCATTTTCATCTTCTTCAATAGTTTTTTGGATCTAATTGTTCTCACCCTCCATGGAGGATAAGTCTATGGAATCATGCATGTAACTTACCTCCTAGGTATTTGTCGTGACTAGATGTGGATTTTTAATACAATTTTCTCATTTCTGTTAAAAAAATTGTGAAAATTATATCATTCACATTTTTTCCACAAACAAAATAAAATTTGTGAAAGTAATACCATCCACAATTTTTTACAACAAAGCAAGAAATGCACTACCAAATACAACTCAATTTCTCCCTTTTAATTTCTATGTAAAGAGATCAAATTTCAATACAAAGCATGCATTTTTAATACGTTGTCCATGTCGATTCGAGTAGAGAAGAATTTCTTTGCTTGTTTAAGTGCTAAGACTAGCAGAAGAACACATAGGGTTGTCACTATAGCAAAATATTAAATTATTTAACTATTTCCTAAATTTAGACTTAGGAAAAATTAAAAGTTTCTAAGTTAACATTTGATTTAATCTTAGTCGTCAATCATGATTTAATTTGAGTTGTTGAGAAGGAGATTAGGATTGAGATCAAACTTATAAGAGGAGATAGAGCAAGTTGGTGGCAAGTAAGTTGAGCACAAGAAGGTGTGAGAGAGAAATGAAGGAAGAGTGAAGGTTTCAAAAGATCGCAAAACTCAGCATCCAAGCGAAATCAAGTGAGGGATGAGCCTTTACAACCTAACACGGAGATATATTCGAACGTGTGGATCATATTTCTTGTATGTGCATGAATTTATTAAATCTAGTGTCAATTTAGCTGGAGGGTGGATGACTATTTTTCTTGTGATAAACTGGGAAGTCTCTCCCTTGATGTAATTCTCAAAATAAAATCTTTTGTCACAGAAGAATAATAAAATACACACAATGTTGTAGGTTTTCCCTAGAGTTGGGAGTTTCATGGGTATAACTTGTGTTCCATGCGATGATGTGTTTATATTCTGATTTATTTTCCATTGTGCATGCTTAAAATCTTAGTGTGTTTGTGATTTAAGTTTCCAAAATATCAGTGATTTATATTTTTGGGGTTTTACACTTTTAAAATTACAAATAAATTTATTGGGTTTTACGGAAAACTAATAGTCCATGTGGAATAAAGATGTTATGAAAAATGAAAAATATCTCATCCTTTGAGTGTGGCATCGTTCCTTTCCAATAATGTGTGGGTTGTTTCCATTTGGAACAAAAAATTCTTTCCAACTATGTGGTGTGGTGTGTTATCATATGTGTAGATTTGGGAGAATCCTTAAGTATACTTCAATATTCTCATTGTTATGGGTGCTACCACCATTTGAAATACTCTTCACATCCTCCCATTCAACACACCTTTTGAATAGTGATATTTTGAGCTCACAATTGCAGAATAGGTGACTATATCCACAATAATATAACAATTGTTCCAACGGAGGCATGAAATTCTTGGGATTTAATAATTTTGGCGTATTTCATGTTGATACCATGTTAAACTATGCAGTGAGACGACATGAGAATATTGGAAAGAATATTGTAACCATATCAATGATATATGCATATAATGATATTAATATATTGTACATGGGTGTAATCACCTCTATATGCTCCCACAATTTCGATAACAGGTGACTATGTCCACAATAATATCGACATATTTTTTTTACGGAGACACGTGCTTTGATAATTTTGGCATAATTAACTCCAATACCATGTTAAATTATGCAATTGAGACAATACAAGAATATTGGCAGAAACAACTATAGCCATCTTGACAATTTATTCATCTAATGATATCAATATATTGTACCTAGATACAATCAACTCTATATTTGTACATGCTCTCACACTAAGAATTCTTCAATAAATAAGGATGAAACTTCATCAAGAATAAGAATAACAACTCATAAAGATGTGATCTAGGACTTTGTGATTATCTAGGACTCATATGCTAATAGATTTGACCTATAGGTTCAATGGGTTTTGTCCCTCATCTTCAACTTGTGAAAATTCGAATGCCCTAAATCCTACTGCAACAACTGATATTATTTATTATGTTTGTTAAAATTAATTAAACAAAATTATTTGCAGTTTTCTACGACAAATACTAAAACATATAAGTTGAAGCCTTCAAAAATCAAATATTGCGGAAAATAAGTGCAAGGAAAATACTAGCACACATATAAACACATTGACACAATTATTTTTGGAAAATTTTCCCCAAAAAAACCCAATGTGGGAAAATCGGTGCAGTAGATGAGGTTTTCTTTATTAATCTTCAACAATAATTCAAGTACAAGATATCGAATAGTAAAAATAGAGGAAGAATGACTGAGAGAAATTTATTGATGAATTTCTCTCTCTCCACACCATTTTTTTAAGCCTGAAGAGGACCCTCTGCCCTTATGTTGGCCTCATTGTGTCATCCTCTGCGTAGTGCTTGACGAACTGTCCCTCCTTTGCGCTGCCCTTTCCAGAATTAATCTTGCACTCTCAGACTAATGTTGATGCCCTCTCTCTCTCTCACCTACAACTCACTCTCTGACTCGATTTTCTCTTGCCGAACTTCAGCCACTGAGAAAATTGATTTGCTTGGGCAATTGAGTATCTGCTCTGGTGTGTCTTCCAAGTGCCCATCGAGTTTCTTCTTCTAATATCTCGTTCAGACATCAATGGCCATTATTAGAGCTTAATCGATGGCTAATATTAACTTGGACTCGATCCACGCCTTTATAAGGAAGATTCACACCCGACTTAATCAATACCATTTAATTAATCATATTTCCTAAGTTTAGACTTAGGAAATATTAAAAACTGATTAACTATTTTAATTAAGTCACTTCTGGGTGGAATTCCCCAAAATGATTTATGGGATTTGTAGAATGCATTTGTGTCTTAGCCTCTCTACAAAATCTCAAGACTATAGCACATATGATGCTACAAAAATCAACACTCCCTCTTAGCGAGGAATGTGCTCTAGTATTGTTGCCCTCTTGATAGCAATACTCTGACTCTATATCACCTCCTGCTATGATGTTGATCTCTGGCCTCGCTGATGAGCTCCATCATTAGGTATAATTGGAGGGGTTAATTTTCACCTTTTTAGCCTTATTAGTCTCTCTTTCTCACATTTAATTATATTATGGTTTTATGTTGCTAGTGCAGATGGTGATTAAGGCTTGTCATACTTCGAATGCCTAATATGTGTTAAATGCAAGATAATCACGAAGATATTGCACTTTTGATGAATATTTTGCAATTGAAGTTTGAATTAGACAACAAGGAGAGATTCTAGGAGGATTTTCCACCTCCTTAACTCCCAAAGGCAACTGAGGGATCCTCGAGATTCCCTCCAACAACTCGAAATCAAAGGTAGCCAAGCAAGTGGGAGATCATGTGCACCAAAGCTCCACTTCTCTTGCAATCAAAGGGGACACATACCCTAATTTTTAGGGAGCTGTTGATAGCTACCCTCTAGGTTAAATAGGGTTGAGAAAGAGCTCATTAGGATTTGAACTTGAAGGAAGATAATAGACTCTTAGCTCTTGTAATAAGTTTTTGAGACTTTAATGATTATGTATTGAGACTATTTTCTGCAATAAGATGAAAATTCAATGTCTTTCATTGATTTAGTTTCATAGGGTTAGGCTTGGGGGTTAGGGCCCAACCCATTGTCCATAGTCTCTCTTATGTGTTCATGCTTATTTTTATGCCATTGTAGCTAGTTTCTTTATGAGTTTCAGCTAGTTTGCTTACATTTCCATTCATTGTTTTTAGTTTGATTCCATTTTGTCTTTGTTTTAGTTAAGCTTGCTTAGATTTTGGTAGAATAGCATATAAACTTAGAAAGTTGTGTGTCAATCCTCCCTCTCTCATCTCTTTAATTGGAGCTTGAGGAGGGCAGATCTTCACCATAGACCTAGATTTTATCTTTAGTTTATGATTTCTTGGAAAGAATAGTTAGGTTGTGTAGTGTCATGAACATGTCTAGAATACTGAGTTAGATTTCTGTTTGAATTCTCAAGTAGGTTTTTTTTCCAAATTAATCTCACCTTTTTCCATTTCCTTCATCGTAGATTTGCTAATTTTTGTTGCATGAACATTCAGTTTTCTTGCAGATCCAAGTAGCATAGAAAAGGAGGACTTCACCAGCACCCCTAGCTTCATTTCTCACCCATCATCAACCTTCTTTCCATCAAATCGCCTTCAGCCCTGTTTTTGAGATTTTCATCTTCACACCATGAGCAACCCTAGTTGTGTAAGATGGGATTCTTAAAAGGTTCTGAGCTTGGAAAAGGGGTTGGACACCTTCCATTCATCCAAGTACACCTTCATTCCACTTCCCCTAAAATTTTCTTCATCATTTTTGGCCTCAGATTTCCCTCAAACTATTTCCTGTAGCAATTTAGGACTTTCTGTAGCACTACAAGAAACCTGTAGCAGCACCAGGGGGCCTCTCCTTAAGCCCATAAACCATCATCAACCTCATATAGACCTTCCATAACCATCAAGACACCTTTATCCCTACATCCATGAGTTCAAAAAATTCCTAAGCCACCTTAGCGCCTTCTCCTCCTTGCTGCAAAACAATGCATTTACAAGCATAATTAGGTCATGATTAGATGCCTGATTAAAAGCATGATAGTTAAAGCATGAAGTAGACAAAGTGTGTTTAGCCATTTGGCCCAGCAATGTGTGAGTATATTGGCCTTATTTCTGCAATTTCATTTCATCCATTTACTACATGAAGATGCCTAGTTTGCTTCTATTTCTTGCCATAGTTTAAATTGTAGATTCCTTTCCTTGCAGAATAGCTAGGTGTATTTTCTTGCTTTAGAATATTCCTTTTATGGTTAATGGAGTAATGGTTTTGAGTAACTTGTAGTTCTAGGTCTAATTCAGAAGTGTGACATACTTCACCCAGAAACCCTAGCAATAGCACCCTTTCGTAGGACTTAGAAGAGGATGACATGAGTAGAATGCATCTGCTATGTATATATCACTATCACCTCCAAGTTTGTACGAACCCAGGGTTAATAAAGTAAAGTAGAGTAGCCTTTGGGAGTTGCATCACACTTGGTGAAATACCAGGGCTCATCACTCACTACCCACCAACTACTATGCAATTTTATTATGCGTTGCATCTGTGCTGCTACTAACCCTACATACTGTTGCCAACTACTGCATCTTCATTGCAACTTCCTCTCATTTTTTGTTGTTGTAGTTAAGAATCCAATTGATTCTATTACTGAAACAGGTTCTCTACCATACCCATTTGTTCCTTGAACTAGATGAACTTAACTCTTCATAGAGCTTTCGTGAGTACATCTACTACCTGATCTCCTATGGGAACATACTATAGTTGGACTGCCCCACGTTGAACATAGTCTCTAATGAAATACTGGATTATCAGAGAATTTAATACAACTATGATTATCACGGTAAACACTAGTGGCTCCCATATTCTTTCTGAAAAAACTCACTAGCAGTTTCCTAAGACATATTGTTTCGCACATAGATGTGTTGGATATCATATATTTAACTTTTGTTGAGCTCAGTGCTATTGAATTATGCTTCTTGTTGCACCAAGAGACCATCCCTGATCCAATGATGAAGCATTACTCAAAGGTACTTTTCCTATCCACTGAACTACTTGCCCAAATTTCATCTATGAATCCGCTCAATCTGACGTCATCTCCTCGAGTTTATTTCAACCCATATCCGATTGTCCCGCGCACATATCTAAGAATGTGCTTAGCTGCTACCCAATGTACCATTTTTGGTTCCACCATGAACTGACTAAGGGTGTTGACAATGAAACATATGTTTAGCCTAGTGTGTAGGTGGATTTGGCGCACGAGTGTACCAAATCGCACTTGCTTAAGAGGAGTGGTTTTTTCCTCTTAAGTTCCTAGTCACAGGCAGAAAAACAAGGGAGTCAAGCAATTCATTGAACATGCTAAGAAATAAAACATACTAAATATTTAAATAGAATGCATATTTGGAAACAAAACAAAATTAAACTAAACACATAATACAAAAGCTCTAAATAGAGTCAAATAACTTCAATAATCCAAATAGTGGCACTTACGTCCCCTCTTATTGAGTGTTGGTAGGAATAAAGGATGAAACTATTTTACCCACTTGCCAAGGGGCCCTTAGAACTAGGGAGTTCTAAGACCCGATGCAAGGATGTCTTTAATTTTGAGCTACCTTGGCGCAAAGTCCATCTCTCTCTACTCTGAAGGATTGGAGTTGTTGGATGGCCAACAACTGAATCCCCTCTATCTCTGCTCCAGATCACACACTGTTGGATTTCTTGGGGAAATTCTGGCCAACATAAAAATGTGTTATCTCTTTGTTCATCTCTTGGTGGCCTTTTATAATAGAATTAGAACTCTCCTTCCCTCTCTTGGTACATTGATGGATGGTGACACAAGAGAGGAGGGTGATTCCATTGTGTGCTCCCTTGAGGGCCTAAGGAGTCTTGGGCGGCTGTCCTTAGGTAGCCTCAAGTGTGGGATCAATTTCCTGGACTGTGCTTTGTGGTCCCAGAAATTGACTTCCGCCACTCTCAAGTGCGCAGTTTTTTGAGGGAAAGCTGCAAAAAGGCACGCCTAACGAAGAAAAGTGCGCACAAAGGTGCATTTTGTTGGTTTCTTCCATGCACAATTTGATTTTTCTCCTGGACCTTAGAAATTTTTAAATTCTTCAAATTCTCTAATGTGCCTTAGCCCTATAAATCCTTCTGCTTGACATTTAATAATGACATATTTTCTTGTTCGATTTTCCAGTGATAAAAGTTTCCCCCTAATGTGTGAGGTCTAGGAAGAACTGTATAGCTGAAATACATTATAGTTTCTTTTATGTGTACTGTGCAGAGAGAGAGAGAGACCTGCGTGTAGCACAGATTGGAGACACCTTGCACCGGGTCGAAGAGAAACCGTGTCCTGTGGGAACCCTACAATCAATGGTATAATACAATAAATAAATTTTTCCCACGAGGCGGGCATGTCCCATGCTCTTGATGCTTTGGCTAGCTAAACAGATCTATTTGACAGATACAGATTCTGTCAGTGTCACTAGTATGATAGTGATCTGTTGGTTGATGACGACGACTATTGATGCCCTTAGGGGCATTTTTTCTTTGAAAACAAGTGGAATGTGGTACCCATATGTGTAAGCTAGGTATGGCATATAAATGCACATTGTACGCATGGGTGTCTGACTAGGACCTTCCCGTGTAAGCATTGATGAAAGAGATGCTTATAAAGGCATGGGTCTTAAACGAATTTGATCAAAGTGTAATGGTTGTAAGGTACGATACCATCTTGACATGAAGGCTTGTATTGTAGTCGAATTTCAGGAGGATCGATGACATCTGTGGGTAATGATGTCTCCCACAGTGCCACCTGAGGATGTCCCTTTTGTGGAGAGGGTTGATCCAAGGTACCACTTCATTTTTGGAAAATAGGTGTTGATGTCGAAAAAAAGGAAGCCTCAACCGAACGAGAGAGTCGTTGATACAAGGGATTAGAATCCTGGATGTGATAGGTTTAACATAGACATGATGGTGAGGGGTGACTGAAAACTGATGATGGGGATTCAGTGGCCCAAGGTCGGAGTATAAAAACCAACTTGGCGGCAGTCATAACTATTTATGATGGGGAAATCCCTTGAGTTGGTAGGACGTCCAGGGTGGGTATATATTGGTTATTAATATCATGGCGACTTATGTGTAAAGGGTGTGATACTTCGACCAACGGTGACCAGGGACTACTTCCATGGGAGGAAAAATGGATGGATGAATGGGGGGACATAGTGCATCATTTGTGGTCTTTGTACACTTACCAAAAGAATGAAATAATAGGGTTTGGTTTGTACAAAACACAGAGATAGGTGCCCCAAAACATGAAAGTGTTCGCTCACTGATGATGTTAGTAAGGTGTTTTTTTTAGGGTGGGGGGCCCATTGGTTCGTCTCATGTGTGGGGTTAATGAAGCAGATGGAAAATGTTGTAGATGGGGTATGCTGATGGAGGTATGGTAGGCCAAATGCAAGGCGCGATAGTGTGCTTTCGATCTACTTACAAAACCTGGTAGTCCAGAAAATGGGTTTTAATTTTGATATGGTAAAACTTGACCTGATGCATGGTGGGTGAATGGGCATGAGGTGATTCCTGGACTAAAGTGGTATGGCCATGGTGTCATGTCTTTCGTAATATATGGTATACTTTTGGTGATGGGGGCCATGGAGGGGAGGCTCTACCGACCAACGAGGATGTTTATCATGTGCAAGGTGTGGTAATTATAAACATGGTTGGGTGTTTGGAACCTATGGTTAATTTCTTACGGAGAAATGATGTCAGGATATGCAGATTTTTTTCTGGGACTCTATCATGCTGAGGGTATAATGATACCTGCTATGGAAATTTCAATGGATGGAGCAATGGATGGTTTTCATAGTA
Source organism: Pinus albicaulis (assembly GCA_034641835.2). Lineage (NCBI taxonomy): Eukaryota > Viridiplantae > Streptophyta > Pinopsida > Pinales > Pinaceae > Pinus > Pinus albicaulis. Next base: position 1,432,072,095 of record CM076570.1, read on the forward strand.
CCTGCAAAAAAATACCCCAAGTGAAAGCATCTCCTTTATTCAAATATTATTGAAATACATGTGCTTAAAAAAGAAGATGAGAGAGGGCATCCCTGTCGGTACTGAAAATTTATTTTTTCAGAGGTGCAAATGTGTGGCACCACCTTTGGGCGTTATGGAGTGTTGATCATAGTGTTTCTTTGGGTATTGTAATTGGGCCTTCCGAGCTCTTGTTATGGTCCTCAAAATTTTCTGAAAAGGGCGACATATAGGCGAATATTGCTTAATTCAGTTCATTTGTGTCCATTGAGCATTTGAGGTTTCTGAGAGGTCAGAGGCTTCGGTGGAGTTGTTCTTTTCGTTGCAGTCAGATTGAGTACCTGGGACTAGAGATTTTTTAGCTAGGTAGGCCCCATGATGCCCTGTATTTTTATTTTTTTCAGCATGTCAGTGCCAGGGTCCATACAGGATGGATTTTTATGGATCCTAGGCCAGCTTTTGCCTTGACTGCGCGGGCGATCAAGGTACAGGTGCGCGACTTTCGTGCAAAACTAAGGTTTTTCATGCACTTATCATTCCTGTACTAGCTTTGGGTGCCCCCTTGTTGCATTTGTGAGAAAAAAATACACTCTCTCCTCGTGCCTGTCTGAGGAACAAGCGTGTGGAGGGCCGAAGCTAATTTTTGCAAAATTTTTGGAAATTTTGTCTGTTTTTTAGTATTTTAAGTGTGATTGATGTGTGCCTGTTTGATGACAAGATGTTGTGGAGGGAGAGGGATTGGCCTGATCTCCAGGCATCCTTGGCTGCTGAAGGTCACGCGCGCCAAAATTTCACGCGTTGGGGTCTTCTCAAATTTATGGAGAATGACCTCTTACGATCATAGGATCGTCTTCTGCATTACCTGGTCCGATGCTGGACCAAGTGGTGCAAGGTGATGGTGCTGTGGGGGTGCAACCTTATTATCCGTCTCGATATGGATATCTATTTTTTGATCAGGCTGCTGCCTCAAGGTGAGGCGCTTCCTTATCCACTTCCCCCTGGGAGAGTGGATCTTGAGCGGTTTTCAGCAGGCCATTGTGGCGGGGCGCCCCCTTACAGAGGGGTGTATAGTTATTTCTACTGTGGCTAACATGGCCGAGCGATGTGCTCTAGCTTCTATTGTATGACTGGTGGGGTCGTCTGTTCCCCATCAGGCATCGGGGCCACAGATAGGTATTTTGCACTGGCTGAGGGCTGGACACTTCTTCGATTTTGCCCATTTTTTCTATGACGGGATGATGGCTCAACTTTCCAAGGTCTAGTATGGATCAAAGCTGTTCACATATTCTAATATTCTTTGTAGCATTATTTATGAGCGGGTGGTGTTGTTGATACCTATAGTGGTTGTGCCTGTTGGGGGGCCACAGGAGCCTCGCATGAGGAGGTGGGCCCCTATTATGCCTCATGGAGGGGGAGGTAGGGCAGGGAGTTATTGGAACACCACCACGGAGGCTTGGTTTGAGGCCAATCTTCAAATTTTTTTGACATTCCCTTATGCGGGGATGGACTTCCGAGGAGACCTAGACATGGGTCTTCCTGCTAGATATGCTTAGGGTCCAGTAGGTATGTTTTTGTGTTTTATTTTGTATTTACTTGAGTCTTTATGTTTTGTATGTGTATTATGATGATACTAAAATATTTTTGTTACTCTTGTAGATGTTGGTGAGGTCGGACGTCTCGTGGCTCGGTTGGTGGGACATCATCCGCTTCGGCGACCTCGAGGTGGTCCTTGCAGGGGACAGGGAGGAGCTCTAGTGAAGCCTCTGGGTGGAGCACCTGGCAGGGGGGACGGTCCCTCGGGGGAGGGTAGTATCTTAGTTGTTTTCGAGACATCTGTTGAGAGGGCTCGTGCCAAGGTGACAAAGGTTCGCATTGCTGAGTTGACAAAGCAGGTGGCTGCTCTAGAGGTCAGAGCTCGAGTGGTAGAAAATGTCTGGGGTCAAGTGGATCGCTTGACCAAGGGGATGCCTACTCGAGGCTTCATGGATGACCTCGATGATGCATGGTTGGAGACACTGATGGCCCAGGAAAGGGGCTATCGGCAGATTTTACGTTGGGTGGCTATCTCCGTTTTGAGGGAGGCTCTTGTGTTGGTACCAGGAGCGGCTGTGGGTCCAGGTGCCTCACCTAAGGTAGCACCACCTTAGAGTTTTATTGTACAAGGGGAAAGCACCCATTATGAGGATGATTTCCCTATTTTTGTCGACTTGTATACTTGTATCTTTTTGGGTTGACTTACAGGTCAGAGACACTTTTTTTGTACTTAGATGCATATTTTTTGGCATATATGAGGGATATTTTTTGTGGCTCTACATGGTGTGCCCCCTATTTTTTTATGTATTATGCTATGCTAATGGTATCTATGTTTTTTGTGTTTTATGTATGATATCTGAGATGCATTCTAGTTTAGAATATTGTTAACTATGCAATCAGTCGTTTGGTTTTGATTTCTTGGTACATGTGTGAATGTAATGTGGTTAAATTGTCGGCTTAATCTTTTTGCAGGCAAGTATTTTCTAAACATATGTGAATCTCGTATCTCAAATGCTTAGTTTAACTGTGATACTACTAACTGGGAATCGAGGTAGATATGCATATGGCGTATGCCCTGATTAAGGGCATCACACATAAGTCTGATGACAACGTCATATTCTGCCTGATTGTTTGTCGCTGAATCGATGCATACACCATTAGTGAAGACTGGCGATCGTTCAAGATGGTAGATGACCCAGGCGACTGCTACTAAAATATGAGACCATCGTGATGCTCCATCGGCAAATTCAAAGTAATGGTCGGGTTGATAATCCATTTTGACACCAGAGTGTATTTTTTGGCAAGTCTTTTGTTCAAAAATTTAAAGTTTTTGGGTATGTGTATGTTGACTCTAGGGGTGGGCCTTCTCAACCGTTATGGGTATAATCTCTTGAGGTAAAGGCTTTTGACAGGGTTGCTGAGACATGTTCCATCTGGATCGATCAAGATGTATTCCCCCTTGAGGAGGAAATGTTTTATAATGTAGGGTCCTTTCCATAGAGTTTCAAACTTTCCTGACCCTAGGGCTTCTTTTGTGACATTGTAGCGGAGGACTAGCTCTCCCTCAGTGAATGAAATAGGGTTGATGTGGCGGTCAAACGATGCTTTTACCCATTTCTTGTGGGCCTCATTGTGTTGTAGCGACTGCCGTTAGATTTCATCGATGAACTCTAGTTGTACTAAATGTTGTTCTATAGGCTGGATATCATCGAGGAGTTCGATGGCGGCATGTAAATTCGGTATCTCGTGTTCTATAGGAATCAAGACTTTGACTCTGTATACCAAGTGGAAGGGGGTGAAACCAGTGGACGTCTTCATGGTCGTGCAGTATGCCCACAGGGTGGAGAAAAGAATATGGTGCCATTTGGTTTTATGGTTATTCACCATGTGTTGTAACATATTTTTGAGAACTTTATTCACAGCTTCTACCTGTCTATTAGATTGGGGGTATCATGGTGAATCGAATTCGTGGGTGAATCCAAGGTGGTGAGATAGCTCCTGTAAAACTTCATTCTCGAAGTGTTTCCCATGGTCGGAGACTAACTCCTTGGGAATGCCGAACCGGGTAATGACATGGTTAAACAAAAATCATGTGGTGATTTGTGTTGTGTTGTCGTATGTGGGCATAGCTTCTGCCCACTTGCTGAAATAATCGACAATCATGATGATCTATTTGTGATTTCCTGATGATGTTGGGTTGCAAGTCATGAAGTCGATCCCCCATTTGCAAAATGTACCAACAACAATGACAGGGTGTAGGGGAGTGGGAGGGGCTCTTTCCTTATGAGTGAAGCATTGACATCACTCGCACCTCTTGAATGTTGTGATACAGTTGGGAAACAAATTGGGCTAGAAATATCCTTCTCGTAGGATTTTTTGGGCAGTGGCCATCCCAGAGAGGTGGCCACTGTAGGCTCCTTCGTGGCAATCATTAAGGGCTTTTTCTGCTTGGTTGTGAGTGAGGCATTGACGTAAAATGGTGTCGATGCCCCATCAATATAAGACATCTCCCATAAGGAGGTATCGGGGCCTGATGGTGAATGCGTCGACGGTCGTCTCAAGTGAGGTGGGGTTTGAACTTTAGGGTTTGTAAGAAGAGGAGGATATCTTCGTACCATATTCATCAGTTACTATGGGGAAGAGATGTACATTTGGTAGTGAATCGTTTACTGGTGATCCTTTGGTATGACTTGGGAGGTCTGTAATGAACTCTACTAAGATTAACACCTTTTTTTTCTCCTGGGGGAGTGAAATTGTAAGTCGTATTCTTGGAGAATGACTATCCATCGGGTGTATTTGTGGTTCATTAGGTGGCGCGTGAGCAGATATTTGATGGGGTTAATATCTGTGATGACTGTAGTGGTCTTTAAGATGATGTAGTGGCGAAGTTTTTGGACTGCACGAATCAATGCTAAGGCAGTCTTTTCTTCAGGTTTATATCTTAATGAAGGGCCTAATAAGGTTTTTCTGATGTAGTAGATTACGTGCTCCTTCCCATTTGGTCCTTCCTGGATCAACGCCGACCAAAGTAGTCTCGGATGTTGATAGATACATGATGTAATCTTTTTCATAGTCTAGGGGCCTGATGAGCGGTGCTGAAGACAATGTGTATTTCAACGTTTCAAACGCTTGTTGGGCATGGTCATGCCATTTTAATGGGATTTACTGGTGAAGGAGGCACAGGAACCCTTGAGTGCAAGTGGCGTAATCTGGGATGAAACGTCTTAGAAAATTGGCCTTCCCCTGCAGGCTCTGTAGTTGCCTAAGGGTTCTAGGTGGAGGTACCTCTTTGATGGCTTGGACCTTGAGGTGGTCCACTCAAATTCCTTGCTGGGAAATAGTAAAACCTAAAATTATTCCTATTGTGATGCAAAATACGCACTTGAGGGGGTTCAAGCATAGGTTGTATTTTCGGCATCGTTGGAATACCAGTCTCAGATCCTCGAGATGGTCTGAGTGCTTCTTGGATCGGACGGTTAGGTCATCCAAGTAGGTGAGGATAAGGTGTGCCAAGCCATGAAATATGTAATTCATGGCTCTTTGGAAGGTGGCTCCTGCATTTTTCAGGCCAAATGACAATACTTTGTATGCGAATGTGCCCCAGGAGGTAGTGAACGTGGTCTTGTACTGGTCGGTGTGAAGTATTTAAATTTGTTTGTACCCAGAGAATCCATCCATGAAGGAGAGGGTATCATGACCCGCACAAGCATCTATGATCTATTTGATGAATGGGGTAGGGTAATTGTCCTTGGGATATGATTTGTTCAAATCTCGAAAATCGGTGCAAACATGTATGGTACCCTATTTTTTCATGAAGGGAACAGGGTTGGAAACCCATGTGTAAGCAATGGGGTAGATAAACCCGCCTTTTTGAAGCTTGTCGATTTCTCGTTTTATTGCTTCTGCCTTTGATGGGTGTAGTTGACGTTGTTTATGTCATATTGGAGGTACATCAGGCCAGGTGTCAATATGGTGCTCTACGATAGTAGGACTAAGCCCAGGCATTTTCGAGTAGTCCCATACGAATATATCTCTATTCTCTTGTAGCAATTGGGTATAAGAGTCTATTTCTTCTGGAGAACATGTTGCCCCCAGCGAGATTTATTCGACCTTTCTAGGATTTTGGGATATATTTACTGTGATGGTAGGTTAGATGTTGGACATGTTTCCTTCCTAGAACGCATCGAGCACCGGGATAGGGTTCTTGAACCAATCAACTTTCCCCGATGGGAGGAAATATTTTGATTCAATCGAATAAATCTCTTATTCTTTTGTCTTGTCAGGACTAAACACGTTTTTGGGGATAAAAAGCGAGCGGTGATGCATTGCATCGCATGGATAATCTGGCTCAGCCATGGCCTCAAGGATGTCCTTGTCTGAATGGAATAGGGATCCTAAATAGGATGTATTTTGCGTAAGGTTGTGCAGAAGAGGTTCAGTCCACATGGATCTGGTTGATAGACATGAAAAGGATTGTATCATCAACATGGTGGAACCAGACATGGTCGAAAGTGTACAGATAGATTGGGTTTGCACTATCGTAGGTACAACTACTCTCGTAGTTGCAGCTAACTCAACACCTACGACAGATGAGCAGACAGCTCGATTCATAGTTAGAATACATGATGATATGAATTGTATATGGTGTATCGTGTCATCAGCATTTGGTGGGGGGAGAATTTCTGTGATGGGAGCTTGCGTGGGCGCAAGGCTAGATCCCTCGTTAGGATGGTCAATTTTCTGTGGGTGGAAATTGTGTCTGGTGAAGAGGCACCTAAATGTTTCCATTAGCGGGCACTCCTCTAGTTCGTGGTTATGGCCAGTGAAAATGGTTCTTGGTACCATTGTGCCAACTAAATAGATTGTGTGGGAATCAACACTACTCTTCGTCCAAGAAGTGGACGCTCGGAATGGATAAAACGTAGAAAAGGAGGACTTCTACCTCCATTTCCGAGTGTTTGGCTTGGGTATGTCTCGCTCTTTTAGGGAGTGTAGACTTAACGCTACTCTTTCCGCTCTAATCTTTGGGAGATGATCACATTTTATTGTATGATGAAAGTGTGAACAAATCCAGAAATAGTTGTGCATGATTTTCTCTTCGTTAGAGAGATGTATTTGCGAGAGAGAAGAGACTATGTGAAAATTGTTTCTGAGGTGCTTCAATTCTTTGCACTGATTGATTCGGTGGCCAATCAGGTCGCATAGTCTGCATGTCACTAGAAAATTTTGGTGGAAATTCCGACGGCCAATTCGTCGCTATTCCGACACATAATCGTCGCAAGAGCGACAGTTCGAGGGCGGGCAAAATGTGGTTTACCATACCGTCGCAGTTCCGACGCAATTAAAAAGTGTCGCACTATCGACACTTTTTCCGTCGCTTCCAAACAAACGTCACTCTTTTGATGTTTCCCAATCCGTCGCACTTCCGAACTTTGTAAACTGTCACACTTCCGACGAAATGTGGTCCGAAATTTTGAACGTCACTCTTCCGACATATGTAAACTCTCACAATTACGACGAAATGTGGTCCGACGTTTTGAACGTCGCTCTTCCAACGTTTGTAAAATATCGCAATTCCGACGCAGTGTGGTCTGACGTTTTGGACGTCGCTCTTTCGATGGTTGTAAACTGCCACAATTCCGACGAAATGTGGTTCGACATTTTGGACATCGCTCTTCCGACGTTTGTAAACTGTCGCAATTCCGATGAAATGTGGTTCGACGTTTTGAACGTCGCTCGTCTGACATTTTTATATTGTCCCGCTTCCGACGTTTCTGATCTGTCGCAATGCCGACGCTTACAAGGTGTCGGTATAGCGACGACAGGTTCAAATTAAAAAAAAAAAAATGAAACTTTAAAAGAGGAAAAACGTTGTTTTGAATATATTATATGAAGTAAAACAGTCCATGAAGTCATTACATTTTCACATCTGAAGATTGGAACCCAAATATCCATCCATAAAAGTGGAAGTCCCACCCCAGACAATGATAGAAAAATACCACATGTCACATACAGGGACATGATATAAAACCCAGTAACGGTCCACATGGAGATTATCGACAATCTGAGAAAGCATCCAAATATGCCCGAGGCATCTATAAGAAAGTGAAATAGCAGTATGTAAAATAGTAAAGCAACAGATAGAGTACCGACGTCCATTGTTCCAAATACAAATTAAAGTACCCAAAATCCTTGAACAGAGAAAAACGCTAATCATGTGAGGAGTGTGATATGTCCAAAATATAAAAAGACCAATACCATCAGACCATATCAATAAAACAACAACATAGACCAGCATCGCTAGTTTTGAAGGCAGAGTGATAAACATTAATCATTTTTTTTTTCACAAGAGAAAAAACGTTGTTTTGAATATATTATATGAAGTAAAACAGTCCATGAAGTCATTACATTTTCACATCTAAATATTGGAACCCAAATATCCATCCAGAAAAGTGGAAGCCCCACCCCAGACGGTGATAGAAAAATACCCCATGTCACATACAGGGACTTGATATAAAACCTAGTAACGGTCCACATGGAGATTATCGACAAATCTGAGAAAGCATCCAAATATGCCCGAGGCATCTATAAGAAAGTGAAATAGCAGTATGTAGAATAGTAAAGCAACAGATAGAGTATCGACGTTCATTGTTCCAAATACAAATTAAAGTACCCAAAATCCTTGAACAGAGAAAAACGCTAATCATGTAAGGAGTGTGATATGTCCAAAATATAAAAAGACCATCAGACCATATCAATAAACCAGCAACATAGACCAGCATCGCTAGTTTTGAAGGCAGAGTGATAAACATTAATCATTTTTTTTTTCACAAGAGAAAAAACACTGTTTTGAATATATTATATGAAGTAAAACCGTCCATGAAGTCATTACATTTTCACATCTGAAGATTGGAACCCAAATATCCATCCAGAAAAGTGGAAGTCCCACCCCAGACAGTGATAGAAAAATACCCCATGTCACATATAGGGACTTGATATAAAACCCAGTAACAGTCCACATGGAGATTATCGACAATCTGAGAAAGCATCCAAATATGCCCGAGGCATCTATAAGAAAGTGAAATAGCAGTATGCAGAATAGTAAAGCAATAGATAGAGTACCGACGTCCATTGTTCCAAATACAAATTAAAGTACCCAAAATCCTTGAACAGAGAAAAACGCTAATCATGTGAGGAGTGTGATATGTCCAAAATATAAAAAGACCATCAGACCATATCAATAAACCAGCAACATAGACCAACATCGCTAGTTTTGAAGGCAGAGTGATAAACATTAATCATTTTTTTTTTCACAAGAGAAAAAACGTTGTTTTGAATATATTATATGAAGTAAAATAGTCCATGAAAAACGTTGTTTTACAGACACATGAATCCTGTAAAAAGTCTCTAGCATCAATTCATCATCCAGCAAGCCACAAAGAAATTTCTCCAACAGCACTTTATTCCAAAAAAGTCAATGTTACTGCAAAGTATATGAATCCACACTTACTACTCCAATTGATGGAGTATTTATACAAAAAATCATACAAAATATCTCATAACAAATTGAGATATTATCTAGGATAAATAATAAGTATTTTACAACAATATAGAGACAGATGGTCTCGTAGATAAGAAAAATGATAACTAATGTTGTGCTGTTTCCTTCTTTTAAGAATGTGCTGGAGGCAGGCCCTATATCTTGGCTTGATGTTGTCCTCTTTAGTAATTCTATGTTGATTATTTCGTTTCATTGATACTCTTTAACTGCTCTGATACTCTTTGACCTTTGTTCATCCTTTTATCCTTTTTATCATGATATGTGGTAAATAGGAAAAAATTTATGTAAGGATAATTTTTTACAAAAGTTCCATCATTTATTTCCACCATTGAACTTCTGGCACTCTGGTCCTTTGCAACTTTCTTAGTGTTTCATTAGCCTCAGTATATCTGAAGAAATTAGGCTGATTTGGGAACAAATGATTTACTTCATGCTCGAGATAAAATAAATTCTCCAATCTGTCATGAAGGTTTTTACCTGTAGGCAATGCTGCTGTTGATGAACTGGTTGAAGAACTAGCTTGATTATCAGCATATTTGTCCAATTTTTAAACATAACTATCAAGGTCCATTAGCTTATCTTCTGCAACTATAGGACTGGGCAATCCTCTATTTAACAAAATATTCAATCTTTCTCTGAAGGCAATGATTTCTTCTTGCATATCTGAGCACCTTAGTTCTAAATTCTGTACCAGAGTTCTTTTAGTAAAAACTCTCTTTATTTCTAGAATTGTTCCGGTCCTGTCCTGAATACCAATTTCTGCAAGTTGATTCTTAGTCTGAGTATTCAAAAAATGTATAAGTCTATTGGCCTCTTCTGGCATATTTCCCAACTCGTGTCTTGATCTCTCAATCTCATCCAGAGCCAATTTAACTAAGTTATTATGTTCATCCATTATTTGAATTGAGGACCAAACATCCTTTATTGATTGAATGATATTATCCCAAAGAATATCATTTATTTATTTTAAAGTTTTCTCCAATGCGAGATCCTTTTCCAATGCTTTGACTATTTTTTTCTAATTTTTTCACTTCTCTTGTTTTATCAGCAACACTCATTTTTGAAAGATCATATTTATGTTCTAGAGTGGCCAATTGTTCCTTTGTTTTGTGAAGCTCTATGGCCTGAAATTTCATATCGTCCATTGAATTTGTTAATTCATCAGTGTTCAAATTTGCAGTGTTGCTCTGTGACAATTCTGCTGGCTGACCTGTTGTTGTTGTACCTGTCACTACTCCTGCTATAGATACTGGAATATTTGCCTGCTTATCTTTTAATGCATTCTCAAGCTCTTTTTCAGTTGCAGTAAGTTGCTCATTCAATTTTAAGAGAAAATCCATTAGTTCTTCCTCATAATTTTGTTTGATGATTTCTGCAGTCTGTGGATGTCTTGAGGCCGGTAACTTTAATTGTTTTCTCAGAGCTGCAATATCATCATCTTTTCTCTTGATCAAAGCTTCAATACCTTTCACATCTTTAGGATTATGACCAAAACCAATGATTATTTCCTCTAAAGTTTTGATTCTATTATCCTTAGCCTGGGAGGAGGCTTTTTCAAGCTGCAACTATGTATTAGTATTATCCAAAGAATCCTGCAACTTATGGGTCATCATTGATTTATCCGTCAGAGTAGAATAAATCATCTCACCTATTTGCTTGTGTAGCTCAATTTGATCTAAAGGATGGATATCCTTTGCTAAGACTTCAAAATTAGTCCTAACGTAATCTGCAGTTGTCTGAGGCTGCTGCACCTTGGGCTTGAAATGGCTCATTAACATCTTACCCTGTTGGATGTCATAAGCTGACATCAATATTTCTTGATTTTTCGGAGCCATCTTCAAAAATTGGTTGTACACTTGAAGTCTAAGTGGATCGTTCCTGGCCTTTATATTGATGAATGTTCTTTTGATGTCCCGGGCAGTTTTTACTGGAGGTTTGAAAGAAGATATTTCTGCAGTTTGTTGCCTCTATATTCCCTGTTTTTGAAAATTAGTGGATGTCCCACTACCTGTATCTGTTTGCTGACTGTCTTCTCTTCCCTGGCTGTCAGGGATTTCCTGAAATGATTCATCTTCTGGAAGGGGAGTTAATTTCTACCTTTTAACATCTTGCTGTTCAGAAGAGCCACCAATAGGAGTATTTGTTTCAGCCTCTCTCTTTTTTCCCTTTTCTATATTCAGAGGAGTTTGTAAAATAGAAATTTCTGGCTCACTGATCTGAGTAGGAGGAATTTGTCCTTGACCTTGTTCTTTAGAAGTCTCTGGTTGCTCTGTCATTATAATTTTTTCAATTATTTGTATATCAGGCTCCTTTTCTTTTCCTTTAGATTCTACTGCTACTGTACTAATCTCCTGCAAATTTTGTTGTAAAGTCATGGCTGAAGAAGATCCCTGCACCTGTCCAAAGATTCTAGGTCAAGTATCTTTTCAAGATCTTTCATTACATTTTCAACATTGACCTGCTCACTATCTTTTTCAACCAATGTCCCTTCTGTCCATTCATCCATATTAGCATATTGTTCTATTTCTGGGATTCTTTGATGGATGTATGGTGACAGTTTATTTTTCATTATTCTATCACAGATAAATTTGTTTGGATCATAAGGCACCCAGTAGAAACTCTTTTGTAGTCTGAGATAGTCTTCTAAAATCCTTTCGGCTTCCTTTCCAGCTTCCCTAGAGGTACAAATGAAGGGACCTAATTGGTTCTTGATCCTGAGTTGAGCCTTTTTCTTTGCATTGCAAAAATGAATTATATCTGAATTATTCATCTGCCTGAAATATTCTAATGCAAAGAGTCTCATTGGGACATACTTGGGTAGTTTGAATGGGCACAATTCACATCCATATATCCTGATCTTTGTGTAGTTTTGATATAGGTACCAGTCACCTATCTTGTACTGCTTTGAGAGCTGAAGGATTTTCTTGATTTCATTGTTAATTCTAGGAGGAGAGACTCTTGTCAACAAGGTAGTTGCAGGATGAACAAAAAGGTCGACAAACTCATTATAGGAATAAGGAGAATCAGAGGAATTGTGAGTAATGGCAGGCCAAAAGATGACTGACCTAGGATTCCCTTTGGCATCAAGTTTATTAACATAAAAAGGGAAATTTTCTGACTGAAATTAAATCATGAGATGATATATGACAGAAGAATACTTAAATACTCTCTCATTCTCAAATCTCATGAACTGATCATGGATTTTGTCAGCAATATAAGATGACAAATCATACTTGACAGCAGGAGGTTGTCCAGGGGTAAAAATGGATAACAATACTAGGGTTAACTGATCAACATACTCAGTAGTATTGAAGCCCATTATTGAAGATATCATGTTTAAAATAAGTCTACCCTCATCAGTAAAGAAAGTATAACCATAAGGGGGAGGGTTTTTAGGCTGATGCTCTGGTAACATGACAAGTAATTCAGCCATGGAAAGGGGAGTGAGACCTTGACTAGGTTGGAATTGTAGTATTTCATGTATGGACTGAGCAGTTATTGGGAAATGGACATTTTGACTTGGGGATAAAACTGCTCGTTGGTTGGGATCATAATTTGCGTAGCAATAATGGATTAACTCAGGAAAAATATGGACTGAGGGGAGAAGGTACATAGGAAGATTTGATTCCCAAAGTCCAAAGATGTCAGAACCATTCAAATAATTGTCTCTGCAGCGGAAAAATATTTGAAGAGGATTCTCACTGAGACGCAAGTCCTTAATTTGAAAATCCATATCGGCTAAAGGCAAATAATCCAAGTCCTTGTGAGGGGCATTGATGGGCACGACATTCAGAGCTACAGGAACTTCCATTTCTGGTTCTTGTGGATTCATAAATGGAATTTTGGGGTTTTTGTGGAAAAGGGGCACAATTACCAGTTTTGGGAATATAATTGCAGTTCTGGGAACGAAAAAGACCAAACTGAACTTCTTTTCAGACCTTAGTGCAGAATTAAAACTAAAACCGGGATTTTTTACAGAGTTTAGTGGGGAATTGGAATAAATACCTGTTTATGGGAAATGAAACGTGTTTAAACAGGCGTTGGTTATGACAGAAGAACCCTGAAATACTCGGCTTCAATTCTCTTCAGCAAGGTAACGGTCAGCAAGCGTTAACAGTTGGTTTTTGAATTTTGTTGCATGGAAGACTGGCTAGCACACGGAACAATGAAAATGACGCAGACGCAATTTGTTTTATTTACAAAGTCAAAAGGGTGGCGGGTTTTGATTGATGACGTCAGCATGTACGATGGTTTCGTCACAGAGGGATAGGAGCGGATCTTTGTTTGGGCCGCTCGCGTAGTGGAAATCCGGACCTGAAAAAGATTAGAGCGAATTTGATAAGAAATTTGCGTCACAACTCTCCCTCCGTACGCTAGCCCAACTTCGGACCCGAAAAATATTAGGGCGGAATTCATTTGGTTTTCGCGTCACAAAATTGGCCGACGTCAGCAGGCTATTTTGGAACGCGAATTTGGTTTGAATTATGGTTTATCACTGTTTGAAGTCCGGCGGGCTCGACTTAAGAACAATTTTGTTTGATCCCATATTATAAAATTTGTGTTGGTTTTCTTTGATAATACACATATTTATAATAAATCATGGGACTAGTAAACATGTGGAAAAGTTATATAAATTATTGAGAACAATCATTTTTATGTAAAAATATCCAAATGTGCTTTTGGGAAATAAGAATTCGAGTATTTGGTTCATATTGTTTTAAAGGAAGGAGTGAAGTTGGAGCCTCAAAAGATGCACTACTACATTTGGCGAAAATTCCGACACTTGGTTCTGACGCTTTTGACCAAATGTCGGAAATTTCCCCAAAATTTTTCCATCACGCCCGAAACCGTCGCTATACCGACGTTTATAGAAAAGTGTCTCAATTGCGACGTTTGGAGGAAGACGTCGCAATTGTGACACTATGGCCCAAAGTGTCGCTATTGCGACGACTGCCTCCAAACGTCGCAAGTATGACACAATGTCTAGGTGTCGCAATTGCGACGTTTAGAGGTACCCGTCGCAATAGCGACGCTTTTTCCGCCGTCGGTATAACGACACTTATATGCGCGCTACATAAAAATATGAAACTTATATGCGCGCTACATAAAAATTTGAAACTTATATGCGCGCTACATAAAAATGATTTTATTGTTTCATATCCATCGCAATAGCTACATTAACGTCTGATATCACGCGCGCATTCGCCCTCCGCTCTTGCAGAACAGCATTCACCCCCAGCATTCACCCTCAGCTCTTGCATAACAACATTTTCCCTCAGCATTCTCCCTCAGCATTCGCCCTCAGCTCTTGCAAAATGGTAAGTTCTTACTGTAGGCCCTTCCTCCTATAGTAGGGTTGACTCTATTTGGGTTTTTTTGGTCAATTCCATTGGATTGTGTTAGGCTGTAGGGTTCTCTCTAGATGTCAGGAATCAAGATTAAATACCCTCTATTATCTTCATCACCCAATACAAGATTTAAATTTTTCCCAAAGAAACGCTTATTAATTTGGCAGCCATTATTTCTCCCTACTTTAAAAACCCTACATTTAAATGAAAACAAGCATTGCATTTCAACTACAAAAATCTATTAGTATTCAAATGTACATGTGTGCTACATTAACGTCTAATATCACGTGTGCATTCGCCCTCCGCTCTTGCAGAACAGAATTCGCCCTGAGCTCTTGCAGAACAGCATTCGCCCTCAGCATTCGCCCTGAGCTCTTGCAAAACAGCATTCGCCCTCAGCATTCGCCCTGAGCTCTTGCAGAACAGCATTCACCCTGCATTCGCCCTTAGCTCTTGTAGAATAACATTCACCCTCAGCTCTTGCAGAACAGTGTTTTCCCTCAGCATTCGCCCTCAGTGTTCGCCCTTAGCTCTTGCAGAACAACATTCGCCCTCATCTCTTGCAAAATGGTAAGTTCTTACTACAGGCCCTTCCTCCTATAGTAGGGTTGACTCTATTTGGGTCTTTTTGGTCAATTCCATTGGATTGTGTTAGGCTGTAGGGTTCTCTCTAGATGTCAAGAATCAAGATTCAATACCCTCAATTATCTTCATCACCCAATACAAGATTTAAATTTTCCCAAAGAAACGCTTATTAATTTGGCAGCCATTATTTCTCCCTGCTTTAAAAACCCTACATTTAAATGAAAACAAGCTTTGCATTTCAACTACAAAAATCTATTAGTGCTCAAATGTACATGTGTGCATCACTTGTGTAGGGTATTCCTTTTCCACTTTCACATTATCCAAGAATGCGTGCAGTATAGTTCATATTTTTTGTGATTTAGATTATCTTGAAAAAGGAAAGGTAAATTGTTTCCCATGGAAAAAGAAGGTTTTCCCTTTTTATAGGTTTTTTGGACTTACGTGGAAAAATTTATGGTATGCCTTTCATATTATGTAGTTTAAATTTGAATTAATAGATTATTCTACATGAAAATATAATTACCTATGTGATGTCCTTCATCACTAATTAAAATTATAGGGTTTCAATTTCCTAGACTCTAACTCATCTGATGCTAAATTCTAGGTTCTCATTGGTGGATCACTCTTCCATTGATTTCCTTTCCCTCTAGATCTTGTCATACTTTAAAAGTCATCAATGATACACATATTATTTCAGGTATCCCAAAAGGCTTTATATTAGAACATATTGTGAAGTTTTTTTGACACTTAAGGATTCTTTTTAGAACTGCAACGCGGTCTATGATATCGAGTTATATACCAAGCAACTTGTCCTTAATAACCACACTATGAGGTAGGTTCAACCAGTTTGAACTTGTTGGGACATAGCATATGAAGTTGTGTGATGAGTCCATATCACAGGTCTATTATGGTGACAAAAGTGAAGACACGTAATGATAGTTATTATGTTAACATTACTGAAACATTTTCGAAATTATCCATGCTATCAAGATGTCAAAATTCCAGGCATTAGGTGTCAATACTTGTAGCTAATAGATAATAATAATAATATAAAAAAATCACAACTTTATTCTTGAAATATGATTGTTACACATTGGTAACCTAGTTCATGAGTTACTATCACCCAAATACTACAAAACAAACTTAAAATATAAATTAAACCAACATGAGAATCCAACTAAGGGTTTCTCGACAAAATCATGCCATAACCTAGCATTTTGAAACCCAAATTTGAATCCATCATAAGTAATACAATGCACACTCAGATGGATTTTCAATGCATGTTTGCATGCTACACTTATTCTCTGTCTAGATATCATTTTTTAAATGGAACCATTAGTCAAGCCCACAGTCCTTTTTATGTGAAAAATTTCAGCTCTATTTGAGCTCTTTTTGCTCCACCACCTCCATAAACATATGCAAACATATATCATGATCTTGGAATTCCATTACATATGTATGTGCCAATGTTCCATAATCATGCCCCATCATCAATTTAAGAAATTTCCATTGAATATCAAATTATGGAGGGGGGGAACTTTTTGTTGCAACATTTGGCTCAAAATCAGGGACCATCTCCGTATGAGGTGAATGAGAACTATAGATATTTGAAGAAGTAGATTAGTGCCTTTTCCTATGGCCATGGAGTCATATACAGTCATCCATCACAAAAATTTGTCTTTGTTCATTCTCACCTTGAAAGTTTCAAAAATTCATGCCCTAATTGAAATGACACTAAATTTGAAAGATATAATAAAAATGCAAGCTAGAAGTGCCCTATTAATACAAAGGGAAAACCTTCCTACCTACCCTAACTGAGATAAATCTTGATTGAATAGGAAACATGATATTTCCAATGGAGTTGATCCAACAACTTGTTAAATGTATGGGACTAAATCATGCATTTGATTTCCAGGGAAACATGCGTATGAAGAGAAAAAGTGCAGAATTAATGGAAAATCCATACATGCCACTTATAAAAGCTACACCGAAAGGTCAAAAAATACTTAAGGCCTTAACTTAATTTGAATCCAAAAATGACAAAACAGGATTAGTGAAAACACGAGAGTGGTGTGGGTGAACAACATAAATAAAAAGTGAAGATGCCTTTCCCCAAGATGCCTTTGTCACCATTGTATGAAAACATGTTTTCCTTTCCCTTTATACATGCAAGTGAATGCATTATAGGTATGGTGTTTTCCCAGAATAGGATAAGCCTACTTAAATATATCATTCGTGGAGTGAATGTTTGGGTGCCTTAATGTGTAATGACATGTTTCCAGGACTGAATTCAATGCAAGGCATATTTGAAACTCTAACTCTGTCTTCCGGTGTATTATTAGAAATTATTTCAGTTTTCATTTTGTGTTTTCAAGTTAGATATTGTTTTCAAGTTTTTACATTTATAATTTTATTGCAATGTGGTAGATTGATCAGAGCAGTGCAGGAACAACCCCGAGACGGGATGATCGTGGAAAGAGGCCAGCGAAAGAACATGTAAATTTCCAGCATTTCTCTATCTTCAGGTATTTTAGTTATTTACATAATTGAAATAATATTAATTTTGTTCGAATATGCAGACACCTAGCCATGGTACGCCTGATGATTCCCTCTTTGAGGAAGAGCTTTCTTCATCCCTATCTCCAGTGTTCTTGTTGCGAAAAAAGGCACGAGATGCAAGGTCGAAATTTAATACTTTGATAGACGCGCCTCAAACACTTGAAACAGAAGAGAGGATAAAACAACTTATGAGCCAGCTAGAAAGATATCAGGTAATAATAAAAAGTCAAAAGGATATTTTTTTTGTTCTGCATGAGATGAATTGTGATAGTTTGATTTTTAATTTTTACATTGACTAAACTAAAAAAAGTTCTTTTGTATGTAGCATTTTCTAGCATTTTCTGAACCCGATGTTGGTGGTAGTGGGACACAAGGGCAAGAGATTGCCCAACAACCCTCTCGTACACCTTCTACTCCTTTAGGTGCTAGCCAAGAAACACACCTTGCCCAAGCAGACACCCAGCCAACCGCTGAACGTGTTGGCAATGATGAGGCTGATATGGCCAACTACATTATTGTGTTTCCTGGAGCTACACGTGTCAGCTCCACAGGGACCATTAATGGCACGTTGTTGGTGAACGATGAAGGTGTCCCTATAAAGCATGTACAACTCCCAGGTAAATTTTAATATTTTAACTATTTCATGTACTTTATCTAAAACATATTTATCATGATTTTTATTTTTAAATTAATGATAATATCTTTATCTTTTTTTTTTTTTTTTTTTGAAACAATGAGTTCTACAGGTTTCTGGAGAGCCATGCGTTGGTAATTTTTGGCCCAACCATACGCATAGGGTGGAATTCCCAGAATTCCAACCTGAAAAAAGAACTTCTAGATTATCTAGAAGCCCTTTTTGGGGTCGGCACATTTGACAGAACAGCGGTGGCTCGGGTAGCCAGAAAATATTTGAAATATACCAGGGACACCTATAGGACGCAATTGCAATTTAACCCTAGATACGAGCATCCTCTCACAGTTCCAGAGAGTGAGTGGAGAGCACTCATCCATGACGGAAAAGAGAAAAGGGCAAAGAAAGAAGGAAAAATGCCAACTGGACCCGCAAGGTAAATTACAACTTTAATTCAACAGCTTTAATTTTCTTTATGTCTAAAATAAAAGTGTGCTACGTCATATCTAACTTCAATATTTTGATGCTAGGTTGCCTGACACCTCAAAGGCAACCAAAGCTAGGATTGAGAAAAAGGGCCATCACAAGCTAGGCCAGGGCGGCTACTTGAAATTAGCTGCAAGAATTGTAATTAAGTAGCTAAACATCTTATAATTAATTGTATCGCCTTCCAACGTTTTTGTAATCCTATCAAATATGATTAAAAATACAAAATCATATGTAATGTAGGGTGATGACTTCGGAACATAAACTACAAAGGAAGATAAAAATATCGCTTTCCATTTCGGCTATCAAGCCGTAGTTGAACGTCGCAGAAGCTTGGGGCAGGTCCCAAGATCCAGAATGCCTGATAAGGTAAAACATTAACCTTTCAATATGTTTGTTTTCGTCCATAAATTTAATGTCTAACAACTTTGTTTAAATCAGGGGAGAAACACTACCGACGAGGCAAATAACCCAGTTTTAGAGCCAGATGTAGATGATCCTCACGTGCAACCTGATCATTGTAGTGGGGACCAGGCCGACAATGCTACTATCAATGAGGGCCGTGACGGTAATTAATTTCCACTTATAATTTTTTCTAATTATACCTTGATGGTTGTCCTTATAATGTTTTTTGTTTAAATGACAGAGAATGTCTCCCTTGAGGATCTTACCACCAGAGAGGAAGATAGGGCAACAGTCCCAACGGTGACAACTGGTGCACCAGGTAAATAATCTCATTGCAATTTTTTTTATTAATATTTTTTTTTTCTAAGTAATACTGATCTATTAACAAGCTGATAATGTTACATCGAGACCGAAGTCAGTGACTACTGCTTTGAAGCGAAAATTCGGGAAAAAGCAGTGATACCTGCAGCAAACACTGTGGGTACGGAAGGCAATTCTCAGATGCTGACCAGAGAGACAAAAAGGGAAATGAAAGCTTCATGTTTGCAGAACAAAAAAACCCAAGAAGTTGGGTGACACAAACAGAGAAAAAGACCAAGCAACGAACCCATTAGTCTTCCGGAGTCTCCTCCACAATCCTGCACCAGCCGGTGGCTTGCATTTCAGGAGCAAGTTCTGCGTGAGAAGCCGGGGGACCAGGTTCAGCAGAGAGCATGTCTTCATCCGGAACAAAATCTATAGGGCAAGACGGAGGCTGCGACTGGATACTGCCACTGCCCAGATTGAATTGCGAGAACTGGGTGTCAGGAGCAGCAACATTCTCCACAGGAACGGCCGGCTGCACGCTGGACTCCTCTGGCAAGTTGTCTTCAAGAAAAACCACCAAGAGAATGGCTGTAATCCGCGGGCGATTGAGGGTGATGTTGAAGGTGAACCGAGCAGTACCAGTCGTATGAGCAGAGGAGGCAGGAGGGCGATGCGAATGGGGGCCCCAGAACAAGCGGAAATCCTGAGAGTGCCCCCGACCGCTTCGGGTTCTGGGGTAGTTACTGGAGCCATCGCCAAAGGGAGAAGAATCCGGAGATGGGCTGGAAGGATTACGAGAGGGATGGCTCCGAGAGCTGCCTCTCCTGCTCCGCATACGGTGTCGAATCCTCGGCATAGTGTGAAGGAGCAGGGTCCAGAACGCGTCAACAAACTTGAAATCCAGCATAGGGTGGCTCAAACTCGGACGAGGTCGCAGCAACAGCGTAAATCGCCCAGGAGGATAAGCCTCCCTCTGCATAGAACGCAACAGACACAGATAGACTCTCTTCCGACTTTGCACTGGTAACCATCCGCCATAAGACAGGCCTTAACATGCGCCAAGTCCGTCCTTCCCATACCAAGCATATCAGTCTTCTTAACTGCATCCATGGTGAGAATCCCGCCGAAGCATGCGGAGGCGTGGTTCATCACAGTTGAAGGCACACAAATGCTGTAGATTGCAGAGCCCATAGCGTTGGAAGGAGGGGAGTGTGAATGAGACATGCCGTTGCGCAGCTGTCCATTTAACTCTGCGTACCAATTGGGCAGGTTTCAGCAGGGCTTGCCACCCCTCCGTCCCATCCCATTAATTTGCCATTGAAACACCCGCATCCGGGGGATCAGCATCCCTTTGGATAAGAGAGGAGCATTCCTATTTGTGA